>OZ018318.1:159534776-160087276 GCA_963969495.1 Ceratothoa steindachneri | reverse complement strand
TATATATATATATATATATATATATATATATATATGTGTGTGTGTGTGTGTGTATGTGATTGAGCGAAAAGTATCCATATGCCAGAATTATCCTCCCTGAAGTGTGTTTTCGATCGCAGATTTGTTCTTCTCGCACACACATAAGCACGCACCGCACTTACATGAGAGTAGACTCTTTCTCTCTCTCTCACACACACACACGCCAAATCTACATTCAAGCGTCCTCGCTTCCTCATTTTGGGAATATCGGGCCCTTCTCTCCCAAACCTACAAAAAAGCCTCATCCGAGAACCTCTTTTGAATCTCGCCTGTACGAACATAACTTCCGAGCTACGTACTAAAATCTTTTCCTTTTGCTTTACATTCATTTTCTTTTTCTTTGTCTCTCGCTTTGGCCCTTACTAAGCTCCATGCCCCTATTAGTGAACGCCAATGGTTGTGCTTAAATAAATGCGAACAATTCCCGTTCACGTCAGAGAAGCGTCGTTGCTAGGCAACGGTTATTAGAATGAAGGAGAGGGGGAATCGCCCCACCTCACATAGAAAGGGGAGGGGAAGGGGTGTCGCTCTCACTCTATTTCCCCATCCGGGATGGTCTCGGATGCAGTCGCTGGGTGGTGTTCCTCTTTAAGCCGTCGTTTTGTTTCCCCTCGCCACCCCTCCTATTCCCTCACCGTCTCCCCAGCCTTGCAAGGGGCGTAGATCCCCTTGGTCGAATCGAGAGGAAAAGGCTGCACCCTCTCCCTCCCCATTCTCTGGGAAGTGGGGTTTATGGAAAACCTAGACGGAGTGGGTTTGGCGAAGATGGAGCGGGTGACGGTGGATTTGGTGGTTATGGTGAGGCTGTTTAGGTGGATTCATTCTATTCCACGATGGATAATATCTATTGATTTGTCTACTGGATCGTCTGTTTGTATAGTTTTATTTTATTTCACCATAGAAGTGAACATTTAACGAAGAGGAAATAGAAAAAAAAGCGACGAATTCCAAGCACATTGATTTTTTTAATTCCTTACATAGAACTGAATAAGGATGGAATTGAATGGTCTTCTCGCCGTTCTGTCTCCTTTCTCTCATGTCATAAAAATAGAGTACAGCTCTGTTCCTCGGTGCCATCTGTACTCATGGCCCTTGCAACCTTTGCATGGAGGCATCGTGCCATGTTGCAACCCTTCGATCATTCGTTGAATGAAGGCAAGAAGACCTTTCTCGTCCAAGCCCCCACTTGCTAACGGGGAGGGGGATGGAAAACTGAGTGCCACTTAGTGCCAGGTGGGAAATGCCTCCCGAGAAGATTCTATTGATCACGGTATGGGGTAGAGTTTGCCACGTTAAACCCGCCATTGGGTAAAATAAGGGGTAGTGTGTGTAATTTGTTGCCGTTGGCAACTCTGAAGTCCGCGTAAGCGTGTTGTCTGGCATCGGTACTCTCTTCTTCACATCATAGTAGACACATGTGTGCATCGTCTGTGAAAGAAGCGTTAATATTCTGAATTCAATGATAAAATAAATAACGAAGACAAGTTTTCCTACTTGGGATTCATGGTGGGGGTTCTAATGCGAAGATCTCCGAGTTCCTGGCTCTCAATCTGAGGATGGTTCAGAGGGTGAGGAAGAAGTTGGATGAGTCCGGTAATGATTACGAGTGTGTGGCGGCTCTGAAACCTTACTAAATTTGTCGCCGAGATCCAAGCTATCATTGGCAATGATCCCAGCAAGTCAATGAGGTCCATAGCCAGGGACAAGGGAGTGCCAGAGTCTCCCTGGATAAGGACATCCACTACTATTCATGCATGATGAGAAAGGACCATCTTCTGTTGCAGAAAATAAAGGACAGTCGGACGAAGCGTGCTGCGAAGCTTGTGAATAAACTGAAGGATCTCCTTCAAGCCTCGTATGCTTTTGTTATTCTCAGACGAGAAGAATTTCTACCAGGACCAACCAGGTGGTGTACTCGCCAAACAACCGCTGGATCACTGTCCCTAACCATGTAGCGAGAGTCATGAAGACCAAGTTGCCGGTCCACATCATGGTGTTTGGGGTGGTGAGTAGCAAGGACCACGTTACAGCTCCTTTTATATTCTCGGATGACTATATAAAGTGCCTGGATGAGTTGACGTTGCCCTGGATTCAGGAGGTGGCATTTGGAAGGACGTACGTGTTGCAACAGGACTCCGCACCGTGCCACGCAGGCAAGAGGACGCAGTCTGAACATCTGACTTCCTAACTCTCTAAACTTCAACTCTTTTGATCCTGGACTATTTTATGTGAAGGTGTGGTTGAGAGTCCCCAACAAGTCTCTGTGCGCCAGCATGGTGGAGCTTAGGTACAGGCTCACCACAGTTTTTACCCAGTTAAACATGTGGACCGTCGAGAAGGCTGCAGCAGGTTCCGATGCTCCCTAGAGTCCTTGGTTGAAGCCGTCAGGGAATTTCCTTGCATAAAATGAATAGTCCAGGAATCCTTCAACTCTTTATAACATGTAATTTAATATGTATAAGGAACTGCCTGTGATCTTAAGCACACTATCCCAACCGTGAAACACGGATAATAATAATAATAATAATAATAATAATAAAAATAATAATATATAATAATAATAATAATAAAGTTATTATTTGGCGCCCTTCAAGACTTTGAAGCTCCCGCATGGCGCCCACCCCCCTCCATCGAAGAGGGAGGTTTTCAGAGCCCGCTTGAAAGCGCTGGTAAGTAAAAGGGGCGTATGCCAGGAGGCAGACCATTCCACATCTTAGGAGCAACCATAAAGAAGGCACGATCACCCATGCAACAGAGGCGTGTGTGAAGAACCGAAAGCAGGAAAGCACTTCCCGAGCGAAGGGCTCTTTGATGTCTGGATACGGCCAGTGTGGAGGACAGGTAAGGGGGAGTTGCGGTGTTTGGAATTTTAAATGTGAGAAGGAGGACTTTTAAAATTAATTTGAAATTTAATGGGCAACCAGTGCAGTTTACGGGGCAGGGGTGTACCACGAGAGAACCGTCCTCGATGGAGGGGAACTCGAGCCTCAAAGTTCTGGACAAGTTGAAAGGGACGAAATGTAGGGGTGGGAGTTCCAGTAAGAAGAAAGAGTAATTAAGGAGGGCGGTAACAAAGGCATGGGTGGCTATCTCGAAGCTGTTTCGGCCAAAGCGGTAAATGATACGACTGAGATTACGGAGAAAGCTGAGAGACGATTTGCGGATAATGGCAACATGCGATTTGAAATCGAATCGACTGTCAGAGGAAATAGGATTCTAACATTGTCAGAGATCGCGATCGGGGACCCACCTAGATTGAGAGAGGGGGCCACATTTTTACAGCGAGCGACATCTGCTGAGGTGCCCATCAAAAGAACTTCGGTTTTGTCATGGTTGGGTTTGAGGAAATTATCCGATTGCCATTCAGTAATTATCATACCTGGATATAAGATTGGTCACGGTCACGCCGAACGAGTTTGAGGTGGAGAAGAGAAATATTGGCGTGTCATAGTAATGGAAGATACACCTAGGGGAGGCAGAAGAAGGCCAAGAGAAAGGCGGTAAATACGAAAGAGGAGCGGGCCAAGGAACACCGTAGGATCCAACAGCTTGCCGGTAGATCTTACTCCTGATGTGGACAGAATGAGTACGAAATGACAGATAAGAGCCAAACCAGCTTATAGCAGTTCCAGAAACACCCAAGAAGGTAAGGCGGTGGTGTAGAAGAACGGAGTGGTCAACGATGTCAAATGCTGCAGAGAGATCGAGAAACAGCATAATTGAAGGCCTCCTAGCGTCGGTTAGTCACATATAAAGACCGAATTCAGAGCTTTGACCTGCCTCGAAGCCGGAATTGAAGCTTTTGGCGATGCTAAGGAGGACAAGTGTTCAGTGACGCGGGCAATGAGGCCCTGTCAAGAGCCTTGGATAAGAAACAAGTGGAGAGATAGGACGATAATTTAAAGGATTATTTGCGTCATTATTTGTTTCCTTAAGATCGGACGGACAATAGCATGTTGTTTATTGCTTTACTGCACATGTCTCAATGGGAAAATGGATGGTGCAACGTATAGAAAGATACTGGAGGAAAATCTGTTCCCAAGTGCTAAAAAGTTTACGATCGACATTAATGGACACTTCAGTAGGGCAACGATCTTAAGCACACGGTCAAATTCAATCCAGAATTATTGAAATAGAGAAAAATAAACTTCCGTCTATAACCAAGTCAATTGCCAAGCCTCATCCTACTGAGCATTTGTGGCAAATAATGAAGGCTGCAATCCGAAAGAGAACCCCACAGAAGCTAGCCCCTACCAAGGAATGATTGCGAAAAGCTATTATCAACCTATGGGAATCGTTTCAGTGTTGTTATCGTAAACAAAGGTTACCACGAAACATTAAATGAGCAAAATTATTATCAGTGGAATACTTTTACCACCTGCAAAATTTTATTACCAATTGTTGTTCTATACAGAGGAAATCTTTGCGTAGTTATTCTATTAAATATATGTTTCCGGAATTTCCTTTTATAACCTGACGAAAGCACGAAATATTTGAGGTCCAAGCATTCGTCAACGAAGCCAAGCACGATGACACCGGCCTTCTTCATTTCTACTCTGACGAGAAAAACTTCGTGCAGGATATGACTGTGATCGCTGACTGAACGAAGACCCATCGGAAGTGCCTACTGTAATGTACTTCAAATTTCCCGCCTCGTTGATGGTTTGGAGCGTGGTCAATGGTCAACAGCAAGTGCCAGGTTATGATTCTACACAACTTCCCTAAGGACCTCAAGGTCAATACGGACGTTTACTTTGAGATATTAGAGAATGTAGTCAAACCTTGGATGGACCAAATAGCCGCGGGAAAGCCTTAATTTTTCTAGTAGCCCTTTGGTCCCGCACACAGGGAAAGAAGACAGGCGTGGTTGTTCAACAACATCCCACACCAGTGGTTCCCAGATTGAAGCCATCCAGCTCCGCCATTGTGGAGGGAATCTCATCCATCGACAAGGACTCCATAACCAGTGCATGCAACCAGTTCAGGTCCCGCTTGGATGACGTGAAGGCAGTTGTTAGCCATTTTGAATGATTTCCTAACTCTATCGCTCTATTTGTGTGTAAATTCAATTTTCATGGGAATATATATATATATATATATATATATATATATATATATATATATATATATATATATATATATATATGGTTGTACCACGAAGGGAAAAAGAAAGATTGATTGGAGTTAGTACTTTCGTTATCTTAATAACATTTTCAAACTCACAATGGCTTATGGAATAGAGAGATACCGTATTTATACAAAGCATTTTTTTCCCTATAAGGTCATATTTCTTTTTAGGACCTCTGATAAGTTTGATTTGAAGAAGAAAGATAGGACTGGATCTAAAGTAAACAAACCGGGGTTAATATTTACATTTCTCTCCTTTGTGCTGGAGATGAGGACGATAACTGGTCAAAAGAAGATACCATAATGCATATAAATGATTTTATTAGTAGAAATATCTTTAAATCGTTCCTATCTTTCTTCCTCAAATCAAACTTATCAGAGGTCATAAAAACAATCTGACCATGTGATTTTATAGGGTAAACATTGTCTTGTATAAATACAGTGTCTCTCGATTTCCTAAACCATTGTGAGTTTGAAAATGATATTAAGATAATGAAAGTGCTAGCTCCAATCAATCTTTCTTTTTTCCTACGTGGTACGACCAAATATTTATACTTATTCACGTGTTACCTCTCGTGATTTTTACCTATAATATATATATATATATATTGTTAAAGACTATAGTATATTTAGCCTTGATCAATTTCCTTTGCCAACTTTCTATTATTCTTACTGTCCTTTTAAGTCCATCTTGTAAATGGTAGATAACTTGTCCTATGTTCATTTCTTTTTAATAAATGCGTTTGGTAAAAGTGAAAAGTAATCAGGAAGCAGTAAATAACATCAAAATGTATTACAGAAATCAGATGTCTACGGCCTATAAAATAGACGAAAAAAACATCAAGGAGATTGTTAACCGTAAAATCAAAGTTAAGAATCAAATAGACAAAACTCAACTTATTATATACTATAAAACGACAAAAGTTAACAATATCCTTATGGAAAACAACAGCTGACAAAACTCCTCGAATCTAAATTCAACCAACATAGTTTACGAGTTTAACTGCTCCATTCAAGACTGCAAGCTTCATAATAACTTAAAATATGTTAGCATGACAACTACCACCCTTCCAAGGCGTTTAACCATGCATCTGCAAAGTGGAGGGCCCAAAAATCATGTGATGAGCGCACATAACATCAACCTAACTAGAGATATCCTAGTTGAAATCACCACAATTAAAAGAAAAGAGGGAAATAAAGCTAGGCTGAACATCTTAGAAGCCATCTCAATAAACGAAGAAAAGCCGGCTCTCAACACTCAACCTACGAGCTGGAATCGAACATTAAAGTTTTTTTAAAAATTCCACTAACCGAATTGGCTCGTTTCCCTTGACATTACGCTCAAGCGAGGAGGAACAAATATCCCCTAAAAACCATTCTAGACCTGACAAGACTAAAACGGAAAATCTCACGACGGAGTAATTTCCCAAGCGGCAGGCGAAGTGCGGCTGAGGAATTGACAGAGATATTTAAATAGACTATAAATTTTGTATTGTTTGACCCTGTTTCAATAAAAACATCGTACTTATGTCAAACGCACCAACTAATACACTTAAAAATAAAGTTAATTTATTGAATCAACTCCCATTCAACTTATGACTTAAATCCTTAAGATATATAGAGTTATCTCAATAATGTCAAGTTAATTTCATGAAGATGTTAATCTGTCTTAAATTATTATGTTGCCACTTTTCAAGAGGAACTAGAGAATGAAGTTAATTCAGCAACAACTATATTATAAAAGCTTGAACGTCTAAGAATGTTACCAATTGCATAAAATATGTTTATATAATGTTAATAGATACGTATATGTGAAGGTAGGTTTAAATGTATGTTTGGAATTATAAGTAAATAGATTGTTTATATATGAGTTTGTGTGAAAGTATATATTGATTTATAGAATTATACACGTAAGAGTATGTATGAAAGCATATAAAGACAAAATAGATACGCAAGTAAGGATTAAAAAAATGCTAATAATAATAATTAAAAAATAAATAAATGATAATAATAATAATAATAAAAAATAAATAAATAAAAATAAATAAATAAATAATAATAAAAATAAAGAATAGAATATATATAAACAGAGTATATCAAAAAGCAAGAATTGTTGAAGTATAAAGACATACAAAAAGAGATTAAGAAAAAAAAACAAATAATGTAAGAGATGCCCCAATCACCAGGGCAAAATAACAACGGTGGGTTTTCGCCAAACTATTTCTACCAGTATCCATTTCTCAAAGCCTTTGAACATCATCATCATTCTTTTCATGGAAATATTGAAGACTTCATTGATTCAACAACGCTAACTTGCTACACATCTCTTACTCGATAAAGGAGGCAAAGGAAAAGGTACACTAACCGAAAAACGTGGAGATCTTTCTTCACCTTTCCTACGAGGATTTTTGGGGAGATTTTTGCAAGCTGCTCCTAGGTGACTTTATGTCTGCCTACCCCCCCTCCCTCGTCCTCCCTCGACGGAGTGACGAAGCAGAAATGAACTGAACTGCCTGTCATCCAGCATCGACCCAACTATGACGTTCTTTGTGATAGACATAATTGGGGGCCCCAAGGAAAGCTGGTTTGAGGAGTAGCCAACAGTAGAAGTCGGCGTCAGAGGCACCCGGACCAGGGGCGGGAAGGCAACTTCCGGGAAATGATTTGGGGGCCCGCCCCCACTGCTCCATCCCGGGAGCCCAGCCAGGACTACAGAGGGAAGCAACACCCGTCTCTATGTATGCCGGCTGAAGTTCTGATACCCAAACCCTCGAGGGGCGGTACTCTCGGTTAGCAATGGTTGATTCCGCGCTAAACAACAAAAGGTCTACCATACAATCGCACCTCGTGAGGGCCCCCCCGGGTTCACCCATCATCATTCATCCACTCCCTTTGGCAGTTCACGTTCATGAATGCTGAGTTACGAAGAAATCGGAGTCACCCCAAACGAGCATAACCCCAAGGGGCCACTCTCTCGAAGAGATGGCCCAGGATAACACGACCAGAATCCCCTTGCGGGCAATCGACGGACAACCCAAGCCCAGCAGAGAAAAACTACTCGAGGTTGTTTATGGCAAATTTAGTAGTGCCATAGTAAGAGTGCTGGAGGTGGCCTCAGGATACGTTGCTATCTGCGAGAAGGACATTGAGGCCATCACCAAAGAAGAGGCAGTTGAGGTCCTATCGGGAATTGGTCTGAAGCCCACTGTACCACCTCAGATTCTTGCCCACAGGAGCGTGGTATGCCGGCGACTCGACCCATGAATCGGGCAACGCTTCGGCAAACCTGGGCCAAGATAGACGAAGTGGTCAAGTTTAAGAACAGGAGGGATAATAGTGACTATACTCACGTTTTTAAAGTAGTCTTTGCAGAGACCACAATGACCCAAAAGGCAGAAGAACATCGTCTGCTCATGTTTAATGCCAAAGTAAGTAGAGACCAACTTGAGAAAAGAGAATTCACTCCAGCAAAATTTTGCTTTAGGTGCTACAGAATGGAGCATAACGCGACAAAGGACTGTAAGGAGCCACAAGAAACATACGCCAAACGCAGCGAAAAGGGCAACATTGGAAGACGTGTAAAAACAACCTCGAAAATGCATCAACTGCGGACAGGGACACAGGTCAACAATAGACATGGCCTGCCCTGTCAAAAAAGAAGTGATCAAGAAGAAACATGAGCTAAAGAATCAAGAGGAAATACAAAGAGCCAATACAACCTACACTCAAGTAGCAAAGGCGGCCCTCTCAGAAATTGATACGAAAAAGACCAACCTCAAACTACATAACGAAAACTCAACCAAGATTCTGACGTGCATTCTTCACGCGCACGTCATGAATCCTACGCGCATCCTTCACGCGCACGTCATGAATCTTACGCGCCCAGGAACGTTCGCTAAAGAGCTAAATTAAATGCTCGCAAAAAATGGTATGGACCAAATGTGGTTCCCGGACACCACCCCTCCCCCCGCTCCGGGGATGTCCTGCAATTACAGATGGTCTCAGACCAACATACAGAGGCACAAGACGGCCCCGAAAGACAAGCCCAAAATTGGAAATAAAACTAAGAAAGAGAAAAAAGAAGCATTCGAAGTAAAAACTCCTGCCCCCAAACAGAGACAAGTGGACAACGAAGAGAGGGAAAATGCTAAGCCTGCTACTACTGGTCCCTCGGAGTCCTCAGACTCATCGGACTCAGAAGCCCCTTAAACAAAGAAAACTGAGGGGAAGAAAGGGAAGAAGAAAAGGATGCGTGTGGATCACATCAATCTCACCATATACGCATGCGAACAGTTTTCCTTTCCCGAAGAGATGGAACCCAGAGAAATATTCCACGGAATTAAATCAAAAGTATTTAAATGAGAATATGATGCCGAAATCGACACTGAAATAGTAGAACAAGCTTTGCTCCGCCAAAACGTGGCTCTACACCACAACACTTGCAAACAAATTTCTAACGCTGAGTTCAGGAAGAAGAGAAACGGGAGAAAGAAAAACATAACCCAGAAACACTAAAAAGACAAAATGGAAAGAGTAAGCAACAGAATGAGGAGGATCCTGACACTCAACGTAGACGGATGGAAGGAGAAAGGAACGGCATATGGAAACATATTCCGGGTGCTTGACCTCGACATCATTCTAATAACAGAGCACGGCATTGACACTACATCTAGTCAAATTAAAATACCGGGCTACAGAGTGGTCATGAAGAATCACTCTCAGGAAAGGTTTGATGGTGCTGCAATATCTGTCAAGGGGAACATCTCGTTCAAACATCTACCAGAACTGAACGAATCTTTTGTGGCGGTCGAACTACTCCACACATTGGTAGGAGACCTCGCTATAGCAACATACTATCAACCCCTTCGTCAAGCCTATCTCCTAATAAATAACTTCTACACACTGTTTGGGCACCGCAGAATGGCAATCTTAAAGGGTGACCTCAATGCCAGATGCCGTGCGGCGGGTTATGGTAGGACCAACGAAAGAGGCCGAAACTCGGAATTGATTATGGGAAGAAAAAACATCCAAAGAATAGGGCCGGGTTTTCTGACCTATATCACTTCCACATCAGCCACCAAACCTGACATAATCTTAACAAGTGAAGGCTTTCCCTTTAACTACCATAGTGAGCCGTGCCTAACAGTTCCCAGTGATCACATAGCGATCACTCGCGCCGATCCAGCATCTAGTTTCTCTCTGCAAAAACTACGCCTCGGCCAACTGGGAACGTTACAAGAGACAACTCAGTCAATGCGCCCCAGCTGACCTAAGCGACGCAACCTTGGAGGAAATAGACGAAGAACTGAGAGAATAACTACGTCCTTGTTAGAAGCAGAACGCGAGTGCGTACCCAGGACTGAGTACAAAACTCCTCCGCAGCTCAGATGGACAGAGGAGATGAGGGAGATCGCTCGTGTTCGCAGGGAAGAGTACGAAGAGATAACACGGGAAGGTTCTAACGGAGAAAGAGGCTTGCTTCTTCAGCGCCTAAGCACCGAGTTAAAAGAAGCTATCAACCACCAACAAGAGGAAATCTGGAACAACCTGATAGCCAAAACCGATAGTGAGCTGAACCCGGCTAAATTCTGGCGCCAAATCAAGAAACTAAAAGGACTAACTGGAAAAATGAAGGCTCGAATAAAAGAGAACGGAAATTATATAGAGGAGCCAGTGGTTCTAGAAGACAGATTTAGGAATTATTGGAAAAAACGTTTTCAGCATCATCCCAGAAGACAATGAAGAGTTCGACAAGGAATTCGAAGGCCAACTGATTGAAGACCTGAATTAGATTATACACCGCACGCATCCACAACATCAAGTAGACGAAGGCAGGGAAATGGCGGGCCATGGCCGTCACATAACACCAGAGGAGGTCATGGTCACTGTAAGATCCTTTGAACAAAGGGCACCAGGCTAGACGGGCTTCACCAAAATCAACTTGATAAATGCCCTACAGCATATCATTCAGGGAATTAGAAATATTTATAACGCTTCCCTGAACACGGGTTACTCCCCTTAAGGTTTTAAGATTGCTAAAATAATCTTCATACCTAAATGAGGAAAACCCCCTGATCAACTGGTCAATTACAGGCCAATCTCCCTGCTGGAATTCGTAACGAAAGTCTACGAGAAGCTCCTGGTTGACAGGCTTCAAGAACAATTAGCCGAGCGAGGAGCTCACAACCCTCAGCAGCACTGGTTCCGTAGGAGACGAGGAACAGGGACCGCCCTCAACCTCCTAACGAAAAAACTCGCATGCAGCAAAGCTGAGACAAAATATGTAGACGTGGTGCTGTGAGATGTAAAGAAGGCCTTTGATAAGGTTTGGCTAAGAGGGCTACAATTCAAGATCCTCAACCTCCAGCTAAACCTGATCCTGAAAAGGGTCCTTGTGACTATTCAGACAATACACAGTAGAAAGAACAGCACTATTCCCCAGCAGAAAAAACTGTGCAAAAGAAAATATAAGACCAATCTACACCTAACAATGATACAAAAATCGACAAGTCAAAGAAAAACAATAAACAAAGGGCAATAAACTTTAATAAAAAGAGGCGAAGTGCCGAAATTAAACTTTAACTCAAACAAAAAGAAGAGAAAGAAGAATAAAAAGTAAAAATAGAGGTAAAGTGCCCAAGCTAAAATCAAATTAAAATAAAAAGAAGAAAAGAAGAATAAATAATCAACAAAGTTAACTAAATTAATAAGAAAAGGAAGATAGTCTAACAGCAATAATAAAAAAACATAAATAAACTAAGATTTTAATTAAAAATAAGAAATGAATAATTAAATAACAGAGTCAACGAAAATAAAAAGAAGCAAAAGATTAATTAACTGCAATAACAATAAGTATAGATAAAAAAGAGGCAAAGCGCCGACGCTAAAATTTAAGTAGAAATAAAATAAAGAATAAATAAATAAAGTTAAAAAGTACAAATAAAAGAGGCAAAAATGCCCATATGAAACTAGAAAAGAATAGTTTGCAAAGAAAAACAACTACTTCAAAGGCTTGAAAGCCATGACGGAGAAAACCTATTAAGGGAATAAACAAAAGTTACAAAATGGAAGAACCAGCAATATTATTGACGGATGCTACAAAAATTAAACAAACAATAAGGAGAAAGTATGCTAGTGAATAGTAATGCCCTCAACACCAGGGCAAACTGGTACACAATTTCACACCTATGGAAACCTACCACACATTTCATCACTTTCTTTAACTTGAACTTTCTTTTCATGACTGCTAAGATTGAGTGTGTTAGTTATTTTTCTCTCGTATGTTCTATTCTCAGTAAAGGCGGCAAAGCCAAACATAAGAGAGGAAACTCAAAAGGTTTTTTGCGTTTCCACATTCAAAGATAAATAAAACTTTCCCAAGTGTAAACTCCTATAGAAAGTTAAGTGCAAAACTAGTCATAAACTAAGTGACACTGCGTACTCGGATTACGGCAAGTCAGAGCAGAACTGAAGGAGCGTATTCACCGAAAAAGTAAAGCGGCATTGGACATAAAAATTCTTCTTTTTTTCTACTCTCCCACTATCCACCACCACACTTACCATATAGATAGGGCCTAGACGACTGTCTGGCAATGAGAATATGACGGGGGATACCCTTCGTATAAGTCTGAGGACCCTCTCATAAAGGTCAAAACCTGACCATGTAGAGGTCTTCACAAAAGATTACGGGGAATTAAACGTCGCTCTAGTTAGACTTATAGAAACCCCATTTGGCTACACAGCAATATGCCAAAAGGAATCAGAAGCGTAGCTCTTGGCCTCATTCAAAGCAGTCCAAGTATTCAATAAAATTAACTTGACCCCCCCAAAAAAAATTCCACCACAGATACAAGCTCATAGGAGCATCATTTGTAGGCGTGTAGATTCTTGGGTGGGTGACCACTCAAGCAGCGAAATAGCACAAGAGATCGAACCCAATCATACGAGGGCGAAGGTCTCCAAAGTAATCAAATTTAAAGAGTATACCCACGTTTTCAAGGTTATATTCCAAGACACGGGCATGACCATGAAGGCAAAAGAACTCGGCCTCCTACTCTTTTACGTAAGGGTTTGCCCAGAACAAATCGAAAGGGAGGAATTCACCGAAGTGCAAACCTGTTTCAAACGTTACAAATATAATAAACATCCAACGAAATCATGTCCTCAAACTCATGACCCGTGCTCGATGTGTGGTCAATCTGGCCACGTATGGCGGGAGTGCAGGAGTAGCACACGCAAATGTGCAAACTGCACATGGGGCTATGGACATATCATGCCCTGTAAAAAAGAAGCTATAAAACAAAACAGCAACAAAAGAAAGAAGAGGAGGAGGCCAGATCTAACCGAACCTACGCTAAGGTCGCAAAGGCTGCAATTGGCGAGAACGCAGCGCGGCGGACCTGCTTGAAGGTAGAAAACGAGCAATCCACTAAGATAATGTGTTGCATATATTATGCACACATTGCGAACCTTACCAACCCAGGTTCCTTCAGAAAGGAAATTAACCACATGCTTGTAAAAAATAACATGACACAAATGTGGTTCCCTGAGACCCTCCCCCATCCGAAAAAGTATAAAGGATCAAAATCCAGCCTCGCCAAACAGCCCCAGTTGAGATGGAAACGGTCCCTGCTCCTTCCCTCAAGACAGTCAACAGGATCCTCAGCCAAAACAAACCGAAGAGACCTCCCAACCAATAATTAAAAGAAGTAAAACAACAACTGCGGAAACTAATCAACCACCTCAACAAGGAGCCCGTAATAGGAGATCCTACAACCGGCAAAGGATGAGATCATCCTCAGTATCCAGAGAGGATAAGCACACGTAATCACGGAAGAAAGATCAACCTGAGAATCTTCGCCATAGAGCATAATCCTTTTCCCAATGTGAAGACGGACAGAAACATCAGTGAAGGCATCCATAAAGCAATTTACAAGTCGGAATATGATGAGGACATCCCGGAGAGGGTGGTTGAGGAAGCCCTCCTCTTTGGGCTGGTCTGACTGAACCAAGACGCCTTCATATTGATTACGACCGCGGAGTTCAACAAAAAAGAGATCGGGCAAACCAGATCTCCACCCTTTGGCCCTTACACCCCAAAGAAGAACGACAGAAAGTACGAATAAACAGAATTCAATATGGACATGCTGACTAAGCACATAGCGATTCTACAAATGAACGCTAACCGATGGGGCAATAAACAAGCGACTTACGGAAACATTATTAAACAGTGCGACCCTGACATTGTTTTTATATCCGAACACGGAGCAGATACGACACAAAAAGCATGTAGATCTTTAATTATAAGACAATAGCCAAAAATCACAGCTCGGAACGTTACGATGTCGCCACCATCGCAGTCAAAAGAGGAATTCGGTTCAAAACAATTCCATCTCTGGAAGAATCCAATCTGGCTTTCGGGTTTCAAACCACCCTGAAGATCCTGGTGGTGTCCACGGAGCGATACTAACCCACAAGACGAGACTACCTCCCGATGCACAACTTAATCCAGTCTTATTGGGGGAGATCTCAACGCCAGATGCCAGGCTTCGGATACACCGGACGCCTAAACAGGAAAGGGATGAACATGAAGAACCTTCATGATAGGGGTATTGTTGCCCGTGTTGGGCCCGACTTCCCCAAATATATCACTGAAACCTGTGCAATCAAGCCAGACATCACACTAACCAGCTCGCAATTTCCATACAACTACTATATCCAACCTGGCTCATTAATACCAAGCGATTGCGTCGCCATTATGATAAAAATATCCTCAAGTCCAATCCAGCTGCCCATCAGGAAGAGGAATGCTTCTCCCGAGCAAACTGAGAGAAGTATCGTACTCTTCTTAGTGAGTACAGACTACAACCACTTGAGGAAGTCACCCTGGAGGAGATCGACCAGGAACTGGCAAGACTAACAGAGAAGATTATGGAAGCGGATCGCGCAACAGTCCCCAGAACAGCCTACAAAACGTTACAAGCACCAAGATGGACACAGAAACTATACGACCTAACAGACTAATATAAAAGACTGCATGAATAAATTAGACTAACGGGCACAGACAGAACAAAAAGCAGACGCCTAAGAACACTAAGAACAGAAATGAAGACGCATATGACAACAACAAACGGCAACATGGAACGATATCCTAAACAAACTTGACAAAGAAGTGGATCCCTGGACCTTTTGGAACACCGTTGCGAGACTAAAGGGGAAACCACTGGACAGAGACATATTACTAAACAAAGACGACGGGACAAAGATGGACACAACAGAAACGGAAGAAGAGTTCAGGAACTACTGGAAGAATATATTCACCATCACCCGAGGAGAGAATGAGCACTTTGACCACGATTGTGAAGAACATATTCACGAAAAGCTAAGCCAGCTAAGACAAGACTTTCACAGGACATACGCTTTCAATAACACACCAGCCGACATAGAGATGACAGGTTATGGAAGAAAAATACCCGAAGAAGAACTCACAGCGACATTACGCACCTTCAAGCAGAGAGCACCAGGTAAAACAGAGTTAACAAAACTTAGCTTCAAGAATACCCCCAATAATATCATGGAGGGGCTGGTAAACATAATAAATTCATGCCTAAACGTTGGTTATTTTCAAGGTGAATGGAAGGTCGCTAAAATGATCTTCATTCCAAAGCCCGGAAAATCACCGGATACACCAGCCAACTTCAGACCCATATCCCTCCTCAAAGTGGCAGGCAAGCTCTTCGAAAAAGTTCATGGAGGACAAAAACCTCCATAACCAACATAAACATGGATTTAGAAGAGGGAGAGGGACTGACACGGCGCTGGCAATCATCACAGAAAAACTGGCGAAGATTGCTAGCCAAAAAGGTATGCTTAACTGGTGCTCAAAGACGTTAAGAAAGCATTCGACAAAGTTTGGAGAACTGGACTTCAGTACAAAATACTAATACTAGGACTAAACCCAAGACTAGAGAAAATGCTATGCGACTACGTTATAGACAGAAAAGCATATATATGAATGAAAGGCTACATGGGACCAGACTTCGAATATCTGCAGGCTTACCACAAGCAGGGTGCTTAAGCCCCCTCTTATACAACATCTACACCCTTGACTTACCGAATCCGATCACGGAAGACTCACTGTACGTCCAGTTCGCAGACAACATCTCTCAGGTTATTACTGCCTCCTTCAGAAATCTTGAACGTCTGGCACAAATAACAGCCAGTGAAATTGACCATGTCACCAGGTACTAGAGAAGGTAGGAAACCGCCACTATAACTCAAAAGTTCAGGGTAATACTGCTCTTCCGTTGGATATTTGGTCACATTGAGACAGATGACGCTCGCATTCCCTACGGAACGGAGGAAACGGTTCTTGGGATAAAGCTAGGTAAAAGTAAGTATGGTTACCACATTGCTCAAGCAGCAGTGCAAGAGAAGGCCGAGCTTAGCAAGCTCTACAGGTTCTTGACCTAAACATGGCCAACAAAAAAAATCTACAACGCGCTTATTAGATCTGAGCTGCTGTACCCACCTATACCTATTAACACATGCCCTAAAAAACAAATAAGATCTCTCCAAAGAGTAAAAAATAAATCTGTACTCCTAATTACCAATGTAAGGGGGAGAGAAAGAAGAGGGCAGAGGGACCTGCATCAGACGATCCAAATAACACCAATTAACCTGGAACTTCAGTCAAGAGTCCGAAAAATCTGGGGAAAAATCATAGGACACATGGCGGACGATATCAGACAAAGATACATTGGCATTCCGTTGGAAGACAGGTACAGAAGGACAAAGAATTTTATTAACAGTAAAGAACAGACCTTAAGATAAGAAGAACCTATCTACACATAAGACAACACTTATGTAACAACGTATAACAATCCACAGCACAAAGAATCTAAAAACAAGAAGAACACTAAAAAAGCACAAAAACAAACAAGAGAGAAACACAAAAAACACCTACAAAAGCATGAATGCCACAAGGGAAAAAAAACAACTACCGCAATCTACAGTAAGGAAAAAGAAAACACAAACAAATTTGCAAAACCATCACAAACACAAAAACAACAGTAACAACAACAGCTACAAAATACGTAGAAGCTTGGAAAGTGAGACGAAAAAACAATGAGAAGAACACGCCTGCGATTCCCTCTCACCAGGGATTTCTACCCTTTGATATCCTTTCACCAGAGATCTCTACTTCTATCTATCAATCTCCTACTATTAGGTATGCGTGCTTATATGAGTGCAATTGTAATCATATATTTATATATATTTTTTCTTTCACCACTTTATTATGTCATTCTTTTCATTCAACCTAATTCAGACTCAACCATACTTGATCGGTAAAGGAGGAAAGAATACCTAAAGACGCTCCGAAGATGATTGAAAAGATCAAAAGCTCAGCAATTTTAAGTTTGTTTTTTACCAAACGCATTTATTAGAAAGAGAGATGAATATAGGACAAGTGATCTACCATCTACAAGATGGACTAAAAAAGAATAAGAAGAATAGAAAGTTGTCAAAGTAAATTGATCAAGGCAAAATATACCATGGTTTTCAACAAAACTTGCATCCAAGAGACACTGCTACCCACCTATACACTAATATGTTTATATATATATATATATATATATATATATATATATATATATATATATATATATATATATATATATATATATATATATATATATATATATATATATATAAGAGAGAGAGAAAGAGAAATGCGATGCGAATGAGCAATGAGACAAGAAACAGGAGTTTTTTGTCGTCACGTCTTAAAACCTTTTACAGTGTTTACAGAGCATTGAACAACAGTCATAACCTCGATATTTTGATACCTGCCGCGAATCACCATGGTCCAGGTAACTCTTTTCCAATATTCAGATGGCTTCCAGTCCTCCATGTCAATTAACTTTTTTCATTTTTTCAACTAAAGCTGAACTTTGTATGCTCTCCAACGCTGTTAACTATATATTGTTATATAGTCTGCAAAACAAGGTTTCTGCATCTTTCTTTCTGTCTTCAAAATTGTTTTGAAAGGCAGAAAATAAATATGGCAAAAGCCCGGTGGTGGTTGTTATCACCAGCAGAACTTGTATTTTCTCTTCCTAATATATATATATATATATATATATATATATATATATATATATATATATATATATAGATATAGATATAGATATAGATATATAGATAGATATAAATATTATTTTTCTCTTTCTCTCTGTCATTTTTCTCTTTTTCTCTCTTTCATTTGTCTCCCTTTTTTGTATTTTTATCTTTTCTATTTTTCTCTTTACCCCCCTTTTTATCTTTCTCTTGTACCCATTGTGTGCTCCATTTTACAACTAACCATATTTATTGTGGGTTAACTTCTCTTGAAGTAAAAAAATGCCGTCTCCGTTCTTCCACACAGCACATCTTTAACCCATCGTCCATTCGGAGTTCCAATTTCACCCTTTGGCTCCCATAAACTCGTCACTCCCATGCACCGCGGTTGCTGCCCCCCCCCCCCCCCTCGTTTCCACGAAAGACCTGTAGCCCCAGTGATTAGGTAGGGAGAGACCCTCTTTGCCTTGGCTTTCCTTCATCTCGATGCCTTCCCCTGCGTTCTCCTAGTGCCAGGCGTAACCACACACTTTTCTGCACCTCCTCTCCGCATGTAAGGGATGGGTAGAAAAGAGAGCTCTTGAAGCTGTCTGGTGAATACTGCAGCTGGATATGGGAGTTGGGGAGAGGTTCCCGGGAGAGGGGGGGTAATGGATCGGTGCCCCCTCCCCCCGTCCGGGGCTCGTCTCACAACGGTAAACTTCCATTGCGACTCATCTCATCCGACAGAATACTCTTAATCTCTCTATTATTTGATATATATATATATATATATATATATATATATATATATATATATATATATATATATATATATATATATATATATAAGAGGAATAAGAATTGGACGCGAATGAGCAAATGAGACAAGAAACCGGAGTTTTTTAAAGGCAAGAGAGAGGTACATTAGAAGAATCCAGAATCAAAGGGAGCAGAGGGCGGCACAGTGAAGGCGATCCTTTACCGAGAAGACAGAAATAAGTTTTATTTTCAAAGTAATGATATAGAAGTTTAGGGGGAGTGGTTATTTAAGCATGTTTAGTAACATGATCTTTTGGCGTTAATCTGTGGTATTATCCTATTAATCCTAACCTTCTACATCCTTGCTCAGAGCGCAAAAACCATTCACGTTACACGATTTTTTGATGATTCTTTTTGTGCTAATATGTAGGATTATCAAAACTAAACATGCTTAGATAACATACTACCTCTAACCTTTTACAAAGTTGCTCGGGAAATACTACTTTCAAGTGCTAATAACTGAAAAAAATGCTTTCTTTGCCGAATAAATAGCAACAGAAAATTACCTTCACTGTAAAATGACCTTCGTCACAAAAGAACGAAAAAACCTTCACAAAGCCTACTCTTAAATTAGTCAGATCGGAGTTTCACTAGTTCTATCTTTTCGATTCTATTCTTTATAAATATGTTCTTATATCTGTCTCTATATAACTAATGATATAGATAAAAGCTGTTTCCCATGTCCTAGTTACAATCGTTTGCCTTTGAGAATGATACATGCGTGTATTGAAACGCGTGAGGCCAATAAAATTTTGTTTTGCTTAGTGGAATAATTTCCTACCCTCGTTCGTTACTACTTTCTAAAGAATTTATGGTACCAGAACCATAAAAGTTCTTTTAGATTCACGTTTGAACCCACCGAAAACCCACACACCTTTGATAACGAAAAAAAAGTTTCCACAAATGACAAAACAGAGGAACTACTGACGGGAACTTACTGATGTGGTTTGCCGCAAAAGTATTGCTCTGTTTGGCGTTTCCGATGCCCCTCTCTTTCTGATACAGTTAAAAATCACCTTTGACAGTTATCTCGCAAAAACTCATGTTGCCAACCTATGTAAATCCTCTGCCTTTTCCTTGATCTCAGCATCCGTTCTCACTTTTACCAAAACAACTTTAAGATTGGCATTTACGCTTTAGTTACCTCCCGCCTTTATTACTGCAGCCCCCTTCTCGCTGGATCCCACACAGGCTTCCATTCTTCGACCAATCCAAAACATTTGAATATTTGCAGCCCATAATCTTCTCATCCACAAGGGACGTTTCTGTCGCGCATCTCTCCTGCTTTGTGTTTTGCACCGGCTCTCCATTCGATACAGAATCACCTTTAAAGTCCTTCATAAATATAGGAGCCTAAATACCGTAGCTCCCTCCTTCTTGTCCTTCTCACCGACACTATATCATCCCCCATGAACCTTACGCTCCCACTCTGCCTCCCCCCCCTTACTGATTGTGATTCATGACTGGTCATGTCTTCCCTACATTTGCCTTATAAATGTGGAATTCTCTGCCTCCTGTGAAACGCTTATCCTCTTCCCTTTGTGCCTCTAAGCGTGCCTTGAAGGCTCATCTCCCTAGCTTTTCCTGGGTCGATAGACGGGCGCCCTGTGAAGGCTTATGATTTTGAAGAGTGCCTTACAAAAATAATTATCATTTTAAATAAATGTAAATTTACTCTAGAAAAGTTCTTATTAACGTGATTGAGTGATAGAAATTGAGAAATTTTAGTTGAAATAGTGAAAATAATAGTATACCAGTGCAGTCCAAAATGACAGCTATATTTAAGTAATAATTGTTAATATTATTATTGATTTGTTAAAACTAAAAAATATGGATTGACTTTCACTGGAAAGTTCATCTCGCAAAAGTTAATTAATTGGAGCTGCTTATTATTATATTAGATAATTGCTATTATTAATCCCCGTAAGAGGAGCCGCGATTTGCCTTCCTAACCGCCGTGCTGACGGGTCTCAGCGTCCAGTCCGGCTCCAGCTTAGCCCCTTCTCCTTCTTTCAGACAGCCTGCGTATCTATCCTACTTCCTCACTTTCCCTACAACCTCTCCCACAACTCTCTCTAGTCGGCGTCTAATTTAACGGGGTAAACACCGACCAGCTTCCTCTAACCCATCCATCACGGATCGGGGCTGAGGAGGAAGGAGGCAATGACCCCTCACCCCTGAGCTCCGGTTTGAGGTGGTGGGGTTTTGACAACCTGCTTCAGCCCCACCCACATCATCCTCATATACCCCTTTCAATCTCTATCGATTTTACGCCCAGTCCAAGGTGGAGCCACCATGCCGAAGAGCTGCCTGGCCACTGGGAGGGAAGTTGTGGTCCTAAATGGCGGCAGATGGTTCTGTCGGCTCCGTGTTCACCCCTCGCAGAGCGGGCTACTGTGGTGGGTGATTAGCGTTTGCTTCCCGTATAGCTAATAAGGTCCCCACGCCCGATGATGAGAATCTAAAAATTCAAACTCTGTCCCTTTCCACTTCATCACCGACGGAGCCGCCTTCGGACAGCTCCACTGAAAAAAATGGAGGTCCCCCCTTTGGGCTCTTGCAGGGGACCCTACAAAAACTCTTTAACGAGAGACGAGGCTTACTCCTCTCCTTTGCCTATTGTTGTAGGGGACTCACCCTCACCCCCTTCTCTGTTGGTGCCCACGGGTGCCTTCCTCTTTCCAGCGGCAGTCCCCCCCCCTTTACTTTCCAAGGGGACTGCCAAGAAAGGCAGGCGGCCCATAATTGCCTGCTCCCGGTGGGAGCGGTATGATAGAGCCAACCCCTTTAGGGGGAGGAGGGAAGAAATGGCCCGTCGGCCTCTTCCCTCCAAAGACCTGCGGCTCTAATTTTGAGCTTAGAGGGCATCAGCGTACGTGCCCCACTCTCTTATCCGAATGAAGACGATGGGACCTGTGATGTCCTGGTGGCGGATTGTCACATGGAAGCACCCCCTGAGATGGACATGGTCCCTGAGGTAACTTAGTCCCAGACGGTAGGACCTTCCATGGGGAATAACTTGGGCTCGGTACCAAGCACCAAACCTAAGTCCGCCTCTGTGCAAGGTCCTCCTCAGACTGCTCGGGTCTCCAAGACTGTACAAGGAGAGGAGGAAGCTCCTCCTCCAGCTGATGCTCCTGTCAAAGCCATGGCCTTCTTCATGTCGGAGAATGATCTTGCTGAGGAAAGAAGCGGGTTCATTCCACGCCCTCCTCTCCTAAAAAGAACAAGAAAAAGACGAAGAAGACTCGGGGCTCCTCTACTTCCGCCGTGGCCGCTGCCGTTTCGGTAAGCGACCAAGCCAAGATCGGCACGTCCTGCCCCGTTGCTCCCCCGTGTGGGGATTCCTAGACGAAGACCAAAACTGTGCAGACCGGAATCTCAATTACGTAGGGGCCCCTCATTCAGAGGCTACCTGGCGTTTTCGAGCCCGCTGGCTGCAACGTTTCCTCGTTATTCGCTCTCATGATGGGAGCATATCGGCAAAGGTCAATATGACCCATCAGAGTAGAGCTCTAGCTAGTGTGATTAGTAGATAGCCGAAGGTGACCCGTTTCTCGGAAGGGAGCCTTTTGGCGAATGCGGCGAATCCCTTCGAGGCGGCCATGATTAATGCCCTTCGGACACTTGATGGCACGCCTGTGAGTGTGAAGCCGCACTTGACCATGAATTTCGTGAAAAGAGTATTTATGCGAGAGAACTCGTGGACTATTCTATAGATGACATCCCCTTAGAGCTGGCCGACTATGGGGCGGTCAAAGTCGAGCGTGTATTGAGAAAACAGGGAGGGGCCTCGAGACCCACCCCTACACTCTTCATCACATTCGACTGTGACAAGCTCCCTCAGTCGGTGCGTGCCGCTTGGTACCGCTACCGCGTGAAGGCATTCGTGTCACTGCCGCGGCAGTGCTATTACTGTCACTGTTACGGCCATACTAATCGCTCCTGTCAACGTGTAAATTCAGGATTACATGAAGTCTGTATAAGTTGCTTCTTCGAAGCAATTTAGTTCGTATCTCCTTGTGAAGGAAATACTGGCAGTTCAGGATCAGGATAGTCTCTCATTAAGCGGGGCTAAGGACTTTGTTCTGGTGCGCCCCGCGCTTGCCGGGACGTCCTATGCCTCAATATTGAGAAAGACACCCTCTGCTCCTGGCCCCTCAAAGCCTACGAGCACGGTCGTTTCTGCGCTCTTTCGGAACCCTTTTTCGGGTTCTATCCACTACGGGCTCTCCTATGATAAAGCTGGCGGCACAAAAGGGTCACACCAAGCCCCAACTAGAACCAGGGTTCCCCTACTTTCCCCCAGCGTGAGCGTTTCGCGTAAGGCGGAAGGGCCTCAAGCCTCCACCGACTCGTTAAACTCACAGGGGACAACACCCGGGAAGAGGGTCGTGAAGCTATCTTCCGGGGTTCCTAAAGCTGCCCCCCGAAAGGACAGCACTAAAGGAGTTTCGGCTCATTCGCCCACACCCAGTGGTAGGCTGGGTGGCTCGTAGACGGGGGATCCTCCAAAAGAGCCCCCCATCCTCAGAAGCCGCCCCGCTCGCCTAACGTTTAGAGGCGGAAAGAGTAAAAGACTCGCATGGCGTGCCAAACCTCCGCTGATAGGTCCTCTAAGGCGACAGCGCCTTCAGCGCATTATCCGGCCAATAGCGCATAGAGTTCTACCTCCGGGAAGCGTACAGCCATTCTCGTGATGGTCTTCTCTTCAAAGAGGGCCCCCGCATCTCGGAGCTAGGCATGGAGGGCGCATTTCTTTAAAGGAATAGCCGCGGAAACCGGGCAAGCTCGGAGGAGCTGCGGAGGCTCGTCTCGTCCCGTTCCCCGTTAGCTATCTTTTTGTGGAAGATCATACTGTGCGCGGGCCCCATGCCCACCCTCCCGGAGTATAAGGGTTGTGCGACCCCACCACCACAGGATGACGGCCAGGTGGGAAGATGCGCGATTTACACCCGGCATGATGTCTCCGTTCTTCTCTTCGAATAAGATACCTCCTTTCAGGCAGTAGCTGTGCAGCTGCACTTGGATAGGACATACTGTTATATCCGCGTACACTCCACCGTCAGCCGACTTCGAAGCGCGAGAATTCCGCTGCGTCGTGGCACGGTTACCGAGAGATCTGAACAGTAGACACCTCCTCTGAGGAGACTACTCAATTAATCCCCAGGGTTAAGCCCTTGCCGACCTGATGGGCGAGCTGAAGTTAGGTGTCCTAAATGTGGATGAGTTCACGTATCACTGCCCGAGAACCACTTCATTTTCCTATCTCAATCTATTTTTGTGCTCTCCGGATGCACAGCCCGATTTTGGGTCGAGGGTGGTCGATGACCTCCATGGTAGTGATCACTTTCCCATTCAAATATCCTTTTCTGGGCCACTGCGCCCGAAAGCACGCCTCAGTGGTGCTTGGCGCGGGCGCAGTGGTCCGCATTTCAGGAAATGACTGATTTCTCTATCTCAGTCGAGGAGTTTAGGTCAGTTGATGAGGCCGTTGAGTTCTTCTCCGGCAACCTCATCGCCCTGGACCTTACTACTATTCATAGAACGTCTGGCCGTTTTGCACGCTCACAACTCCCGTGGTGGTCAGTCAAGTGTGAGACTGCCCTCAAACTAAAGCGTTATGCCTACATGCGCTATAAGCGCCGCCTAAACGATTTCACTGTCGCTGAATTTCGTCGGGCTATGGCTAGGTTCCAGTATATTTCGGAGCACGCCCGCCGCTCTGATTGGCGGGCATAGTGTCTTCACTTAACGGGAAAGACCCCTCTAGCAGCGGTATAGAAGCGAGTCAAAAGGATTCGGGGCAAGTTCTCGCAGCTCCCCCCCCCCCTCCCGTTCTCCAGGAGAATGGGACCGCAATCTCGGACCCGACGTCCGTGGCGGAATCCTTCGCGACAGCTTTCTCCGTATTCTCTAGCCAGGATGCTGCTCCGCCAGCATTAAATGTGCGTCGTGATGTCGCGGAAGGCCGCCGATTGGACTTTACCTTCAGAGGCGGAGAACCCTTCAACGTCGGGTTTACTCTGAGTGAGTTTCGTTCCGCTCTTGCTTCGTGCGTGCACATCGCCCATGTTCCGGACGATGTCCCGTACGCCATGCTTCGATACCTGGGTGAGCAAAGCATGACATTTCTGTTAGATTTCTTGAACAGTATCTGCGTAGAGGGTATCCTCCCAGATTCCTGGCGAATCGCTACTGTGCTCGCCTTTCGCAAACCGGGAAGAGATAACTCTACCCTGGCCGTTTTCCGCCCAAACTTTCTAACCTCTTGCGTGTGCAAGTTGATAGAAAAATTGTTAAATGTTAGATTAGGTTTTTTTTCCTGTACAACGGAGGCCATGTTTATTCTGCACAGTACGGCTTCCGTTAATTTTACTACACCCCAGACGCTCTGCTCCGACTCGAAAATGCCGTCTGTGAGGCCTTGCTTCGTAGAGAGCGATACGCCACGGTGTTTTCCGATTTGGAGAAGACCTATGATACCGCATGGTGATATGGTATCATGAAGACTCTCCACACGATAAGAGCGAATGGGACGCCTACCAATCTTCATATCTGAATTTTTAAGAGATCGTCGACTCTGCGTACGGGTGTGGGGAGCCCTCTCCGGCCGAATGGAGCAGGAAGAGGGTGTCCCGCAGGGAAGTGTCCTCAGTGTCACACTCTTTGCTCTGAGCATCAAAGACACCACCTTGGTGCTGCCTGCCGGAAGATGTTCTCGCTACGCTCTACCTGGACGATCTTTCGATCTCTTTAGGTGCGGCCTAGATGGCAACTCTGGAGCGCCGACCCGAACAGGCATTGAACCGCGTCTCTTGTTACGCCGAAGTGCATAGGCTTCGTTTTTCCTTGGACAAGACTAAGATAGTGCACTTCGGCAGCTATCCACTGCTCTACCCTGACCCAGAATTGTTTCTAAATAGGGTGCGCCTGGAATTTGTAGACTCACACCGTTTCCTTGGTCTTGTATTTGACCCAAGCCTCACCTTAAAGGCTCATATTCGCAGCCTTAGGGTCTCTTGCTCTCGCGCCATGGATATTCTTCGCTCCGTGACGTTCAGAGCTTGGGGAGCTGATAGAGCTACTGCATTACTTTTTTATCGATCCTTTGTTCGTTCTCAGCTCGACTACGGATGCGAGTTTTATTCATCCTCACCCAGCGTGTGCTGCGGAAAGTGGACTCGATCCACTACACAGCTTTCGGATGGCGACCGGTACGTTCCGCGCTTTCCCGATTGAGAGCCTACTTGTCGATGCTGGGGAGATGCCACTCGCTCTGCGCCGTGCACATTGCATTTCTCGCTTGTACGTACGAGCCGGGCGCCTCCCTCACTCGCCAACAGCTCTCACTGCATTCGCAGCTGATCTCGACGGTGCCTATGCAGCCGAGAGACTCCTTCGAGATCTAGGTATAGCTTTCGGGCCGGTAGCGACCCTGGTTCTGCCCAGGACGCCACCCTGGAGGGTATCACCTTTGACCATTTGTCTCTACGCCTCTGCTCCTAAAGCTTTCACAGAGCCGGAAGTAGTGCATTCGGCCAATTTAGAGCACACTTAGTTTCACGCTGGAACCGTGCCAGTGTATATGGATGACTCCAATTCCCAAGAGGGAATCGGTTTCCACGCCGTATTTTCTCTGTTTAAAGTCATATGGGTTCTGTCAGGCGCTACGTCTGTCTTCACTGCCAAGCTGGTCGCAATACACCACTCGGTACGGGAGATTACGCGACGTGCTCGGTTCGGAGACGGGATTGTGATTTATAATGACTCACAAACGCCCCGAGTGCTCTTGGGGCATTGGAATCTCAACATTTCCTGGTTTGTGATATCCGTGACGCCACGGCTTTGGCAAGCCGGGTGAATGTCGAGATTATCTTCTGCTGGGTTCCTGGACATGTAGAAATTGCGGGGAATGAGCGCGCTGATGAGGGCGGCAAAGAGTCCGCGAGGACTGGGCCACCAAACCAGCGTTTCGCTCTTCCTCACACCGAATACATATCAGGAATACGGGCAGTTCTCCGGGCCTCTTGGCAAAGAAGGTAGGAGACGGTCGGGGGGCAACTTAAAGTTGCGTGCCATTGCGCCGCCACTGTTCCTATGGACCTACCCCTAAATGCCAAGACTGCTTCAGGTTGATTTCTATCGTCTCGAATTGGACACACTTGCGGGACGCACCGCCATTTGAAGAACCGCTCGCTTGCGCCTTATTGTGACGAGTGCGTTGTCACCCAGAGTGTTCAGCACATTTCGTTGAATGTCCCAGTATGGGTGATCTTCGCGCACGTTACCTGTCCCGGTACCGGGATGAGCGGGGTCGCTACCGCTTGTCCCTTGTACTCGGCATGAGTTCGTGCACACTGACCTGTGGGCCTTACGACTTTTTGGATGAGACTGGCCTCCTCAACTTAATTTAAGCTTTATGTGTTTCTTTTTGTATGTCAAATGTTCCTGCGCCGAGGGGAGGCTGGCCTACCCCCAACGCCGGAGCATGCTTTCTTCTTGTCCTTTTGCCTTTTCTCGTTGTTTTTTATCGTTGCTATTTGTTAGTTACATATTATTATTTGTAATATTTTATTTGTTTTTTTATTTAATATAGCCTAGTAGTGAGCTGTGTTGTGTACGGCGACTTATGTCCAAGTAGGCGGTCGCCAGATGGGCTACCACAATGGAGTGGTGCTATTATTAATGATTATTTCTGTGATAATGGCAAAAAATAGCGATTAATTGAATTTCAGAGTCCCTCCTTAAAATCTCTCTTTAGATTTTAGTTGGGCGGTTGATCCTTGCCTCACGCTCTCACATTAATCTATGGGACCATATATTGACTACTAATAATAACCTACCTCTACAAGGTACCTAAAAATGAGTCTTGAAACTTAAATTATTTGGGGGTTTTTATACAGTTTTTTCATTTAAAAATTGCTATTTTTGACGGGGATAACAGAGAGAGAGGAAGAAAACGAGAAAATGAGAGAAAAAGAGAACGAGGGATAGAACGAAAGAGAATGAGAAAATGAGAGAACACGGACAGAGAAAGTGAGTGAGAGAGAGCGAGTTCTAGGATGTTGTCGATAGAAAAGAAAAATAAACCAACGAGGACACCCTTGAAAAATGCAGAAGAAAAATAAAGAAAAAAAAAATTGGGGTTATTTTATTTCTCTTGTCTCTTCCTTCTCCTTTCCTGCCATGTCCTGCTCGGTATTTAACTGGGACCTTCTGTGGACTACCCCCGTTATTCCCTGGCACTTACCCGGCTGTAGATTTTATACTAAAAAAAATAATCTATTGATCATTTGAATTTTGCAACTCCTCTTCTTTAAATTTCTTCCTATTTGATCCATTAATAAAATGTCCATAATTAAAAAAGTAATAATTTCCATCCGCCCTAAGGTTTAGCGGAAGGATATGAGATCACCCTGTATTTTTCTCTTTCTGATTGTATATAAGTGATCTCAAAATGTTGTGACCTATTTCGATTACATTGTTTAGGCGGATGGAGCTGGGGTCAAGAAGGAGGGGAGTAGACTTTGGGGAAGATCCAGATCAAAATTCGGATGCTGGATCAATTTTTCACTTTAAGTTTTTATACAAAATTCTCAAAAGTCATCGATTGATACGGATGAAAATTGGGCCAAGGAAAATGGGTTTAGATTTTGCTGTAGAAGGTAGAGGTAAGATAGAGAAATTTGCGAGAGAGGGGAGAGTAAGAGGCGTATAGAGAGAAGGGAGAGAGAGAGAGAGAGAGAGAGAGAGAGAGAGAGAGAGTCGGGAGAAAGGGGGAGAGATGAAGATAGTGAGATTGGAGAATGAGAGTGGAAAGAGATGAAGATAGTGAGATTGGAGAATGAGAGTGGAGAGAGAGAAAGAGGGTTTTGCAGTGAGAGGAGGAGAAAAGAGAGAGAGAGAGAAAGAGGGGGGGGAGGGAGATGGGATAAAGTGAAAGGGGAAAGATAAGGGAGATAGAGGGGAGATGGAAGAGAGAGTGGAAAAGGTAAGAGGCGCTGGGATGGGCGATGAAAGAGGGCAGGAGGAGGCGGAGAGGGAAAAGAAGGGGGAGGGCAGGAGGTGGGGAGGGAAGAGAGAGAGAGAGAGGGACGATATATAGAGGGAAAGAGGGAGAAAGGAAAGAAGGGGAAGATTGAGGGCGATAAATGGGGAGAGAGAGAGCGGGTAGGGAGGCTAGAGATAGGGGAGAGTGTGAGAGTGAGAAAGGGTGGATAGAGAGTGGGGGCGAGAAGGAGGGGGAGTTAGAGAGAGGGAGAAAGATAGATTAATATAAGGTAGGAGAGAGAGAAAGAGAGATGGAAGTGAGATAGTTAGAGGTGCGGAGGAGAGGGAGCAAAAAATTGTGTGCGGTGAGTCACTTGGCTCTTCAGTGACGCTCTCTCCAGAGTCGTTACTCCGACGTGATTTTCATTAGCTTAGAACATCAAACGGAGCCTCATAATACATTTGTTGGGTCATTCTGACCCATGTTTTCCCCCTATTTTCATTCGCTTCGGGATTACATTCATAGGGATACATCGGTATCGATTCGTTCGTTGATCCTCTTTCATTTTGCTAAATTCCGTGTCAGTTAGGACTATTTGACTAGTGGCCTCGTTTGCTAATAAATTTAGGAAGAGCGCGCTTTTCGTATTGCGCCACCTAGTGATTGCATTTAGGAAGCGCTCTTTCCGTCATTCCTTTGTGGGAGTATTCTAGGAATCTAGTAATAGTTTACAAAGTTAAAAAGCGATTGATGGACACTATTATAAGCTCTTTTCTCGACTTGGTCTACAAACTGTTTCAGAAATGTTCGAGTTTTAATGACGGCGTTGTCGTAACTATGCGCTTTCTGTCTGCTTCCAGCTTCGTGCGCATTCACTGATACATGGAAATTAGTTCACGCTCATGTAGACAAATTACATATATGTAATTTGTCTCCATATTATGGAGAATTTTAATTACCGCTTTAATAATTTTAACGATCACTGTATACACGTTCTGAGATTGTTAGTCATTACACATATGCATGCTCTGATTAGCTTTGATTAATTAGGTTATAAAGAAAATATTGTTAATATGCATTCAATGTTTTAATCAAGGACATGATTGCCCTCATTTATTAAGTAGTGTAGGAACAAAGCGATAATGAGATGACGCAAAGAGATGGACGATGAGGGAGAACTTCCTGACCGAGGTCAATTATAGTGTTTCCTTGGTAACGCGCTCCCCGCGTCGCTCATCGTCGCGACGAAGAGTTGATCTCACTTTGTTCCATGCCCCTTAATCGATTTTAATAATTTAAAGCTTAATTATTATATTAGCAGAGCGTCTTTAAATAGCTTTTAATATTATTGTACCAGTTTACAGCCCTGTATACGGCATATTCAAACAAATATTAACTACCTTACAACCTAATAGTATCACACTCACACAAACAGATATTACAGCCAAAACAGTTCAAGGTTAGATGCTCTCAAGTATAACGTAGACACCAACGGGTAGATAACCTCTTTCAAAAGCCTCGCTCTAGATTCTAGAATTCGACCTCTTTTTCCAGCTTGTTCGTGGACATTTTGAGACTTCATCTCGGTGATATTTGAAGCTGTTTAGCAGTTGTCCTTTTCATCCACGATCCGTCCCCATGACTATTTCCGTTTAGTCTCTTCCCCGTCCCCTCCCCTGTGGATTTCCCCTCGAAGTAAAATTTTGTACAAAAGTCACAGGGGCTCAGAAGTACGGACTTGACCACTTGTGGGGGTTACGGGGATCAAACTTTAAAATAACGGAGGGGAAAGAGGGAATCTTTTTTTCTCTACTGACCTTGATAAATCTCTTGTTTCACTTGTCACAGCCACGGAATGGATTGAATTACCCTAAAGGGGAGGGGACACCCCTTTAACTATTCAGCCAGGGGGCACTGCCGAGAGATATAGAACTATACGGGGTAAAAGGGGCAGAGCTCCCTCTCTATAAAGGCTCGTCCTTAAGGGCCTTTTCCTGACTGATCTCCGACCTGCGAAATCAAAGGATCCGATTCTTCTATTTTCAAAGGAAAACACCCATTGATCTGCGCATGTGCTTATACGCGCATTAAACGCTAAAAGCTTTGATAATAATATATATTCTTATTTTTTTTCATTTGTTTTTAAAATTTACGTGATGGGAATAATTATTATAGTTAAATTATTGCAGGTTTATTAAAAGTCAGCATTTCAAAAATAATAAGAAAAAATGCATCCTTTTGCTAAATCCACAAACGCGCTCTGCTCCTGTTCCTGTAGGAGGTGAGTTTTAGTCCTTAGACCTTTGCTATTTGATTAAAAGGGTAAAATTATGACAACTATAGATTAAATTAATGATATTGTTAAATTATTATCTATTTCGTAATATGTTTTTTCAAAATAAATATTTGAATCTTTTTCAATTCTAGAAATAGTTCTATCCAAAGAAAAGTGTACAGCCATTGTTGTTCTGCACCAAAATGGACTTAAATGTAGAGATAGTTACCACCATCTTCAGGATCATTAATGGCTTTAAAACTACTGGTTACGCTCTTGTGAAGAAGTCTTCTGGGCACTCAAGAGCTTCAAATAAACGCCAAGAACACCTGGTAAGGTCCCAGCTCAAGGCTCGGGTTGCCTCGAGTGAGAAGCTTGCTCAAGATTAAAAAGAATCAGGTGTGAAAACTGGGGCGCACAGTGAGGTGGATTTCTTTCGACAAAGGTTTAAGTTGATAACGGCTGCTAAAAAGCTTAATCTCACCAAAAAGAACCAAACGGATTGGCTCCACTTATGTAGAAAATATAAAGAATGTACTGTTGAAGACTGGGGCTAAGTGATATGATATTCTCGGATGAATTTACCTTCCGCTTGTTTGGAGCTTTTAGAAAATCCCTCGTTAGGAGGAAAAAAGGGGAGCGCTTTCACGAGCCCTATGTCATGCCCATGGCGAAACATCTAAGGGGACTGGAGGACTAACAATTTTGGCCAAGAACACTGTCATGAACTCAAAATTGGCAAAAACGTGCTTCAACAACACCTTTTCCCAAGAGTTCAGCACCAATTTGGCGATGATAACTGTATTTTTCAGCACAATGGCGCACCTTTTCACGAAACAAAAGCAATATAAAGTTCTTTGATGAAAATAACATGGAATTTTTAGAACCTTCGCTCAGGAATTCACCATATTTGAACCCAATAGAGAATTTGTGGACTATAATTAAACTTGCGGTTGATAAAGAGAAGCCTTCCAATTTTGATTAGTGGCGGGTGCTTAGTGAACACAAATGGAGCAATATCTATTAAGATATCGTCACAAAACGAAATGAAGCAGTCGTAAAGAGCAAAGGACATCATTGTAAATATTTTGTGCACGCTCAATTGACTGTATTTACTAATAAAATGGGTTTGGAATCTAAATCCCTAACATTATATTTTAGAGAAATGATTTTTTGAACAGTTTAAATTAAAAAAAAAATCTTAGCTTATTTTTTTAAAGAACGTTTAACGCCTTTCTTCACCATTTGCTGGGTCTAAACAGGCGCGAATAAGATTGAAGGAGATTTAAAATAGTGGAAAAAGACGTCCCGAACGAGAGCACCAGTTTCTCTTGGGGCAATGTGGTCGGAAGGGCGTGCAGCTTTTCCAGGTTTGAGTTGTAGTAAGGGTATTGCCTCCCCCACCCCTACACCATTCATCTTAGTTCAAGTGTGACTTTGTATATAATTGTAATTTTATTAAAAGATTTTAACATATTCAATTATTTTAAAATTAAAGGCAATTATTCAATGTAGTGAAGTTAAAAAAAAAGATTGGAAAATAGAGGGGACATTCAGAGATTTTCCCTAAATTATTAAAATTAAGGCTGGATTTTCGTATATTTGAAGCTTTTATCAAATTTATTTATAAGAGTTCAGAAAAAATATATAAGATTATCGAATGTTTTGAAATCTTTAAAAACAAAAATAAATATGATTATCGAACGTTTTAGATTACACTCCCCCCCCCCCCAAGAATTACAAATGGTGATGTTCAAAAAAATAACTATGATTATCGAACGTTCTAGATTTTTTTTAAACAAAAAGAATTACAAATGGTGATGTTAAAAAATATATATGATTATCGAACGTTTTAGATTTAAAAAAAAAGAATTACAAATGGCGAAGTTAAAAAATAGATATGATTATCGAACGTTTTAGAATTAAAAAAGAAGAATTTCCAAATGGTGAAGTTAAAAAATAAATATGATTATCGAACGTTTGGGATTTTTTTAAACGAAAAGAATTACAAATGAATAAGTTAAAAAAATAAATATGATTATCGAACGCTTTAGATTTCTGAAAACAAAATGAATTAAAAATCGTGAAGTTCAAAAAATAAATATAATTATCGAACGTTATAGTTCCCCCCCCCCCCAAAGAATTACAAATATGATTATCGAACTTTTTGGATTCTTTTTTTTTTAAACGAAAGAATTACAAATGGTGAAGTTGAAAGTATAAATATGATTATCGAGCGTTTTGGATTTATTTTTAACGAAAAGAGTTACAAATAGTAAAATTAAAAACATAAATTAAAAAAAAAAATAAGATTACAAATCGTGATTCAGAAAATTAAGGTATGGCTGTTTTTGCTGTTTTTTTCGTATATAAAAGCAAATTTAGATTGAAAAAAAGAGCAATGAGGATTGTTTTTTCCGGATATCAAAAGAATTCCAATAAAGGTTTTTCTTGCCTTTAGGTTCGAAAATAAGCATGGATCTGAAAACAAGACCAAGATTAAATTATTAGGAGATATTATGTACTCGAAACCATTCAATTTTTTTAAGCCTAAAACCTCCTTGCTATAGCCAGATAGGCCGTAGGCCACAGCCTAAGGGCTTGCCTTGGAAGCGCAAGGTCAACCTTGTTTTTGTACATTTCATCTTAGAATTTTGAGATTTATACTAATACAAAATGCAACGTTTAATCCATTACACTATAATCTAGGAAGGTAATTTTGTTAGCAATTTGACTTTTAATTTGAACTTTTATTTTAACTCGGGAATTTCTTTTGAAAAATAATGAATTATAAATGGTGAAGTTCAGAGAAAATAAATATGGTTATCGAATGTTTTAGATTTTTTAAAACAAAAAGAATTAAAAATTGTGAATGTGAGAAAAAATGGAAAAAAAAATATTTAAAAAAAGGCGTGGCTGTTTTTATTTTTTCGCATATTCGAAGGTTTTAACAAGGTTCTTTCTAAAATAGATTTTCCATTTTAATCTTTAGCCCGATCCCTTACATTATAATGTACGTACCGTTTGTTATAGTTTCGCTTATAGTTTTGATTTTTATTCGCATGGTCGCCACTCTATAAGTTACTATGTCGGTTCGTAGGTCGTCGGTCGGATGGTAACCATTTTACTTTTCAATTATATTTTTGGTAATAACATCGTAACTATTCGGCCGAATGATATATTAGCCAAGGTCCTCGCAAGGTTAGTCCGGGAATTATTAAAAGAAAACTAACTATGGGTCGGAGTGACACACTTGTTGAAGGTTTCGAAGGTCATACGTCAGAATAATTTAGAGCAGGCGACTTAGGTCTGTTGACCTTTTTTTAACATAAAAAATTTTGAAATTAAAATCATTAAGTGATGTTATGATCTTTTTAAAAGAAAAGGGATTAGAAAAGAAAAAGGTTCAAAAAGATTTTCATACATTGATCAAATTAAGGCAAGATTTTTTAAGAAATTTACCTGCAGAATGATCTGTCTTTTTATATCTTCTATACATTTTCAACATCTCTACCTTCACTACTTTACAGCTGGCTCTTTACTTCTGCGTGATACGGCCTCGTTGCTATTGCGTCCCAAATTCGATGGGGACAATTCTCTGTGGCGCAGTTGTGCATTTTCGCTTCTGGGTTCGATCCCAGGCAGCTCTTCCTTCTCTGCATGTTTGGTCTTCACCAAACACCTACCAGGTAGATGATGGTCGAGTGGGACAGAACGGGGCACATTTATGTGATAAGTAGGTACATGACTGGTCCCAAAGTTCTCTCTTGACTAGTGGATAAGGAATTGGATTTCCAACGCTTGGGTCTCGGGTTTGAGTCTCGGCAATAGCGGAGACAAAAATAACGGAGCTTGCGTCTAGTCTGAAGTATTCACGCAGACACCTCCAAGCCACGTAAGTCACCACGCACTTAATAACAACTCTCCCTGTCTCTTCAATCCACCTGCTGGCAGTGGTTTCATCTCCACATCTACCTAAAACAACATGGAGCCCTCACTTGGGCAACGATGTGTACCCTGCTTTAGAGCTGTTTGTTGGTGGGTGATAAAACCGACTACTATCGCTCTTTCTAACCCCCACCATTCCCGAACGTTTACTGGTTTTTGTTGTTATCGGTTTTGACAACGATTGTCATTTTGATCCATATGGGAAGTTCATATCAACCCATATTTGCGGCTTTAGGGTCTCTTCTACCCTCACCATGGACATTCTTCGTTCCGTAATTTCAGCAGCTGGGGTGTGATACCGCTCTGATGTTTGTTTCGTTACTTTATTGGCTCAAAGCTTGACGACGGACGCGAGATTTACACATCAGCGTAAATTGCTGAAGGTGGATCACCACACCGGTCTTCGTTTAGTGACCGGTGCCTTCCGCACGTCCCCTACATGGAACACACTTCGTGTCACGCTGAAGCCGTGCCAATGTACACGGATGGCTCCAAGTCCGAAGAGCGGATCGGATTCCAAGCCGTGTCTCACTTAGGTGTCCGCAGAGATCTACCAGGCGCAGCGTCTATCTTTATGGCCGAGCTGGTTGCAATACAGCACTCAGTACGGGAGATAAGACGTCCCAGGTTCGGAGATCGAATCAATTTGTAATGACTTACAAAGCGCCTAGGGTGCGATTCGGGCATTGGAATCTCCGCAGCCCCGGGGCGCGGTATCCGTGATGTCACTGGAGTCGCGAGCCGGGCGGATGTCGAGATTATCTTCTGCTGACATGTGTCTTTAGATTGCCGGAACTAACAACGCGGATAAAGGAACCAAGGAGTACAAGAGTACTGGGAAACCAGATCAGCGTTTCGCAGTACTTCGCACTGACACATGGCAGGAATCAAGGCTGTCTGACAAAGCAGATGGGGGACGGCAGAGGGTACCAAAAGTTGCGTGCCATTGCGCCGCGACTGTTCCCATGGATCTATCCCCCAATGCCATGGCGGCTTTAGATCGCTTTCTGCCATTTGATGGGGGTCAATTTATTGCTCTTCCTGAGAAGGTCAATGGATTGATCTTCCCAATAAGATAAATCGATTGCTCTTCCCAACTAGGTCAATGAATTGTTCTTCATTACGAGCCCAATGGATTGCTCTTTCCGACGAGGTCAATGTATTGCTCATCCAAAAGAGGTCAATTTATTCCTTTTCCGATGTGGTCAATTGATTGCTCTTCCTGAGGAGTTTCAATAGTCTAGTAGTTGCGCCACTTAAATCCAATCAATTTTTCCGAGGAAGTCACTAGAATTCCCTGTTCGGACGCACTCAATGAATGAATGGCTTGTTCCTTCTAGTTGAGGTCACTCGGCTGTTCTTCTAGACAAGGTCCTTGAGTTGACCTTTCCAGGTGAGACAATTAACTAAGTCCTCCCAGATGAGATCAATGAATGTTTTTTCCTATTAGACCAACTGGATTGCTCTTTCCTAACGAGGTGACTGGATTACTATATCCAGGTAAAATGAATTGCGTGTCTTTAGGGCATTTCCTTTAAATATGTATGAGATTAAATATTTTAAACGCGACAATTATATAGGAATTAAAATTAATTAGTTCAAAGAAAAATAGCGACATATTAATTTCGTATGAAACTCAGAGATGCAAAATCAAGGAATGCTATGGCCTCAAGAATTGAAGATTAAGAATCGTAAACTTGGAAGATTGATCCATACAAAATAAGGTTACGCAACCGAGATATTTACTGACGCGAGTTCGATTTGCCATTGTTAAGGGGAAAAGCAAAGCGGTTTGAGACATGTCCCGGCAATAAAAACTCACGCAGTCGAGCGGTGACGTAAGAAGGATGAAGAAGCAGAAAACTCTGGATTGCGTTGAACTCGAGGGAGAGAGTCTTTACAATTGGTGCGTTGATTAAATCGTCAGACATGACGGAGTAATGAATGCGAGCAAAAACGTGTGACAGAGAAAAGTGTGTCGTGTCAAAATGTTGTGGACGTTGGGAGATTATGAATGACCAGGACAAATTAGAACCAGGAAGATAAGTTCAATTTGATAAAAGTTTATAGACCATCACGAATAAATTAGTACAATGAAGATAGGTTCAATTTGAAGATCGATTTTGAAACCCCTGGAAAGATTGGTACAACAAAAGGTTCAATTTCCTTTAGATATTATGAACCTCGAAGAAAAATGAATACAACGAACCCAGGTTTACTTGACAACGATTATGAACACCCTGTAAAAAATATTACGTTGAAGATAGATTCAAGTTGGCTAAATATTATGAAAACTCAGGTGAAAATTAATTTCAAGAAAGACGTTTGATGTGACTAAAGAATCTGAGCCCCACGAAAAGATTAGACGACGTAACAAAACATTAACCGTTTTCTTGTTCCTAGATTTAAAGTGATATTTTTCCGAGTTGTTTGTAACTAAAGTCAATTGAACAAGGTCAACAGACCTAAGTCGCGTGCTCTTAATTATTCTGACTTATGACCTTATGACCATATGACCTTAGGACCTTCAAAACTTTAAATAAATCCCGGACTAACCTTGGGAGGACCTTGGGAATTACATGATTTGAAAGAAAATGTAAAACAACATCAGGGTTTCAAATTTCGTTAGCATCGGCGGAATTTTTACGATGTTATTACAAAAAAAATCTCATTGAAAAGTAAAACGGTTACCCTCTGACCGACCTACGGACCGACATAGTAACATAGAGTCGCGTTTAAGCGACTAAAAAAAATATCTATTTCGATCCTAAAACTTTGCTTCTGTGTAGGTAGGGCACTGAATTTCCAAATTTGCCCATTTGGAAAATAATGCTAGGGTATTATTAATTTCGGAAAAGACTTGAGAATATATAAAAGGCTGTAGGCTTTAATTCTTTCAAAGCAGAGTAGAAAATCTTATTTTAAAAATAAATCATTGGAATGTTGAAAAATATTATTTGTTTTAAGGAATCCTTCCAAAACATTCTAGATTTAATGAAAAATTTCTAGAATTTACTAGAATTTTATGAAGTTGCAGGAATGTTCCAGAACTTGCCGAGAACATACCCCTGGGAATTTTTAAGAACATTCTGGAATATTCTGGATTATTACTTGATAAATATTTCTACAGAGATTCACAGATTTGCTGTTATCATGTCAGGTCTAGCTACCATAGTGAACTCATCAGAAGAGAAATGGTATTAAGAGGCTTGAGCCATTCTCCAGATACATTCTTTTATATCTGCGGAGAGTTCATCAAAACAGGAGCAAAGAAGTTTGGTGTGTCACCATCTATGAGATTGTATGAAGCTTACAAAGCATATTTTGTCATGCCAGTTGGGAACTAAGACAAACCTTGCACACCTCATTTGCTTGTGAACACTGCAGGAAAACTTTGGTAGGTAAGTAGATTGTTTGTTATAAAGAGTAAAATATAGAATGTCGCAAGTATTTAAGCTATCATGTTTTTGTAAGCCAAAAGAATAATAAAGTATATATTTTTTTACTTTTACAGGATGATATAGAGGGGAAAGAACAGCCATGAAGTTTGCCTTTCCCAGGATTTGGCGTGAATCCAATGACCACTCGAGGAACTGCTACTTCTGCATGGTAGACCATTCAAAACGTCGAAGTGGCCAAAATGCACCTGTTATTTTCTATCCTGATCTTCCATCCTATATTGCACCAGTACCACCGAGTGCTGATTTTCCTGTACCTACTCCGACGGAAAGGAATAAGCCACCTTCAATAGAAAGCGACAATTCAGAAGCTGAAAAGATGAAAGAAGATGTAGACTACTACTATTGAGAGGAATTCATACTATCAGTCGAGGAATACGAGGGTCGGTCAAAAAGTTTTGCGAATCGGTAGAGCAAAACAGAGGAAGGGGGATGGCTGTTTGTGGGGGTGTTAGGACAAGTTAGGACAAGTCAGGACAAGTCAGGACCTGCAGCCGTACGCTCCTGCCTCGTCTATTTAAGAAACAGTAGCTGATCGCAAATCATCAGTCACAAATTTTTCAACAATGGAGAAAGTTGAGTACCGCGTAGTAGTGATGAAATTTTTGACCAAGGAAGGCAAGAATGCAAAGAGATCCATGAACGCATGGTTGAAATGTACACCGACACCGCCCCTTCCTATGCAACCATTGCTCGCTGGAATAGGGAATTCCGCCATGGTCGTGAGTTCCTTAAAGATGACGCTCGTCAGACGTGACCAACGAGAACAATGTAGCTCGTGTGGAGATGATGATCCTCGAAAATCGACGGGTGAAGGTCGAAGAAATCGAGTGAGAACTTAGAATATCACATGGAAGTGTTATCAACATCATTCACGACAATTTGACCATGATCAAGGTTTCTGCCCGTTGGGTCCCTAGAAACCTCACGCCCCATGATCGACTTCAACGTCGTCAAAGTTGCACAAGCTGCCCTGCGCGAGTGCGGATTCGAAGAGCTCAACCAACCCCCCTACAGTCCAGATGTGGCCCCTAGCGACTACTTTTTATTCCGCCAGCTCAAGGCTGCACTGCGTGGACGCCGGTTTGGGGATGATGAAGATGTCCAGCTCGCCATCCAGGAGTGGATTGAACAACAGTTGGGAGATTTCTGGTTGTCGGGAATTCGAAGCCTCGGGGACAAGTGGCGCAAGTGCATTGAAGTCGAAGGTAGTTATATTGAAAAATAATAAAACACTTTTTCTCATATCTCGTTTCCTTATATCCGAATTGCAAAACCTATTGACCGCCTCTCGTAGGTCACCTCCCTAGACAAAACGTTTATATATATATATATATATATATATATATATATATATATATATATATATATATATATATATATATATATATATATATATATATATATTTATATATATATATGGTATTTCAACAAGGATGCTCTAACTTTGTCAGGCGATAGTGGCCATGTTGTTAAAGCTACGGCTGGCAACCTCACTGTGAACTGTTCACGATGGAAGGTTATAGCGTTGGACAGCGTGTGCAAATCATCAAATGTTATTATCAAAATCAGTGCTCCATTCGACAAACGTTCTGCGCATTACTTGATTTCTATCCTCACCACAATCGTCCTGCTTAGTCCACTGTTCGACGTTTGGTGGCCAAATTCGAGGCAAAAGGGTCGATTAACAATTAGCCAACACCCGTACGTCACCGAAACGCAAGGTCTGCTGAAAACATCGCTACTGTAAATGAGAGTGTACGGGAAAATCCGAGGCAGTCAATTTCTCGTCGTTCACAAGAACTTGGCCTTTTTGCGACTTCAGTTTGGCGAATTATGCGTAGGGACTTGGGTCTACACCCGTACAAAATCCAATTTACCCAGGGACTTAAGGTAAACGACCATAGACAATGCCGCGTGCTCGCTGATTGGGCTCTAGAGCAATTGGAAGTTGCCTCAAATTTTCCCCAAAAAATCATCTTTAGCGACGAGGCCCATTTTTGGATGAATAGATTTGTGAACAAGCAAAATTTTCAGATTTTGGACGAAAACAATCAACATGAGATACACCAGCACCAATTGCATCCCAACAAAGTTACTGTTTGGTGCGGATTTTCGTCTAACGAAATCATCGGTCCGTGTTTTTTTGAGAACTAAGATGGGATTACATAAGAACATAAGAAAAGAAGGAGACTGCAAAAGACCATTCATGGCCTACACTTGGCAGCTCCTGTTCCAGTCAACACACAAAAGATTTCTTACCAGAGAAAAGTCATCAACATTATAACCCTTTACAGGAGTTCGTCAGATCTAATCTACAATATACATAAAATACATCCAGAGGATTATGTCCATTCATGCAACCGCAAAATATAATCTCCCCACTCCTTAGAAAAATATATACATATGTACATAAAAAAAAGCCAGTCCCATCTAGCAGCTTCATCCATATATTTATCTAATTTATTCTTAAAACTACCCAGAGAGGAGGCTTCTATTACATGTCTAGTGAGCCTATTCCATTCATCTACCACACGATTTGTAAACCAATTCCTCCCAATCTCCTTCCTAAACCTATACTTATCAAGCTTAAACCTATTGCTACGTGTCCTGTCATGTTCACTAAGTATAAGAACCTTACCCAGATCCCCTTTATTATATCCTTTTACCCATTTAAAGAATTCAATCAATTCCCCTCTGAGTCTTCTCCTTTCCAATGTATGTAGATTTAGTTTTCTGAGTCTTTCACCATAAGGTAAGTTCCTTAGTCCACCAATCATCTTTGTCATCCTTCTCTGCACAGACTCAAGCAAATCAATATCCTTCCATAATAATCAACGGCGAGATCTACAGATCGATGATAAGCAACTTCTTGTGGCCTCAACCGGATTATATGCCTTATATGGATACTGACGACATGTGGTTCCAACAGGACGGCGCTACGCGCCACACTGCGCACGCCACGATAGACATTTTGCACCAGCGATTTCAGAACAGGGTCATCTCGCGCGGTGGCGACGTCAAATGGCCACCGAGATCATGCGATTTAATGCCATTAGACTACTTTCTTTGGGGCTACCTAAAATCACAGTTCTATGCGAATAATCAGCAAACAGTTGATGTCCTCAAAATCAATATAACGAACACCATCCAGCAAATTCAGACAGATTTATGCGACAAAGTCATCGAAAATTGAGCCTCCCGAATACGTTCGACCAAGCGAAGCCACGGCGGAGATTTGAAAGACGTCATTTTCCACACTTAATGCCATAAAATGTCCTTTCAAATTTAAAATAAATTAAGTGCATATATCACACACAACTTGTTTTAATTTACATTTAAAAATCAAGCGACCTTATTGAAAGACCCTTTATATATATATATATATATATATATATATATATATATATATATATATATATATATATATATATATATATATATATATATATATATATATATATATATATATATATATATATGAAATGAAAAACTCACAAAGTATCACGTGAGGGTAGCATATAAATACAATATCCCGCAGGAAAAAATTAAATGGTGTTTCCAAGTACTTTCGAACTTTATTAAGTTCCTTATCAAGGATAACTACAAGAAATAATATTATATTAGAGGTATATATACGAAAGAAAAGTATGAAAGACCGCCTTAAAAACAAGAAATAACCAATGAGGAAGACGGAAGGGGGAAGGTAAAGATTCACATTAAGAATTACAAGAGGCAGGTAGTAAGGTCAAACTAAGTCGAAGGAAAGGGTAACAGATTAAAAGAAATGGAGATAGCCTAACGAGGGAGATTATAAGACACGAGGAGCGAAAAGTCGGGAAAATACAATGTACATAACAGAGCAGTGACAATTAAAAAAAAAAAAAAAAATTGAGGCCACATAACTAAAGAATGTATTTAAAAAACTAAGAACAAAGGTCAGAACTAATTTCTTTAAGTATTAATCTTTTAATTATAGCATCTATTTTATATAAGCCAGGGAAAAGGTTAAAATGATCACATTGGCTTATAAAAGTACATTTAATGATATTCCTTTTTATAGGGTCATTGTAACGATAAATAAATTTTGCCGAGTTCCAGTTAATTAGATGGTCCTTATCTGATATGTGGACAAAAAAAGCACTGTTATCTTCGGACATTATATTTATGTTGATTTATGCGAACAGAAAGTTGTTTACCTGTTTGTCCATAATATTTACTTATGCAACCAGAACACTCAACTGAATAAACTCCCCCCCTCAAACTATTACAATTATTACGTACTAATAAATTCCTAATGGTCGTCTCATATTTAAAAGCAACAGAAATGTTAAAGTTATTCAAAAGACGGGGAAGATCACTAAAACAAAGAGAAAATGGTAGAACTAAAATGTTATTACTATTAAAAGGGAGAGTAGGGACAGTTTGATAAAATATCTTTTTTAGCAGAAGAAAGACAGTTTTGAAGAAACGGGTAAGGGTAAAAAAGTTTATGGCCAATTTCAAAGATATTGGAAAATTCCAAATCCATAATATCCCGGGCTCACAAGTCGTAATGTCCGTAGAAACATAAAATAAAAAACAGAACGTTTAACTTTAGGGCTGTGAGAAGAGTAAAAATGAATATAAGAATTTGAATTAGTAGGCTTACGAAAGATAGAGTATTTAAAACCTGTATGAGTTCTATGAATAAGAAGATCAAGAAAGGGAAGGGTTCTATTATTTTCCATCTCGTGGGTAAATTTAATTGAAGGGACGAGATAATTGAGTCTGGTAAGAAAAACATCTTTGGAATTAGGCCACAAGCAAATGACATCATCAATATATCTGTACCAAACGATCGGGGCGTCAAGGATAGTAGGAAGAAGTTTTTTTAAAAAAAACTCCATATATATTTAGAAAGGACAGGTGAAAGACAATTGCCCACGGCTAATCCGAATTTTTGGAGGAAATCCTCTCTAACTTATATATGGAGTCTTTTGAAACAAAACTTCTTCCTACTATCCTTGACGCCCTGATCGTTGGGTACAGGTATATAGATTATGTCATTTGCTTGTGGCCTAATTCCAAAGATGTTAATGTTTTCTTACCAGACTCAATTCTCTCGTCCCTTTAATTAAATTTACCCACGAGATGGAAAATAATAGAACCCTTCCCTTTCTTGATCTTCTTATTCATAGAACTCATACAGGTTTTAAATACTCGATCTTTCGTAAGCCTACTAATTCAAATTCTTATATTCATTTTTACTCTTCTCACAGCCCTAAAGTTAAACTTTAACATTTCTGTTGCTTTTAAATATAAGACGACCATTAAGAATTCATTAGTAAGTAATAATTGTAATTGTTTGGGGGGGGGGGAGTTTATTCAGTTGAGTGTTCTGGTTGCCTAATTAAATATTATGGACAAACAGGTAAACAACTTTCTTTTCGCATAAATCAACATACTCGTATATATATATATATATATATATATATATATATATATATATATATATATATATATATATATATATATATATATATATCTATCTATATATATATATATATATATATATATATATATATATATATATATATATATATATATATATATACATACAAAGATTAGTTATGTCCTCAAAGTAAGTCAGTGACTTTTAGGGCAGAAACTTAAAACTTAAGACTAACAGCTAAATAAGCATAACTTAATCAAGAATTATAATCCCTTCATGTTTACGAACAGAGAATGCCTTTGTTATAAAAAATATAAACAACTTTTATACATTTCAGAACCTAACCATTGTAGAGATTGCAAATAACGAATAATTATAGTATTTAAATTTAGAGATAAATTAAAAAACGATTTATCTTTAGCGATTATTTCAAAAGATCTGTAGTTAACATATTCAACAGTCGTATATAAATCATAACATATTTATAATCTATAAATCAGAGTAATAGTACACAGTATAATAGTGTACAGTAAAAAATAAATGCACAATAACAAAAACTATAATAGAAATTTAGTAAGCCGAAATTATATTGTTTTTAAGAGCTTTTTTGAATTGAGCTAAATTGGTTTGGGATTTGCTATTGTCGTCCAAGCCATTCCATATTTTGATAGATTTGTACAGAAAGCTACATTGTGATTTTGATTTTTGAATACAAGGGTGAAATAATTTTTTTCTATTGCGGGTTTGGTGATTATGGGTATTATCAGCTGTTTTAAACATATTAAATATATAGTTGTTATAGGAACAATTTATTGTTTTGTAAAGGAATAAGGATGTTTGTAAAACAAAGAGATCATTTAATTTTAGAATTCTCGATTCTTTAAAATATCGATTAGTGTGCTCTTTGTAGTCAAGTTGATGGATGGCTCGAATTGCTTTTTTCTGTAATATGACTAATTTATTGAGATAATTTTGATATTTTCCATACCAACTCTCTATGCCATATGTCAAGTAAGGTTGCACCATTGTCATATGTGATAGAACGAGTTAATTTCAACTCCTATCCCATATTATTAAAAACCACGATGCTGCCCACGTGCATCTTCGATTCGAGGCTTGGAGTTTTATCTCAGCTACCGGATGCCAATGTTTAAACAAGGAGGTTATCGTCCCCCCGTTCACCCCCATACGCCGACCTCGCCAGATCGAGTTAGGCTTATGAACAGATAAGGCATTTTTCTCCGGCCCGGCTGTGCGTTCCCTCCAAGCTTTCACTCCATTTTCCCCCCACGCCAAGGAGATGTCCTGGCTATTTATATGGAAACTTTACCACTAAGATCAGATTGGAGATCCAGATTTTCGTCGCGAAACATCACCACGACCCTCTCTCCCTTTGTGCGCCAAGGGACCTCGACCTCGAGATTCACCATCACTTGTCCAGAAGGAGGACAATATTCCTTGAGTGCCAAAGGTTCGAGCCTTTCCGACGTCAAGTCCCCAAGGCTTCCCCCCCTGTTGTTCAAAGGAGAACAGCATTAGAACAGCCATTGTTCGTTTTGAGCCCTTCGCCAAGAAACGGTTCCCATCCCCCCCTGTTGTTCAAGGAGAACAGCATTAGAACAGCCATTGTTCGTTTTGAGCCCTTCGCCAAGAAACGGTTCTCACCCCCCCCCCTGTTGTTCAAGGAGAACAACATTAGAACAGCCATTGTTCTTGAGCCCGTAGACAAGAGACGGTTCTCATCCCCCCCCCCCTTTGTTCAAGGAGAACAGCATTAGAACAGCCATTGTTCGTTTTGAGCCCTTCGCCAAGAAACGGTTCTCATCCCCCCCCCTGTTGTTCAAGGAGAACAACATTAGAACAGCCATTGTTCTTGAGCCCGTAGACAAGAGACGGTTCTCATCCCCCCCCCCTTTGTTCAGAAGAGAACAAAGTAGAACAGCCATTGTTCTTCAAGCCGTTCGTCGAGTAACGGTTCTCCTTTCCAAGACGCCTCGTCGGGATCCTTTTATCCCCCCCCCTTCGGCTGGAACTCGCCAGCGGACCGAATATTCCTTCAAGTACCTTCCACTGCACCCTAATGAAAAGTTACGTAAGCCAAACGTCACCTTTTGAGTATTGATCCCTTTTTGCCAATTCTATCCTGTGCTTTAAATTGTTTATCGAACCATCCCATCTCTTTAACTCTATATTTGTTTTACCTTTTTTTAATCCTTTAAATCCTCGGATTAGCCCGAGTCTCCACGACCCTTTCCATTCTGTTTATGTCAATATTTTCCGTTTTTGTGTATTGTTTATAGTTATTATTAATAAAACTCTATTTTATTAATGATAGCAATATTATTATCCTTGAGCTCAGTTCCACTTCTTAAGCATATCGAAGATATATAATATCGGCCGCCAGACAGTAACGCACTCTAAAGATAATTAAGGAAGTTCCCTCAACGAATAGTGTAATATATGGTATCGTCGGGAGTCATTCTACGACATATATATATATATATATATATATATATATATATACTATTTAATTTGGTATCAGGTGTGTAAGGTTTAACGCTATATCTTTGCAAACACTGGTCTCAGTCGAGTAAAGCATAGTGTTATTCGTTATAATAATAGAGTATAGTAGTTCCCTTTTGTTTTAACGATTGCTATCCCCCTTTTTTTTAAACTTAAGAAGCTGGAGTAGCTCAAGGAACTGTTATAATAATTTGTTTGTGTTTTTTTTTGTGATTTTAGTCAGTGGTTATTTAGATTGAGAAACCAAGTACGAATAGGTCAGTGCCCATATTTAGGTAGGCTAATTCTATAGAGGCATAATTCTTGTTGCGAGGAATTTTAGTTGGTTGACTAGTGCGCCCCCAAGTGCAAAGATGACTCAGTTTGAATTCTTTAAAGCGCAAGGAGAATCCTTGGGACTTTCCGGAAAAGAACTAATTAAGTACATAAGAGAGGAATGGATAAGACAAGTGTACCTTCACCATCAGATTAAACTAGCTCAGGATGAAGAAAAATATCAAAGAAAAGAGGTAGAAAGAGAAAGGGAAAGAGTAATCCGACAAGAGGAACGAGAAAGAGAAATACAACGAGAAGAACGAGAAAGAAAAATACAACGAGAAGAACGAGAAAGAGAAAAACAACGAGAAGAACGAGAAAAAGAAATCCAACGAGAAGAAAGAAGGACGGACTCGCGCTCCTTCCCAGGGAAGCTGACAAAGTTTCCGAGCCCCGTAAAACCCCAAAACTTCTTTCCCCAAAACCAACAACGGGACTCCAAACCTCCCGTTAAGACTTCTCCTCCATCTCTCTTCCCGAAGCGACCAACCATATGCTTCACCTGTGGTGTAGAAAACCACATGAGCTGGAATTGCCCCCAAAATTCTAGGCTTAAAAGCGGACCAGCCCACCAAGTTCACCAGATTAATGCGACCCCGGCTCCCCCGGTGGTGCAGACCCAAGCAGAAACTTCTCCCCCTCCGTCAGGCCACCAGGTAAATTTTGTTTTTGGTAAAAGTTCATCGGGAACTTTGAAATATGAGGAGGGCAGCGTGGACAGCTGTCGAGTATCGACTCTCGTCAGGGACACAGGATGTACGTGCTTCATCGTGTCCGACGAACTCCTCCCAGTGGTCTCTAACCACGAAAAATTTGCGGTGGTACATGACCAACTCGGGCGGGCGAACAGATTCCCCGTCGCTAGATGTTACCTGCAGTGTCAATATTATAATGGCTGGGCTGAAGTCATTGTAGCACCCATAAAATTCTGTTCCGTACTTATAGGACAGAGCCCCCAAGTAAGTTTCGACCCTGTGTTTCAGGCCGCCCTTCCTCAAGGCCGAGATAAGAAAGAAGCCCAGGAGCCCGTCCCCATCAGAACCCCGATACCGTCCGATTTCTCGGAGACCCCTAACCAGGACTTTAGGACGGCAAAAGAAGAGTGTAAATCACTAACATCCTTAGGTGATAAGGCCCCAGACAAGGACACGGAGACTGTCCCTGGACCCCAAGAAAAAAAGAACCCCCAATGCGCCCATGGAGATACCTTCGTCGAACTGGACGAAACATCGGCGCTTGAAGAAGATTACCCCGCGGAGTCCCTTAATGTAATCCAGACAGTGTGCATCCAACCTGATGCCGAGTACCCTCCTCCTTTTCTACCAGGCGAGTCTTTGGAACCCTCTGACCTGGATAGTGACGCGCAGCTGACACCACGTCAGAAGAGTCAGCTCAAAGAACTAATTAAATGGAATCACCATTTATCCACCCTATTAGCTCTTTTCGAGCAACTGCGTGAAAATGGCCTCACCATTGGCCCCAGCAAATGCCAGTTTGCCTACGAAACCATCAAATATTTGGGTTTCAAAATAGGACAAAGCAAGTCAGGTCCCCACGAGAACAAGATTAAGGCAATCGCCGACATGCCCCTCCCGATTACAAAGAAGCCATTAAGATCGTTCCTAGGATCAGCTTCTCCCTATCAGCGATTTCTTCCGAATTTCGCTGCAATTTCGGCCCCCCTATGCCCCCTTCAGGAAAAGAATTTCTCCGATCGTTTACGTTGGAATGATGTCGCTGTTTCCCATGTTAATCAGCTCAAAAGTAAGTTCATTTCTGCCCCCATTTTTAAGTTGCCCAACCCGGAAAAATCCTTTGGGGTTAAGACCGACGTGATCAACGAGGGCATTGGAGGTGTACTCCTTCAATACGTGGATGACAGAACGAGTCATCCAGTTGCATATGCTAGTCGTCAATTATTACCACGCGGAAAGAGATATGCCACTAGAGAAAAGATAGCTCTATCAATTATCTGGGTCATAGACAAATTCAAGCTGTACTTAATATGTAAAGAATTTCAAATAGGAACCGACCACCGTCCGTTAGCCTATATTAGGAATTTGAGACACTCAAACGGCCGCATCATGCGCTAGAGTTTACTCTTGCAAGAGTATCAGTTTAAAATAAATTAGTTAAAAGGTTCCGATAACCAGGTCGCTGACGCCCTCAGTAGAAATGCGTTACCGAATAGCGTAGAATAATTGTATTCATAGGATTAGTATCTCCATGTAGGTATATACCGTCTTGTACGACTTAATTTAAGATTCTTTCGTAATATAATTAATTAATGTATATGTCTGAATTTTGTAACGCTCAATGTCTAATTTTTTTGTATGTCTATATATTTGTTCTTATTAATTTACGTATAAATTATTTTGTCCCGTATGTACTAAGTTTATATCATTTCATTGTTCCATGCCCTTTTTTTTTTCTTTGATTAAGTTGTATTAAAGGTTATTTTCCCTTGTAATCTAAAGATCAAAATAATCATATGTATTGAGGTAATACTAGTTAGGTGCAGGAAGGTACGGTTGGTACAAGAAAACGAGTTCCCCACAACGGAGCTCTATCGTTGTCCCTTCTCTCTTTTTTTCGAAGTGACAACTTCCCCTGGAATGGAGGGGTGTGATAGAACGAGTTAATTTCAACTCCTATCCCATATTATTAAAAACCACGATGCTGCCCACGTGCATCTTCGATTCGAGGCTTGGAGTTTTATCTCAGCTACCGGATGCCAATGTTTAAACAAGGAGGTTATCGTCCCCCCGTTCACCCCCATACGCCGACCTCGCCAGATCGAGTTAGGCTTATGAACAGATAAGGCATTTTTCTCCGGCCCGGCTGTGCGTTCCCTCCAAGCTTTCACTCCATTTTCCCCCCACGCCAAGGAGATGTCCTGGCTATTTATATGGAAACTTTACCACTAAGATCAGATTGGAGATCCAGATTTTCGTCGCGAAACATCACCACGACCCTCTCTCCCTTTGTGCGCCAAGGGACCTCGACCTCGAGATTCACCATCACTTGTCCAGAAGGAGGACAATATTCCTTGAGTGCCAAAGGTTCGAGCCTTTCCGACGTCAAGTCCCCAAGGCTTCCCCCCCTGTTGTTCAAAGGAGAACAGCATTAGAACAGCCATTATTCGTTTTGAGCCCTTCGCCAAGAAACGGTTCTCACCCCCTCCTGTTGTTCAAGGAGAACAACATTAGAACAGCCATTGTTCTTGAGCCCGTAGACAAGAGACGGTTCTCATCCCCCCTCCTTTGTTCAAGGAGAACAGCATTAGAACAGCCATTGTTCGTTTTGAGCCCTTCGCCAAGAAACGGTTCTCATCCCCCCCATCCTGTTGTTCAAGGAGAACAGCATTAGAACAGCCATTGTTCTTGAGCCCGTAGACAAGAGACGGTTCTCATTCCCCCCCTTTTGTTCAGAAGAGAACAAAGTAGAACAGCCATTGTTCTTCAAGCCGTTCGTCGAGTAACGGTTCTCCTTTCCAAGACGCCTCGTCGGGATCCTTTTATCCCCCCCCTTCGGCTGGAACTCGCCAGCGGACCGAATATTCCTTCAAGTACCTTCCACTGCACCCTAATGAAAAGTTACATAAGCCAAACGTCACCTTTTGAGTATTGATCCCTTTTTGCCAATTCTATCCTGTGCTTTAAATTGTTTATCGAACCATCCCATCTCTTTAACTCTATATTTGTTTTACCTTTTTTTAATCCTTTAAATCCTCGGATTAGCCCGAGTCTCCACGACCCTTTCCATTCTGTTTATGTCAATATTTTCCGTTTTTGTGTATTGTTTATAGTTATTATTAATAAAACTCTATTTTATTAATGATAGCAATATTATTATCCTTGAGCTCAGTTCCACTTCTTAAGCATATCGAAGATATATAATATCGGCCGCCAGACAGTAACGCACTCTAAAGATAATTAAGGAAGTTCCCTCAACGAATAGTGTAATATATGGTATCGTCGGGAGTCATTCTACGACATCATATATAAAGAGTGGAGAATAGATTTAGGAAGAAACTTATTTAATTTATATAATATTCCAATCGATTTTGATAGTTTTGTTGAGATATGCGTAATATGTTGTTTAAAACTCAGATTTTTGTCAATAAAGATGCCTAGGAATTTGATATGAGTAGTTTCATAAATTATTCCGATGCCCATTTTAATATGGAGCAATTCAATAGATTTTTTTTGTAAGAGAAAAGAACATATTTGGTTTTATTTACATTTATTGATAGTTATTTTACATTAAGCCAAATGAAGACATTTTCGAGTTCTTTATTTATTGTAGATGCAATGTTGCCCAGTTTGTCATATGTCAAGGTACTATCATCCGCGAATAATATAAATTTAAACAGAGAAGAGGATTTAACAATATCATTAATATAGATTAAAAATAACAGTGGCTCTAGCACGGAGCCTTGTGGGACCCCAGTTGTAATATTAAGGTGGGATGAGTCATGACCATTGACGGAGACAAATTGCTTTCTTTCAGTTAAATATGATTTTAACCAATTTTGACAATTGCCTCTAATTCCGCACATAGCTAATTTTTACAGTAGAATATTATGGTTGACACAATCGAAAGCTTTTTTAAAATCGAGAAAAATTGAGAATACAACGTGGCCTTTTTCAATGTTATCATATAAATATTGAAGGTGGTTGATTTCTAACGTCTAAAACCATATTGGTGTTTATACAACAGTGAATTAGATTAAAGAAAATTATATAGTTTATTGAATGCTATTTTTTCAAATATTTTACTGAACATTGAAAAACATGAAATAGGGTGGTAATTGCTGAAGTTTGTGAGGTCTCCGGCCTTTGGTAACAGTGTTACCCGATCAACTTTTAATACACTTGGGAAGATACCTTGCGTAAATGATTTATTAATTATTGATGCTAAAATTGGAGCAACTATATCAGAGATGTAATTTAAAATTTTAGTGGAGATTTGAATTAATACCTGATTTTTTATTTTTTAATGAACTAATGATTTTTTTTTCTATCGGCTACGCTTACAGGAGAAAAGAACAAGGAATTTGGTACATTAATCTCATTAAAATACGAAAGAAAAGATTTATCGACATTTTTTTTACCTACGTTGACAAAAAATTTATTGAATTCATTTGCTTTTTCCTTATTGTCATCAACTGGTTTGCCGTCAACGATAATTTGTTTAATTTGGTTTGTTCCTTTAGTATTTTCAGGTTTTATCACAGAATTGATTAATTCCCAACTTTGTTTTATATTGATTTTTCGTTTGATTAAATCGTTCATGGTAATAATTTTTCTTGGCTATTTTAATTTGGTTAACAATGTGATTCCGAAAATTTTTATCTGTGTGTTCTGGAATTTGACGAAGCTTATAAAGACAAAAGTATTTTTGACGTTTTTTGATGTTATTTATAATTGCGTTTGTTAACCAAGGTTTTGTTTTGTATTTATATGATATGGTTTTAGATTTTAGAGGACAATTTAGTTTAAAAGCATCGTCTAGCAGAATCAATGTCTTTTATATAGATTTTGATTTAGAACATAGTTATAGAGGTTTGTTAAAGTATTTTCGTTAATTATGCAGTAGGTTATCGTATGGTTTTGATGAACATTATTCGAGTTGAAGAAGGACTTTTGGATCATGAATATACTTGGAAGATGGTCCGATATGTCACAAAGGAGAATACCGGAAGAGTAATTTTCGGGATAAACTCTGAAAATATTGTCAATTATTCTTGTCGGTTTTGTTATAATTGCAAGTAAGGAATGGGAATAAAAAGTATTGAGGAAGGACTGAGTTGATGCGTGGTTTTCAAAGTTTAATAGGTCAAAATTAAAATCTCCTATAATTATTATGTCGTCATAGTTTGTAACATTGAAATAATTGATTAATTCAGCCATCTTATCTATAAACATCTCAGGGTCACCAGAAGGAGGTCTATATACGGTTCCAATTATTATATTTTACCATTTGATTTTACTTCGATATATAAAGTTTCAATATAGTTATAGGAAATACTAATTTGGTCAACTTTTTTAGTATGGAGTGTGTCAGATATATACACGCTTATACCTCTCCCCATCGTGTTTACGTCGCGTAGTGAATGAAAAGAGTTATAGTTAGGGAAACTGATAAAGTGCTCTCGGTGAATGCCAAAACAGAAAATTTCTAATTAAGTGTTGACAAAAATATTGAAAATTCATCAATGTTTGCGTGCAATGATCGAATATTAAGATTTAAAGTTTATAGGTCTGTTTTTTCAAATGAAAATGTAGTGTTAAATTTATCACAATCATAATATTGGTTTCTTACGTTATTTTTTTTTAATTTGGATATAATTAATCAAAATGGTTTATGTCTGGATCGATATTATTGAATTGATCAAGTTGTTCAAACATAAAGGCAGTTCAATTGGAATTAAAAAATTAAAGGTTACAAATTGCAATTACGTATAAATATATCTATAAACAGTTAAAATTATATTTTTATGATAACTTTAATAAGAGAAAAAGGAATAAAGTATGTAATACGATTGAAGTAAAAGTAAGTGAATGCTAGGTCAAAACATGGTTTGTTTGTTTTTTGTTTTGTTTTTCATCTAGAGTAGTAATATCGCCGAAGGTATTATTACTGATCGTTCCAGAGATTCTCACCATTAAAGTCTGCAAGCGTCAAATTGAGGTGTTCCGACAGAAATTTTTGGAGGGCAGCTCTGGTATTGAAGACTATACGTAGGTCACGGCGACCGGAGGGTGATGGCAGGAAAACGTTGATGGAGCCATCTCTGGTAGTGAAGCCGGAGATCTTTGTGGAGAATTTCTTTTTAGCTTGGCAGAGGACGAAAAAGATTTTGTTGCGATTTGGAGTCAGTTGTTTGTAGAATGAAGGTTTGAATTCTTTGCAGGCTGAGAAGATGTCACGCTTCAGATCACTTCTGCACAACTTCACAATTATGTTTCTTTTGTCGGGACCTTGTACTTTAGGCTTAGGACTAAGACGATGAGCAACAGAGATGTCGGATTCTTGCATTTGTATGTGACAGTTATCTTTAATAAGTTTGCAGATGATATTGCTGCAGTTTTCATTATTGGTGGCTTGAGGTATATTGACGGAGAATATAATCGTATCTCGTCTTTCATAAGCGTCGGAAGAATAAATCTTTTCTTCCACTTTTTCTATTTTTGATCTCATTTCTTTGTTGGATTTTTCGAGAGAGATGATTTTTTGTTTTTGTGTGGCAAAAAGTGATTCGAAAAACTTAAAAAGAACGTTCATAATGTCTTTGGCATCACCTGATAGCATATATGAGGAAATATGGGCCTGCAGTTCATTAAAATTAACTGGTTCGTTTAATTCGGTTTTTCATCTTGTAATTGGAGTATGTAATGTTTAATTGTTAAATTATTACTTTAAAGTTTTTAGGTTTTGATTGATGAGTGATTTTTTTAATTTATTAATTCAAAGAGTGAAGAGATTAGTTAAACAAGATGGATGCGGTAATATCATTTTATATGTCAAAATAAATTAACTTACATATGTAGATTTATAAGTTTTAGTATTCAATGCAGTTAAAATCACTAGTATTCACTTTAATTAGATAAATAAGCAATATCGCTGTTCGTTGGTGAAACAAAGATTGATAAAGGACAACTCTGACAGAATACAGATTAATGGGCATTCTTGGAACGTTAATAGCTCGTTAATCAGTTTTAAAGGGAATATTACAAAAATCAGATAGACGGAGAGAATATTTAGTGGTCGGAAAGTGGATCGATTAAAGGGAGATACAAGCAAGGTCGTTTTACCTTAATGGGGTCACTTCGAGGAAGGTGAATCTTTTAGCGAGTCTGCGCAGGGAAATGGAAAAGTCCAATGTACGTGAACCTAGGCCGAATATCCTGAAGGTGACTAGGATGAAGAGGGGGGAGGGGAACTGAAGACGAGTTCACGTTCCTCCTTGAAGAAGGACGATGGCACCTCTGCTCCAGAGAAGTGCAACCTCCAAAAATTGAGACTCTGACGCGGCTCGGCGCGAAGTCTCACACGGGAAACTGGAGATCCTTGAGGAAGGGTGGGGGGTCTAGATGAAACGAGAGGAATCCTAGCCAATCCTTCGGGGACAAAAATGATTCGAGGCTTGATCTAAACAGAGTAAGGCTTCACAAAAGACATGGATCTGTCTGGTGAGATCCAACCTCGATGGTATTAGCGAATACCAGGGACACGATCTGAACCGAAAGCGACGGGTTCTCAAACTAAATCTGGAGATATTCGAAAGCCCAGGGTATTTATATGACGGCCATTTTTTTCTCCTCGTTGGCAGACTCAGACGCCTGGCTGAACACTTACGGCGGTTAGAGTGATTAGCGTTTATCGCCTGAGCCGTCTTAATGGCTTTTACGATGTGGACGGGAAACTTTCGGCTAGCAGCCTTCAGACTACGGAGGTTAGCGTTTTCTCGGTGGAATAAAAGCTTTTAGCACGCCCAACTTAATTAACTGCGCCTGTGAGGTAGCTGACGGGTATTAAAATTCTATCTTCTTCTTTTACTTTGGGTTCCGAGGTTACTCCACGTGGAGTTATACTTAGAAGACAAAGAGAGGGAAGGAATTCATTGAACAAATTAAGGGGATATTCTTCCTTGGCTTCCATTTCCCTTACACTAGCCAAGCCAAAGAGACTTCAATGACTTTTTCAGAGATCTTTGCTTATTAAAGTCAAATGCTGAGCTTTTGAGTTCTAGGCTCGAAGAGTAAGATTTTCTAGATGAAAATATGTAAGTTACAAGCCAAAGGAAACGTCATAAACATTTCTCAAGATTTTTTACTTATCAAGATGGTTATACTACTGCAATGATGTATCTGGTCTGTTTGGTACAAATGGAATTACATATAATCCAGATGAGTGGAGGCTCTTCATTGACAGCTCCTCAAAAAGCATTAATTGGAATGAGCATCCATTCCTTCCCTTGGTTCATTCAGTATATCTTAAGACCAACTATAACAGTGTCAATCTCCTGCTACAAGCTTCGAATTATAAGGAGTATGGCTGGTAAGTGATTAGAAACCTCAATATGGTAGCATTTTTATGTGTTTCCAGGGAGGTTTTACCAATTTTCCATGTCATCTCTGTTAGAGGGCATAATGTCTAGCATGAGCAATTGATAGGCTCTAAAAGGGTGCTATTGCCCCCATTGCATTTAAAACTAGGTTTCTTGACAAAGAGTCTGCATCCTTGAAGTACTATGGGGGAGGGGGTATAATCAAATTTCTAGGGGCGCCGTACGTTCTTGTGGTAGGCTTCGGCGCAGAGGGGGTTCGTTTGACCTAGGTTATACTAATGCAATGATGTATCTGGTATGTTTGGTGTAAATGGAACTAGATGTAATCTAGATGGGTGGAGGCTCTTTATTGGCAGCTCCTCAAAAGGCATTAAAGTTATATTTCTCCATAATTGCAAACGTCTCGAGTTCTTTGCAGTCAATGGGTAGGAGGCTTACTGTTTTGCGCGAAGTATCGAGTCTAAGAAGGCGGCAGGACTTAGCCAAGTAAACGGGATTCCGTGACGCTATTAAGGAAAGGAATTGAGTAAATGAATCAGGAATAATGAATCTTCTGAATAATAATAATAATTATTATCATGACCCACGAGAGTCTACCTCCCTCTCTCTCTCTTTCTCTCTCTCTCTCTCTCCCTCTCTCTCTCTCTCTCTCTCTCTCTCTATATATATATATATATATATATATATATATATATATATATATATATATATATATATATATGTGTGTGTGTGTGTTTCGTCTCCAAGGGGCGTGACCTTGACTTGTCTGTAGGAAGGACCCAGTGGTCTAGTAGTTCGTTATTTCCATCCCTTGGGCGGAGTTTTCAACAGCTCTGTGTACCTGATGTGCCTACATATTTCCCATAGATTTAGCTAAATTATAGGGAATTGCTTTGTTGCAGATCTCCGCGAAATTTCTCTGGTCAGAGCCTATATTTGTTCAGCTATTGATAAATGTTCCCAACACGCGTATGTTTGTTTGTGTGCGATCCTTATATTTGTCCAAATGATCACTTTTGATATCTTTAAATTTCGTGGGTTTCCGTGCGACCCTCACGACCGCTTGTCTCAGATTTATTTGTACAGTTTAACACATATTTATATAAAATTTCATTTCCTAATTCTCTTTGGCTCTTTATTTATAACATTTGAAATATTATTTCCTTAATTTACACACATAGCAATTTTTAGTATTTGATAAATCCACCGAGCGTCCATTTGTGGAATTCCTCACTGGGCCTATTAAATCCTGCAATTTGGTGTCAGAGGCCTATCTATTTGATAGAAGAGGCCCTACAGTGAATTCAATTTTTTTCCCTGAAACTCTGAGGTAAAGGTGAAAGCCGGTGTCTTTGTTGGACAACAAATCAGGAAAATAATAGTGTTCAGAGTTCCCTGAAAAGCTTACTAAAAAGAAAAGGAAGGCTGGAAGAGTTTTCTTTTGGTGTATCAAGGCTTTTGGGGCAGCCACAAGGTTGTCAAGTATTGGGAACTGGTTGAGAACTTAGTGAAAAGCCTTGGCCTAATGTACTGCAGGATGTCCCTAAAAAAGTATGTCCTTGATGTCCATCTTCGAGGAACAAGGGGAGCGCTCCCATTAAGATATACACTGAACTTTAAACATGGATACCAACCTAGAAGTATACAATGAAAAGATGAAAATTTTTCGAAAGTTTGCACATTTAATGATTTTTATGGCATATATCTTTAGTTTATTTCAATATTATTCATTTACCATGGTGTTAACATAAAAAAATAAAAGTATTCTCAGTTATAATAACATAGAAAGAAAAATTACACAGTATCATGAAAATGAAATTATACGAAAATTGTGGTTGAATACATGTTCAGAATGAAAATACTACTGACATTTATTTTCAGAATACCCTTGAATGATTACTAAATCAAGTTAACATAAATATAAACAAAAGTGATATTTGCATCAGAAAACTCTTGAATGATTTATAAAGCTGGTAAACATTCAGTACAAACTAAATATGCATTCTCCTCACAAATAGCTTTGTCACACTTTCTGAATGACTTCTTTGTCTTCTTATCCATCTTTCTATGACAAATTCCACATCTTCTTTTCACCTGCATTCCTTGACTCTGTGTTGCTGATGCTGATGGTGTATCTTCTTCCTTCACGAATGCGTTTATACACATCTTAACATGCATTGGCATATATATTCCAGATGACACAGAACGCCGTTTGATTTGCGGCAAGCATAATTGCTCTCACAGCTCTGCTAGGAACTTCCTTCGCCCTCGAGGCCCTTCATATGCAGTGGGATTTTCCTTCTTGAAACACGTGCAAGAATTGTAAGCTGCAACGTCCACCATCCAATAGAAGACAACCAAAGGCCACCTGTTTGATATGCGCTTACAAGTGTAGTTCTTTACAAGCTAGTTTAATTGGTCAACACTACCTTTTGTTTTGTTGTAGTCAAGGATTACATGAGGCTTGAAGGGTTCTTCTTCATTTACCTTTTTTTCATTTTTCAAGATGCATTGAACTTAACAATAGAACATTTTTATTTTCCGCTCAGACATAGATGCAGATTGTAACTCGTTTGTCCTCGGAAAAGCCAAATTTTGATGAGTGGATTTTACGATTCTTTGATGCTTGAAATGATGAAGGAATTTCTCTTTTATTCTTCCTCAGAGTTATAAGCAGTGTCAATTTCTGGTCAAGTTGTTCTTTGTCGAGACCATAATCAGTAAATAAGTTGTCTGTCGTCACGTTTCTTCCAGTGTTTTGAATTGTTGTAATAAGATCACGTACGACTATTTCGGGTTGTCCTCGTTCAACTATCCCATCAACTTTTCCCTTATAAATTTCGGCATTTAGAAGATAGGCATTTGTTGCATCAGCCATGCTCCACACTTTTATGCTATACCTATCAGGTTTACTAGGTATATAAACCTTGAATGAACATTTTCCTATATATCCTAGTAGCGACTCATCAATAGTTACGTATGCGCTAGCCTTGTAGTTGACTTGACAGGCCCCGACACACTTTTGGAAAGCATTATGTATAGGTGCCAACTTTCCTTCTTCCCCATCCCTTCGTTCCGTTCGAGTGTTCATGTCGTCAAATCTGATGCACCTTTTAATTTGCAGGAAACGGATACGACTCATGGTCGCTCGATAAATAGGCGGACCTGTCTTGGTGCTAAAAAGTTCATCAATATGACGCTTATTATCCTTGTCGATTCCACATCTAACGTGAAGTCCTAGCCAACTCATAAGTTCTACAGTATCCACATCGTTTCAGTCTGTACCATACACAACACTCCCCCTTTGATTTGTAACTTCAAGAATTGTTTCAATTATTTCATCTGTTATGAAAAAGTTGAAAGCAGCATAACATTAGGTGTTGGAAAGGAAATGTGAACACCAGCCTTTTCGCGAACAATATTTTGCGGCAAGTGCTTTCCACGTCTTGGAGGTAGAGTATACCACTTGGTTACTTTGTCTCTTCCTAGCACAAACTCTTTTCGAGGATTCTCAGCATCATTTGAATTGTCACTCTCAGTATCACTTCCATTATCACTGCTTATCTCACTATCATCATCACTTCCAGCAGTAACTTGTGGCTCATAGTCATTTGCCCCTGATAAGTCACTACAAGAGTCATTATCACCATCAAAAATAGGATTTTCTTCACTTCCCTCACTTTGACTGTAAAATAGATCAACAGGCAGCGCCATGTTCAATTATAATATAGAATCGGAAAAACAAACAAAAAAAAATTGTTACACGGTATGCTAGGTGGGGTACCAGGTAACCCCAACGAAGTTTGCTATCTGATCACTCCTAGAGTATAATATTTTTACTTTTTAGACTTTGTGTCCTTATGCACTGGCCGAGTACAAACACACTTCTGAAAGGCCAGATCCCTAAAAAAATAAGTGGCTAAATGGCATGTTGTTAAAAAGAATTTGGGGTCAATCTGAACCCATATGGCATACCGGGGGTTAATCGAGTCGTTCCGAGGCTCTAAGGGGAGGCCATTTTATAATTCTTAGTAGGCAAAATTAGAGTAGTTTCATATATATTTATTCCCAGTCACACATGCACGTACACATGTAAACAAATATATGCACTCGATCGCTCCGGCGCACATATACAAACACACACAAAAATAAGCACGCAAACAAATTCCCAAAGAGCCAACACCTTGCACCAACAGTGAAGCACACCCATTCAGAACCTCACTTCACATGCAGTGGCACAAACACATCCAAAAACAGCTGACAAACGCCCATCCACCAACCACTTCACATCGATCGCCCAAAAGAATGCATTCACTTACAAATACATCCACATACGCCTGACACACGCAATCGCAAAAAAGAATATATTTACTGTGAAACACGACAACAAACATTTGACATAGTCACTTCCCCCCTCAAAATATATTAACTTCCAAATACATTTAAAACCATCACACTCCCGTAAACAAACGCATCAACAAACATCTGGGGCCAATCGCCCACAAGAATACGATCATTGTGAAACATCCACGAATATAAGACAAACAAACACTCAAAAGAATACGCTTAGTCCCAAACACATTCATAAACAAACATCTGACACTCGTTCCCCCTAAAGGATACCTCACACTAACACAAACACAAATTTCCCTCGCACGTGCACTGAAACGCTCCCACAAACACATGACTCAAGCAAGCGACAAAAAGAATACATTTACCCCAAACACACCCACAAACAAACATCTGACACACTCTCAACCACATTCCCAAACACTTGACTCTCACAATCCAGCAAAAGAAGTCGCTCATTCCTAAACGCACCAAGAAACACTTAACACACAATTGCCAAAAAGAATACACTAACGCACAAACATTGAAAATCCACTTACACATGCACTCAAACGCACCCACGAACACCTGACTCACACTTTAGACCAAAATAATACATTGACCCCAAACCAGCGCACAAACAAACACCTGGCACTCAACCACATTCACAAACACCTGATACTCATAATAGAGCAAAATAAGTCGCTTATTCCCAAACACACCCACAAACACTTGACACACGCAATCGTTCAAAAGAATACACTCATGCACAAACGCATCCGCAAACCCCCCCTGACTAAAGTACAAAAATAGTTGCGTCTCGCAGCAAAATATAACCTTTCAGGAATTATCGACGGAACACTTTTCCCCTTTCCGTTCTTATCTTTCCCTGAACCGAGGGGAATGAGTCCCACGGTAGCAATTCGGTTTCCATGGCAACTGCATTTCGCTTTATTGATGCTGACACACTTAGAGTCGGAATCAACGGGGGTGGGGGGAGGAGTGAGGGGTAAAGAGACAGCGCTCAGTTAGTAAAGAAAATACAAGGGGAGGACAGATATGAGAAAGAAAAAAGCATGGTATGGTGTACGTTTGTTACCGCCGTTTCCCACCGACGGGGGTGTATCCCGGTGTAATCCGAACCATGGATTGTTACCAGGCAGCCGACGCGATATCGAGCATAATCGTGAGTTCCATTCGACGAGTAACAGTTCCCAATGTGGATTAACTTCGTGGGGCTAAGCGGAAAGTGGGAGACGGTGAGTCATTAGAAAGAGATTAAAGGAGAGCAGCAATCGACAAGACCCTTGAAGATCTTATGATCCATTAGAGGAGTGGCTATTTGCAAGTGTCATTCTAAATGGATTGCTTTGTTTCTTCTTGTTCTCCTCCTTCTTCCCCTTTCTTCTTCGTCTTCTCTTTTTTTTATTTTTCTCTTCCTCCTTTCGTCCTCTTCTCTTCATCCTTTTTTCTTCGTTTTCTCTTCATTTCTTCTTTTCCTCTTCCTCATTTACATATTTTTTCTCTTCCTCCTTTCTTCTTCTTTCCTTTATTTTTGGTCATTAACGATAAACACTCCCAAACGTGACCGAATAAAGATAATTGCTCCCTGGATTTGACCGAGTAAAGATAAGCACCATAAAGTTGGTCAACGATAAACACTCCCTTACGTGCCTAAGTAAAGATAAACATTGCATTCATCTAACCCTGTAAAGATAAGTACCCCATAAATTTAGCCTAGTGAGGTTAACCACTCCCCCAAAGTGATCCAGAAAAAATAAACACTCCCTGAATTTGACCAAGTAGGATAAGCACTGCGTAAATTTGTTATGGTAACGATAAACACTCCCCAACGTGGCCGAGTAAAGATAAACACTGCCTAATTTTACCGAGTAAAGATAATGGTGTAAATTTGTCAAGTAATTATAAACACTACACAACGTGAGCGAGTAATGATAAGTGCTGCGTGAATTTTACCGATTAAAGATAAACACTATAAATTAGGTCACTTAACGATAAACCCTCCCCGACGTGAATGAGTATAGATAAACACTCCAGAAATTCGAACGAGTAAAGATAAGCACCTTAAATCAAACCAAGTAGCGAAAAACACCTCAACGTGACCGAGTAAAGATAAGCACTCTCTGAATTTGACCAATTTTGGAAAGTTAGGTTATTAGGATTTAAGGGTTCTATATTTTTCCTAACAAATTAAAGATGAACAAACAATCCCAACGACTACTAGTAAATATGAGTACTACTCGTACCTAAATTATCGTAGTAGAGATAACCACTTTTTTCCCTGGTCCGAGTGCTTATTATTGATCCTAGTTAATTATTTTCAGAATGTTCAGATCTACTGAAGAATTCGCATCTCAGATCCCGGAAATGTGTATGTTCATCAGTTGGTGCGAAATGAAGTGTTGATTCTTCTTGTGTTGGTGTAGTTTAAAGTTTTAGTTTAATTCCACCAGTTGTCGGCTACTATCACAAATGAAAAGGTGAAGTGAAACGCCAAAACATGGCATGCGCTTTCTTTAACGATATCATTCAAGCTGTAAACAATGAGAAAGGTACTTTGATTGGCTTTAATTATTTACCCCCCAAAAATTGTATCGAGTGAAATGAGGTGGGGTCATTGTCAAAAAATAGAACTTTGGTAATAAAGAGAGGAAAAAATGAACGCATTCTTCAGTTACGTAACACTAAAGTGCGCATTCTTTAGTTGGTGTTCTTGAGATAAGCATTCTTCGGTTATTCTAGAGATGGGCATTCTTCAGTTGTTGTTCTTATGGTGAGCATTCTTCAGTTTAGTTATTGAGGTATTTTCATTTGATGTTCTTGAAGTAAGTATTTTTCTTTCTTTTTTTCTTAAGGTAAGCACTCTTCAGTTGGTGTTCTTGAGGTAGGCATTTTTCAGCTGTTGTTCTTGAGGTGAGCACTCTTCAGTTGGTGTTCTCGAGGTAAGAACTCTTCAGTTGGTGTTCTTGAGGTAAGCACTCTTCAGTTGGTTTCTTGAGGTAAGCACTCTTCAGTTCGTGTTCTTTAGGTAGGCATTTTTCAGCTGTTGTTCTTGAGGTGAGCATTCTTCAATTGTTGTTCTCGAGGTAAGAACTCTTTAGTTGGTGTTCTTGAGGTAAGCTCTCTTCAGTTGGTGTTCTTGAGGTAATCACTCTTCAATTGGTGTTCTTGAGCTAAGCTTTTTTCAGTTGGTGTTCTTGTCTTGAGGTGACCATTCTTCATTTGAGGTTTTGAGGGGAGCATTCTTCAGCTTTTGTTCTTGAGGTGACCATTCTTCAGTTGGTGTTCTTGAGATAAACATTCTTCATTTGTTGTTCTTGAGGTGCTTATTCTTTAGCCGTTGTTCTTGAGATGAGTATTCTTCAGTTCATATTCTTGAGGTGCTTATTCTTCAGTCGATCCAAATATTCAACCGATTCTCGTCACAATGTAAATTCGGTGCTCATCACGTAATACCACTACTCTAACTAACCCAATGTAATTTAACTACTTTACACCTCAGTGTCTTTATTATTATTATTATTTATCTCCAGGACAAAGCTCTTTATGTTTGTGTTCGTACTCGTGCAGAGGATTTGTTATCTTCTCTTTGTTATATACATGTGCAACATATTGTATTTAAAGTGTATATTCACGTGGTGTTGGTTAAATATAACAACGTAGTGTCATCTTGAGATTTGAAAACATAATTACACATGACAATAACCACTATGGCCTATCAAAGGTTTTATGAGTCAATCAACCAGTACACAATCAATAATCGGGTCCCAAGCATTTTTAATTGGCCCCAATAATCTTATAAACCGTTTCATTGGATTGGGTCCAGAATACTGCAACAAAATTTTCGCAAACAAGGCTTGTAAAGATGTTTAACCATGATGCTACAATAAATAATTAATAACATAGATGCTCTATTTATAATTTTAACCTCAAAGTTAAACACAAATTGTAAAAGAAATTTCTTCCCATATTTAAATTCCCATTAAAAAGATCTAAATTTGGGTGGTTTATTGGCCTCTTGTGGTGGTATCCTTTTGGTGCAATTTACTAACTTATTTTCAAAAAAATAATTTAAATATCTAGATCCTAACTTCATTCATGCATCTTTCAAATGAAAACATATCTAGTGCTGCTAATCTATAGTATACTTCCATAAATTAATTTTGCTAGCTATATTCAGCCTTAATTTCTAGTTCAAGTAAAGGAAACAGCAAAAGTGATCCTTCAACTTCAAATCTCTAGTAGTCTCGAGGGTATGACTATTTAAAACCACCTTTCTGATACTCATTTTAATTTTTCACTTTTATAAAGTAGTAATTATAGGCAACGACCATAAACTAAATCTTCCCATAGTTTTAACCAAATCTTTAATATTAAGTTAAGTTAAATCAGTCATTAAATCCATGTTAATTAACTGCTTCGCTTTAAGATATTTACCCGATTGCATGCGAGGCTAGCGCGTAAATATAACCATTATATAAAGGCGAACAGAGAGCGACGGGGCGTCTGTGCCCTTTATAAATGATTAAACAAAATGGATTAGTTTCCTTTCTATAACGGCAGAGGCTAAGAAAAAACACGCACTTAATTATATGCTTTCATATACAATCTAGTTCGTTGTGGAGGATTTGTCATGCGCAGTTGCATTTATAAGGGCAGTGGTGTACATTCTAGTCAAATCTAGTACTGGGTGAGTGGATTAAATTAATACCAGTGGCGGACTCAGGATAAAAATTAGGATAAAAATTAGCTCGTTCAATGTTGCTGAATTGTGTCCATTTCGCTCGTTCTATTTTGCTGAATTGTGCGCATTCTGTTCTTCAATTTTGCTGAAATGTGCCTATTCCGCTCGTTCAATTTTGATGAATTGTGCCCATTCCGCTTCTTCAATTTTGCGGAAGTGTGTCCATTCCACTCGTTCATGTTACTGAATATTGCCCATTCCACTCTTTTAATTATGCTAAATTGTCCCAATACCGCTCCTTCAATTTTGCTGAATAGTGCCCATTCGGCTCGTTCAATTTTGCTGAAATGTACCCATCCCGCTTGTTCAATTTTGCTGAAATTGGCCCATTCTGCTCCTTCATTTTTGCTGAATTATGCCCATTCAGCTCTTTGAATTTTGCTGAATTGTGCTCATTCTGCTCGTTCAATTTTGCTGAATGATTCCCATTCAGCTCTTTGAATTTTGCTGAATTGTGCGCATTCTGCTCGTTCAATTTTGCTGAATGATTCCCATTACGCTTGTTCAATTTTGTTGAATTGTACCCATTCCGCTTCTTCAATTTTGCTGAATTGGCTCATTCTGCTCCTTCAATTTTGCTGAATTATGCCCATTCACTCTTTGAATTTTGCTGAATTGTGCCCATTCCTCTCGTTCAAATTTGCTGAATGATGCCCATTCAGCTCTTTGAATTTTGCTGAATTGTGACCATTCCGCTCCTTCAATTTTTCTGAATTATTCCCATTACGCTTGTTCAATTTTGTTGAATTGTACCCATTCCGCTTCTTCAATTTTGCTGAATTGGCTCATTCTGCTCCTTCAATTTTGCTGAATTATGCCCATTCACTCTTTGAATTTTGCTGAATTGTGCCCATTTAGCTCGTTCAATTTTGCTGAATTGTACTCATTCCGCTCGTTCAATCTTTGTGACATTCTAACCTTTGTGAATTGTCGATGCGTTAAGGAGAGTTGTATATCTTCCCTAACGTCACAAGTCGTCTCTTAGTTGTTGTATTTGGTTGATGAACCTTCCACACATCTTTTCTTTACATAAACTTTCCATACATATTTCATTTGACAGGTTTCTTGGGTGATGCCCACGTTGATTTTCGTTATTTTTTAAATGTTGGTCCACGGGAGGGACATTTCTAGCGGCCTAAGTTCGGGAAAAAGGTGTGTACTAAATATTCACAATCGGAATATTGGCAAGTGCAGGAATGGACTGACAATATTGCTATGTGGGATATTGCGTCTAGTTAGGATCTGTTAGGTTAAGTTTTTAAATTTAAGAGTTTTTTGTGTGAGTGGCGATTATTCACCTGGGAATCTTCCTACTTCCGAAAAAATAGTGCGTACACTCACAGCTACTTTATTTCCGATGTATACAACCTTTGAAATGTCTTAAGTCTTAATTTAAACCCCATTTTAGCTTAATTGTGGTGAGTCTTAAAACATATGGGCGACATAATCTAGAGAAGGCGTGGAGGGGGTAGAGGCAATTTTTTTATGCTCTTCCAATACCTGTTCTACTAACTTTTTTTATCTACTAACGTTGTTTTTACCTACACTTTTATCGTAACCGGGTTAGTACATTGACATAATAATGATTTTAAGTTCATTAGCAAAAAATGCATGTTAGAAATAAAAGTTGTTAGGTTAGGTTAGGTTAGGCTAGATTAGATTAGGTTAGGTTAGGTTATGTTAGGTTGTGTACCCTTACCATGTACATTTCATAACTCGTCCATCCAAGTTGTTAGGTTAGATGCCCTGATTTTATAGGTGACGTTAAAGTTGCTTTTCGTTGAATATTTAAAAAAATATGTTTTATTGTTCTTTTTTTCATTAGTTTTAACATGCATCTTTTGCGAATAAACTTACAAATCATTATTATTTCAATGTAACCAACCCCTTTACGATAAAAGTGTAGGCCGAAAAAGTTGGTAGATCAAAAAAGTTGATATATCAGGTATTGGAAGAGCACCATTGTTTTATGTTGAGGTTGCCTGGGTGATAAGAGCATCGCTTGCATTTGTCATTTTGGGTTAATTGCCTCGGGGGTTGCTATGAAATGATGTTAAAATATCATTGGTAAGCTTGCATTGTTGATGAGGATTACCATTACTATTTTAACCCCATTTTAGGGTGTTTCGAAATCCATTAGGGTTAGATCATGCAATACATATTAATATAAAAAAAAATCTGTAGTAGGTCTTAAATCTTGACGTGTGGTGGCTTTCATCAATTGCTTCTTCGTAGTCTCCTGAAGGATCCTTGTGGAAACCCTTCAGGATTTTACAAAGAAAGGCTCTCCTCTTACCACTCGAAACACCCTGTACTCAATCCTCTGGTTTCCAACAAAAGTATCAGGTGTCGCCTAGTTCTTGTTGTTTTTGTGACATACATGGATGAATTCTAACACGTCTATATTTTTAATATGATGAAGAAACACGGATGTTTTATTCCTTATGTTAATCAGTAATCAGCAAACTCTTTGGGGGATTGATATAATTTGATTGACTTCAATTGATTAACATAAATGCTTTTCGGTGGCCAAGCCATCTAAAAATCCTTTGACCGTCCTTTTGATTAATGGGATCGTTGATTCCTCTCGCAAGACTGCCAAGGCATCCCGCGAACCTTCTAAAGATGGTTAGATTCAATGTAGAATCTTCGTTGACAATAGACTCACACACCTACTTCATGTGGGTGTCTTGCCTCATTGTTATCGCCCACATACGTGTGCACGGATGATTTGCGCAGGTTTCATGTTCTAAAGAAAATGTTTCTTCACTCTGTAGCGACACCCAGATGGTGGGGTCGATGTTAACCCGGATTCAGGACTTCATCCCGTACACAATCTTGTGGCTGATGGATATAGAGCAGTGGTTTTAAAGCTTTTTATGATAGTGGCACCCTAATTGCTATCTGTAAGCAGCCATGGGACACCCCAATATAATATAGTTTACGTATAAATACTTAATTATGTGGAAAACTTCAAAATTAACAACGATTGACATGTAACCTAATTTAATCAAAATAAGACATAAAAAATTGAAAATAAATAAACTTTACCTTTAAAAATTTAATAAGAAATTTGAGAGTGATGATTATAGCATAGTTTTTTACCATTGAGAAGTAGAATTGAGATAGCAATTCTCATTTGTTCATTCGCTGTCCGCAATCTTTCTCTTTTCCTTGTTTTTATGTTGCAAAATGCAGAGAAGAGTTTCAAAATACTTTCAAGTGTCGTTAGATTTTTTAGAAATGTTTGACATACAAATATTTTTGCAATTTTTGGTGTCTCTCGTGGCACCCAGGTTGAAAACCACTGTTCTAACATAACATAATTTCACGAATGACAAAAGCCACAACGGCCTATCAAAGGTCATCTGCCTCCGTCAAAACCCACTCACAAAAAGCACCATCACCAGGGAAAGACAAGGATGTCGGGGCTGGGTACAGTGGCTGTTTGATTGACTTGCAAAACCTTTGTTAGGCTTGGGGCCTATTGTCACCCCCAAAATTGTGTTATTGATTGCTGTAGGCGAGTGACATTTGATTTCTCTTTATCGGGGTTCTAAACTTGATCGGAACGGGGTGGGGGGAGGCTGAAGGCCATGTTTTTAAGGGCCGTGTGATTGTCACTCAGTCTAATGTTCTTGTCTCAGGCTAGATATTACATAATCGAGCCTTTTTGAGAAGGTAATGCACCCAATCTTTTGTAAAAGGGTCATTTTTAATTTTATGTAACTTTGGTTTGTGATAATCTTACATCATTTAGTCTGTTTTAAATTAGGCGTTGCGTTGAGTCCCCCCCCCCCCTATAAAATAATGACTTTTTCCCTTACAATGGTCGCTAATTACTCGAACTATTCCCTGATTTTACCATTATTTGGACAAAGCCATGAAATCTGTGGATTTAATTGCGGGTTGTTGCGGATTATTGCGGATAAAGTGCGGATCATTGTCCTTTTACAAAATGATACCTGGGCAGGAAAAGGTTGACGGATTAACGTCTTGACTTGGCTTACAGGGATTAACGAAGAGGGCAGGAATCACCGCCTCTCTTCCTCCCTGTGGATTGAAGGATAAAAAGACGAGCCAGATTCCCAAACGCCTCCCTCGTTGGTCGATAAGTGTCGTGTTATTTCAAATTTTCCACCATGCTGCAGCCAACATCTGGACGATTGCGTCAATTTTCCCCCTCAATGCCTTCAGATGAGTTCCCTTCTGGCCCCATTATCTGTAGAAGGATCTGCCGCTCTATAACTTCCACGCATTTCAACTTCATCTTTCCTTGCGGATCTCTCCTTACCAACGTTCTGGGAGGGGGCGGGGGGCTCGTTGGTTTCAGCTTAACATTTTGGGGTAAATAAATGTAGGAATAGAGTACAGATTAGCAGTAGTCCCCCTTGTTTTGGTAATACTACAATGGTGGGCAATTGCGATAGATCCCCATAGGAATTTAGTTTTAAAAAAATGAAGAGAAATCCAACGAAGGCAACTCATATTGGGAGTTTGTAAAGAAAGTGGTGAAAATAGAGGAAGTGGAAATGTTTGAAAGACATACAGTGATTCAGATCCTCATTCGGGCATTGAGGCCAGTGGCGCAAGCAACTGGTGGTTTGGGAGCCTCCAGATGGCAGCCGAAGCATGGCCGCTTCTCCTTATATTTGACAGTCGATTACGACTCTCTCAGGAAAAGATATCAACAATGATACTCAATTGACTAGTGGTATTCAATTGACTAATGGCACACAATTGACTGATGGTACTCAATTGACTGATGATACTTAATTGACTAATGGTACTTAATTGACTAATGGTACTCAAGTAACTAATGGTATTTAATTGACTAATGTATTCAATTGACTAATGGTACTCAAGTGACTAATGGTACTTAATTGACTAATGATACTAAATTGACTATGGTACTCAATTTACTTATGAAACTTAATTAACTAAGGATACTCAATTGACTAATGGTACTAAATTTACTAATGGTACTCAATTAACTAATGGTACTCAATTGATTAATGGTACTCAATTGATTAATGGTATTTAATTGACTAATGGTACTCAAATGACTAATGGTACTTAATTGACTAATGATATTTAATTGACTAATGTTACTAAATTTACTAATGGTAGTCAATTGAGTAATGGTACTCAATTGACTAATGGTACTCGATTGACTAATGCTACTCAATTAACTGATGACAGACACTTAATTGAATAATGTTACTCAATTCACTAATGGTACTTAAGTGACTAATGGTAATTCATTGACTAATGATATTAATTGACTAATCATACTCAAATGACTAATGGTACTAAATATGTTCTCATTTGAGATACGGTGTTTAAGAGGCAGGTGAATGGGCCATTATAAGTTCTGCTGACTAAAGTATCGTGCTCTTACTTGGATTTCGTTAGAATCAGCCGAATAGTTTTAATGTTATTGTCAAATAATTCCCTGGATAATCGTTGGAGGACCTTTTCAATTATAACATTCGAAAGAGAATGTAAAACAACATAAGGGTTTGAAATTTTGTTAGAATCGGCCGAATAGTTATGATGTTATTGCTAAATCAAAGTAATTCCCGGGATAACCTTGGGAGAACCTTGTCATTTATATCATTCGAAATAGAATGTAAAACAACATTAGAGTTTAAATCTTTGTTAGAATCAGCCGAATAGTTACAATTTTATTACCAAAAAAATCGCAAAACGGGGACCGACCGTCATAGTGAGATATAGAGTCGCACGCGACTAAAAATAGCGGATAGATAAGTTGGATATTGAGAAGTTCTTTTGAGTTGGACGGTAGTAATAGGACTAGGGGGTCACAACTTAAATATAAAAATACATACCTATTTAAATAGATTTTGCGCTGAATTTCGAAGTATAAGCGTTAAACTAATAGATTAATAGATTAAAAGTAATGTTAAAATAAATTTATAGATAATATTTGTATCATAATAAGATATCCTAACCTTACCTAACCTAGCCTGACTTTAAAACTAATATTTTTTCCCCAAATAAGAAATACATATTTGAAATTAGCGTGATAAACCATTAGTGGTGAAATTAAAAAAACAAAAACAAACGGAGAACGTGTACCAAAGCCCTAAAATCCGATATTTTTAATTCTTCGGTACAAAAATCCGGATGGAAGATAAATGTTTATCGTAAAAGTCTCATCGTCGGTGAAAAAAAATAATAATAAACCTTTATTAGTGGACAAACATATGCCTACGGTGTCGCAAATTTATGCAACATTTTAAGGATTTTGCTAAGACGAACCAACCGTCACTTTTTCCTTTTACGATGGGACGAGAAGTGAAGTTTCGGAGGGCCTTCCATTCTATTGCTATTCTTTGTTTCATACGGTTGTCTACCTCTAGTATTAACGGTTAATTCTATACCTAGTATATTATACGCGGTTGAATCTATTTATTCTATTATTGTCGGTTAAGTAGTCCTGGTCTCATTCTAAGGGCTTTTAGTGGCAACTATCGTGGTGTTGTTAAATTGTGTAGGTATCAACTTCTATTTGATAGATTGTATTAAGTCCGCCGCCAATCCAGCATTGAAAGGTGTATATAATGTATATATACGAGAATTAAGTGTTAATATAAAGTTAAAGAAAAGGAGCGCCTCCTCCCCTACAGGCTTCACAGGCTTCTAATTTCAGTGCAAGAGGGCTGTGCGGTTGTGTATTGGGAATACAAATTTCTTACACATGCTTGGGAAATTGAATTTTTTGCCTCTCCCCGAACGCGTTATTAAATATTTTGGGGGCGCGTTTGGTAGCTGTGGTTAGAGTGTTAAAATAAAATACGTCTTCGACGTTTCAATTATTGAATTTGCTATGGTGGAAGGAAACAAGAGTTGCGTGAATGCTCGTTGTTGAAAAGCTTTCCTAGTAAATATGGGTTCTCTTTTTCCAGGACTATAAATACTACGAGTAGAGGAAAACTCACAGTATCGATATTTGGCCGACGTTGGCTACATTATCAGTTATTTTGTAGATTTTAGCAAAAATGTTAATAAAAATTAAGGTTTCCTATACAATAAAAGTCATCGTTTTCGCATAGAACGTGCAATAGATTTGATTGATTGCACTGGTCCGTCGAATTGAAAAGCATGGTAGGACTAGTAGAAAAAAAATAGCGTGTGGCAACAAAGGAAGTAGAACGCGTGTTCTAACAAGAGGTGAAATCTATCACTGTGTGTGATTGCTTTGAAACATCTTCCAAAGTCCCGATTGAGACGCGTTGGGGGCGAGAACTCCCTCGTTTATCTTGCGCTGCAAAGCTACCGAAGAAGGGTTTAAGGGGGTCCCCGGAGAAGTGGTTTTCGGTACTGGATTAAAGATTTCAACGTCTAGGTACTGAGTCAATCCAACCGGTTTCAATCCGGCGTTCGTAGGGAGCTAGTTAGTCGCCTGTTGGTAGAACGCCGCGATTGAAGTGTGGGCGTAGTCAAGTTTCCTTCACACACTTAGCTCGGCTCACCACCGCCGCTTCTTACATCTCCCTTCCTTCGCGCACATAATACATCCCTCTTCCGTCTGCCGAAGAAGTTCACATCCACATTTCCCCGACGCGGAACTGGTGCCACTCCCTTGGGCCACGAAGAACTCTCCTCCTCGCGGGTTTTGGTTCAAACAGGGCCATAACTTTTCCTATACCACACTATCATCAATGAGAGGCCCCTCGTGCCCAGGAACTTTCTAATGATTGTCATTCTGATCATTAGGTGAATTTTATTATCTTTCCTTTTTTAAAGAACATAATGATTGACATTGGAAGGAGTCAAGTAGTTTTCTGTGGTGGTAGTTGTAGAAAATCAAGTTGGTTGAGGGCGATAGTGTCATGGAAGTTTGCAAGAGGTCATGGTGGCGTGTTGAAGCTAAATACATGCGATGCACATTGAATACATGCGAAGCAAGATTAATATATGTGTGACACCTATATTTTAAGTGTGGAACAACTAATACAAATGTAGAAATTTAAATACATGTGTGAACGTTTAATACAAGGGTGGAACCGTTAATAAAAACGTGCAACCTTTAGTACAAGCATGAAACATTTAATAGAAACGTGAAAACATTAATAGAAGCGTGGAACATTTAATACAAGTATAGAATCATTAATATATGTGATGCACCTTTAATAGAAGCATGGAATCTTTACTACAAACTTAGAACCTTTAATTGATGAGGTATCCCTTTAATAAAAACGTGCAACCTTTGAAACTAGTGCAGAAACTTTATTACATGTGTGGCACTTTTAATACAAGCGTGGAACATGTAATTCAAGGATGGAACCTTTAATACAAACGTGACAACTTTAATACAAGCGTGGAACTCTTAAGACATGTGTGATACATTTATTAAAATTCTGCCACCTTTAATGCACCTAGAAACCTTTATTACATGTGTGACGCCTTTTAAACAAGCGTGGAATATTTAATACATGCGTCAAACCTTTAATACATGCGTGACACCTATATTATATGCGTGATATCTTTAATACATTCACGATGTATTTACTAAATTCGCGACACCTTTAATACAAACGTAGAACCTTTAATAGAAGCGTGGAACTTTTAATACAAACACAAAACATTTAATAAGAGCGCGGAACTTGTAGGATATCTGTGATACCGTTATTAAATGTGGGAAACATTTAATACAAGCATGGAACCTTTAATAGAAACGTAGAACCTTTAGTACAAGCGTGGAACATCTAATATAAGCGTGGAACCTTTAAAACATGCGTGATACCTTTGGTTAATGCGTAACACCTTTAATACAAGCACGGAACGTATAATACATGCGTTGTATCTTTACTATGAGCATGCAAACATTAATACTTGTGTGGTACCTTTAATAAAAACAGGAAACCTTAAATACATGCGTGATACCTTTAGCAAATGAGTGGAACTTTTAATACATGCGGGGTGCCTTTATTAAATGAGTGATATCTTTAATATAATTGTAGAACGTTTAATATTTGCGTGATTCCTTTATTAAATTTGCGATACCTTTAGTACAAACTTGGAACCTTTAATCTAAATGTAGAATATTTAATATTTTTTTTAAGAGCCCATCTGGAGACTGCCTACTTGGGCATTAGTTGCCGTATTAAAAACTACCTAGTAATAGGCTACTTTAAAATAAGATTAAAGAAAAAAACAAAACTAAAAATAAAAAAAAGGAAAAGGCAACGAGCTGGAAGCAAGCTCCTGCGTCGGGGGGAGGTCCCCCCGGCGCAGGAACGTGCGACCTATAAAGAAAAAAACAAAAACTAGTTAAATAAAAGGGAGAAGGCCAGGCTCCCTTCAAAACTCTACAGGTCCACCAGTCAATGTGCACGCACTCGTCCTGAGTACAAGGGACAGGTGGTAGCGACCCCGCCTATCCGGTGCCGGGACAGGTAACGTGTGCGAAGATCACCCAGACTGGGACATTCTAGAAGAATGTGCTGAACAGTCTGAGGGACGACGCAGTCGTCAAAATAGGGCACAGGCAAGCGATCCATTAAATGGTGATGCGTCACACGAGTGTGCCCGATTCGGAGACGCCAGAGAGCAACTTGAAACCGTCGCGGCGCAATGACACGAAACTTTAGGTTCCCCCAACCGTCTCCTATCTTCTTTGCCAAGCAGCCCGGAGAGCTGCCCGTATTCCTGACATGTAATCCGTGTGAGGAAGAGCGAAACGCTGGTCTGGTGGCCCAGTCCTCGCGGACTGTTTGGCGCCCTCATCGGCGCCCTCATCGGCGCGCTCATTCGACGCAATTTCTACATTTCCAGGAACCCAGCAGAAGATAATCTCGACATCCATACGGCTTTCCAAAGCCGTGGCGTCACGGATATCGCAAACCAGGAAATGTTGAGATTGCAATGCCCCGAGAGCACTCGGGGCGCTATGTGATTCGCTATAAATCACAATCCCGTCTCCGAACCGAGCACGTCGCGCAATCTCCCGTACCGAGCGGTGTATTGCAACCAGCTCGCCAGTGAAGACAGACGCAGCGCCTGACAGAACCCAGATGACTTTGAACAGAATGGATACGGCGTGTAAACCAGCCCCCTCTTGGGACTTGGAGCCATCCGTATACACTGGTACGGTTCCAGCGTGACACGAGATGTGCTTCAAAAAGGCCGAACGCAATACTCCCGGCGCTGTACAAGCTTTGGGAGCAGAGGCGTGGCGACAAATAGCCAACGGTGGTAACCTCCAGGGTCGGGTTCTGGGCAGAACAAGTGGTTCCACGGGCCCGAGAGCCATATCTAGCTCTCGAATGAGTTTCCTAGCCCTAAACCCAAAGGGCTTAGGGTATGAATTGCGTCTCTTGCCGGAATAGGCACCGTCGAGATCAGCTACGGATGCTTTGAGAGCCGTTGGCGACAAAGAGAGACGCTGCGCTCGTGCGTACAACCAAGTAATGCACTATGCACGGCGCAAAAGATAATGGCATCTCTCCAGCATCGTCAAGTAGGCTCTCAATAGGGAAAGTGCGAAGGACACCGTTTGCAAAGCGAAGGCCGGTGTGGTGGATCGAGTCAACCTTCCGCAATAGACGCTGGCTGCGGATGCATAAAACTCACATCCGGAGTCGAGCTTCGAACGTACAAAGGATCGATAAAAAAGTAAGGCAGTAGCCCTATCAGCACCCCAAGCGCTGTACGTACGAAACAAAGAATATCCATGGTGCTGGTACAAGAGACCCTAAGGGTGCAAATATGAGCCTCCCAGGTGAGGCGTCGGTCAAATACAATACAAAAGAAACGGTGCGATTCAACCACTTCCAGGAGCACCGCATTAAGAAACAAATCTTGGTCAGGGTGGAGCTGTTGATGGCGGCAGAAGTGCACTACCTTAGTCTTGGCTAAAGAAAACCGAAACATGTGCGCTTCCGCATAGCGAGAGACGTGGTTCAATGCTAGTTGGAGTCGACGCTCCAGAGTTGGCATCTGGGCCGCGCCAAAAGAGATCTAAAGGTCGTCTACGTAGAGCGTAGTGAGAACATCTTCTGGCAGCATTGAGGTAATGCAGTTGATGCTCGATGCAAAGAGTGTAACACTGAGGACACTTCCCTACGGGACACCCATTCGGCCGTAGAGGGCTCCCCCCACTCGTACGCGGAATTGGCGATCTCGCGAAAATTCAGATATAAAGACCAGGAGGCGTCCCCTCACCCCCATCGTGTTGAGAGTCTCCATGATACCGTATCGCCATGCAAAATCATAAGCTTTCTCCAAATAAAAAAACACCGTGGCGTAGTGCTGCCTATAAAGGAAGGCCTCGCAGACGGCATTTTCCAGTCGGAGCAGAGCATCCGACGTGAAGTGGAACTTGCGGAACCGCACTGTACAGAAGACAGATGGCCTCCGCTGTCCAGGAAAAAGGCTAATCTAACATTTACCAATTTCTCCATCAACTTGCACACGCAGGAGGTTAGAGAGATTGGGCGGAAACCGGCCGGAGTAGAGTGATCTCTCGCCGGTTTGCGAAAGGCGAGCACAGTAGCGATTTGCTAGGAATCTGGGAGGAGACCCTTCACCCAGATCCTGTTCAACAAATCTAAAAGAAAGACCATGCCGCACTCACCCAGGTATCGAAGCGTGGCGTACGGGACATCTTCCGGACCATGGGCGCTGCCCGCGCACGAAGCAAGGGCGGAACGTAACTCACTTAGAGTAAACCTGTCGTTGAAGGGTTCCCCGCCTTTGGAGGTAAAGTCCATTCGGCGGCCTTCCGCGACATCACGACGTGCATTGAATGCTGGCGGAGCATTATCCCGGCTAGAGAATACGTAGAAAGCGGTCGCGAAGGATTCCGCCACGGACGCGTGGTCCGAGATTGCGGTCCCATTCTCCTGGAGAACGGGAGGGGGGTCCTGCGAGAACTTGCCCTAAATCCTTTTGACTCGCCTTTACACCTCTGCCAGAGGGTTCTTCCTGTTGAGTGAAGACACGTATGCCCGCCAAGAAGAGCGGTGGGTGCGCTTCGAAATATACCAGGACCTAGCCCCAGCCTAGCCCGACGAAATTCAGCGACAGTGAAATCGTTCGGGCAGTGCTTATAGCGCATGTAGGCATAACGCTTCTGTTTGAGGGCCGTCTCGCACTTGGCCGACCAAAACGGCCAGACCTTCTTGGAATAGTAGTCAGGCTCGTGGCGATAAGGTTACCGGAGAATAACTCAATGGCCTCATCAACCGACCTAAACTTCTCGACTGAGATAGAGAATTCAGTCATTTCCTGAAATGCAGGCCACTGCGTCCGCGCCAAGCACCACCGAGGTGGGCTCTCAGGCAGCAGTTGTCCTGAAAATGATATTTGGATTGAAAATTGAATACTACCATGGAGGTCATCGACTACCCGCCAATCAAAATCAGGCTGTGCATCGGAAGAGCACAAAGATAGATCAAGGCAAGAAAATGAAGCGGTTCTCGGGCAGTGATGCGTAAACTCATCCACATTCAGGACACCTATCTCAATCTCTTCGATCAGATCGACAAGGACTTGTCCTCTGGGATTTATTAGTAGTCTCCCCAGAGAGGATGTCTGCCGTTCAGATCTCTAAGCAAGAGAAACGGCCTCGGTAACCGTGCCATGACGCGGGGGAAGTCCTCTGCGTCGAAGTGAGCTGACGGTGGAATGTACATCCTACGAGTATCTAGGTGAGGCTGCACACCCACTTCCTGAAAGAAGGTATCTAAAGTGAAAAGAAGAACTGAGACATAATGCCGGGTGTAAACCGCGCACATCCCAGCCTGGCCCCCATCCTGTGGTGATGGGGTCGCAAACCCCTTATATCCAGGAAGGGTGGACAGGGGCATGCACCCAGCATGTTCTCCTTCAAAAAGATAGCTAACGGGGAACAGGAGAAGACGAGCCTCCGCAGCTCCTCCCAGTTAGCCTGGAGGCCACGGCAATTCCATTGAAGGAATATGCCCCACAGGCCTAGCTCGGAGGAGACGCGGGGGCCCTCTTCGAACAGAAGACCTTCACGGGAATGGCCGTACGCTTCCCGGAGGTAGAACCCCGGGCGCTGTTGCCCGGACAATGCGATGTAGGCGCTGTTGCCTTCGAGGATCTATTGGTGGATGTTGGGCTCGCCATGCGAGTCTTTTCCTCCATCCGCCTCGAAACCTTAGGCGGGCGTTGCGGCTTCAGAGGCGGGGGGGGCCTCTTTTCGAGGATCGACCGTCTCCGAGCTACCCAGCCCACCACTAGGCTTGGGCGAAAAGGCCGAAGCTTCTTTGTTGCTGTCCTCTTTTCGGGAAAAGCTTTAGGAATCCCGAAAGATGGCCTGGTGACCAACTTCAGGGGTGTTGCCTCCTGTGAGTCTAACGACTTGGTGGAGGCGCGTGGCCGTTTCTCCTTACGGGAAACGGTCACGCTGGAGGAAGGGGAGGAGCCCTGGTTTTAGCCGGGGCTGGGTGTGAACCCTTTCTGCCACCAGCTCTCCCAGGGGAGCAGAGGGTGTCTTTCTTAGCATTGAGGCGTAAGACGTCCCAGGCAGGGCCGGGCGCGCCAGGACCAAGTCTTTTGCCTCGCCGAATGAGAGACGATCCAGGGCCTGAACGGCCAGGATTTAATTCTCAACGAGATATGCACCACATTGCTTCGAAGAAGCGGGGTGCGGCTCTCCGTAATTGACACACCTAGCCACACACGGTTTGAACTTATCGTGTGCGGCCTTGGAGCAATTTACACAGATTTCGGGTGACCCCAACTTTGAACGTCTACATGAGCGATTCGTATAGCCGAAGCGGTGACAGTACTAGCACTTCCGCGGCAGCGGCATTAATGCCTTCACACGGTAGCGGTACCAACCGGCACGCACCGACTCAGTGAGCTTGTCACAGTCGAACTTGACTAAGAATGTAGGGGTGGGTCTCGAGGCCCCTCCCTGTTTTCTAATCACACGTTCGACCTTGACCGCCCCATGGTCGGCCAGTTCTAAGATGATGTCGTCTATGGAGTAGTCATCTAGTTCCCTAGCATAAACTACTTATTTCACAAAGTTCATGGTAGAGTGAGGCATCACACTCACCTGGATGCCATCAAGTGTCCGAAGAGTACTTATCTTGGCCGCCTCGAAGGGATCCACCGCATTGGCCAGAAGGCTCTTGTCCGAGAAACGGGTCACTTTCGGCTCTCTACCAATCATACTAGCTAATGCTCTCCTCTGATGGATTATGTTTCCCTTGGCCGACATGCTGCCATCAGTGGAGTAAATAACTAAGAAGCATTTGAAGCCCGCTGGCTCGAAAACGCCGGGTAACTTTGAATGAGAGGCCCCTATGTTATCAAGACACCGCTCTGTGCACTAGCACTTTTGGTCTTAATCAGGGGCCCTGCACTCGGGGGTGGGGTTTATTTTTAGGAGAGGAAGGCAGGGAATGAACCCACTTCTCCCCCCCCCGCCGGCAGGAGCCTGCAGGCCGGATGGACCTGCCTCAGCAAGGTCATTCCCTGAGATAAAGAAATTCCTGGCAGCCGCAAGGGCACCGATCGGAGGAGGATACCCCTCACCTCTTTGCACTGCCTTGCAAACCCTAGCGTTTGAAGAGGACCTTGCATAGAGGCAGACTTGAGTTCGGTGCTTTTCGCCGAGCCAGAATTTGCTCCCATGGAAGGCTCAGCCGTCTGAGGATGGGTTCCCTCAAGGACCATGTCTATCTTGGTGGTGGGGGAGGCGTTCCAGTTGGCTATCCCCCCTCGGACATCACAGGTCCCATTGGCAGTGGTGTCACAAGTAGAGTCTTGGGAGGCACAGGCCTTGACCCCGCTAGGTTTAATATTCAAGCCAGCAGGTCTTTTAAGGGAAGCCACAGATGGGGCCTGGCTTTCCTCTCCTCCATAAGGGGGTTTGCCCTACTGAGCCGCTTCAATGGGGACCGGTCGGCTATGGGCTGCCTGCTTGCTTTCTTTGTAGTCCCCTTGGAAAGTAAAGGGGGGAGTGCCGCTGGAAAGAGGGTGGAGCCCGAAGGCACCTCCAGAGAAAGGGGTGAAGGGGAGTCCCCTACACCCGTAGGTGAAGGAGAGGAGTAATCCTCCTCTCCTGTTAGAGATTTGGAGGTTCCCCTGCGAGAGCACAGCGGGGGAACCTCCATTTTTTTTCTGTGGAGCTGCCTGAGGGCTGCTCCGACGATGGACGAAAGGAAATTGAGGGAAGATTTTTTATTTCCTCATCATTGGGAATGGTGACCCTATTTTTTTACGGAAAGCAAACGCTCATCACCCCTCGCAGTAGCCCGCTCTGCGATGGGTGCGTAGGGGATGGCAGAGCCAGGTGCCGCCATTCAAGGCCACCCCTCACGCCTGGGGACCTGGCAGCCCTTCAGCATGGCGGTTACACCTTAATCACGGCGTAAAAAAAATAGATAGAGAAGAGAGAAGGAAAAGGGATGTGAAGAAAGTATGGGTGGGGATAAAGCAGGTTGGTAAAAACCCACCAATCCAAACCGGAGCTCAGGGGTTAAAAAACATTTTTCCCTTCCCTCTCAGCCCCGATTCAGGATAGTTGGCTGAGAAGAAGGTAAGCATCTACTCTGTAAAAAGAGAGGCCGACCAGAGAAAGATGTTGGAGAGGTTGTAGGGGAAGTGAGGAAGTAGGGGAGAAACACAGGCTGACTGAAGGTAGGAGAACAGGTTAAGCTGAGGCCGGACTGGGCGCTGAGTCCCATCAACACGGCGGCTACGAAGGCAAATCGCCGCGCCCATTACGGGGCACCTTTGCTACAAAGATGGAACGTTTTATACAAGCGTGCAACCATTAATACAAACGTGGCAACTTTAATAGATGCGTGGTACCTTTATTAATTGCGAGACATCTAAACTTATATTTGAGAACCTAAAGTAAATGCGTGACACCTTTAATACACGCGTGGAACCTTTAATACAATGGGATAACTTTTTTTATATTGAGCACGCTTTTTCTACAAAGATGGAACGTTTTATACAAGCGTGGAAACTTTAATACATGCGTGATACCTTTATGAATTGCGTCACCCCTTGAACTCATATTTGATCACTGTTTTATAAGCGTGGAACCCTTAATACAAACATGGCCTGTTAATACATGCGTGATACCTTTATGAATTGCGTGACATCTTAAACCCAGATTTGAGAACTCCTTTACAAGCGTGTAGCCTTTCCTATAGACAATCAAATGTCATGCTCAGGAGAACCTCTTGAAAATAATAATAATAATAACTGACCCTATTAATGGCCTTATCTTTTTTTGTTTCCTAACTATATCAAAATTCAGGCACAAAATGGTTTTCGTCAAACAATTTTTATGTTTGCAGAATTGCCACAAAGTGCAATAATTTATACGAACTCAAATACTTTATAGAGCTATAACGCATTAACACATAAAATAGGCCTACACCATTGCCTCATTCCTTGTCTTAACAAGGCCTGATATTTTTTTGTGTGCGTATAGTCTACGTCAATTCCAAACGACTACTTTGTTTAGAATAGCACTCCGAAGTTTCTGATGCCGAAAATGTGGAAATCACATGCAATTTATAACTAACCATTCATTTTTATAATAGCAATTACATTTATATATAAAAAAACAACTTCGTGTATGTACTTATGTAGTGTCTAAATTTGGTTTTATTTCGTTAGTAAACGATAAAGTTATAAGGTTATTTAAAACCATTATTTTAAATAATATCACCAACGGCCTCCGTAATTCTACTCGATACGGCGTTGGCCTCGCAACGTCGCGGTACCGGGTTCGATCCCGAATCCTGGCAGGAGCGGATACAAACTTCAGCGCACGTAGAGATCTGGCTACCGATTGGTGGACACGCAGTGCTTATCCCTATATTCGGGTGGGTAGATCTTACACTTCTCACGACACACATAGCCAATTAAAACACTGCTTTCTTTCCTCTTCCGTCTTCGCAGCAAAACACACACACCCACTCTCTGTTCCAAGGAATCTTGCCGATGGGTATCTATATCCACATAACTCTGACGCGGAATAGATCCCTCTACCCGGGGCGACGACGGTCCCACCTTACCGCAGTTTGGTGTCAACACATAATACTTCCTGCCACCTCTCTCCAAAGTGGACCGGTCCCTGGTGTCCTCGGGCTCACATGCGATTGTCATACTGACCTTTATGTCCATTACATTATCCGGTCAGAGATCTGCCTGGAAAAGAGAAAGTTGGTGAACCAGTACTACCACTACTCATTATCGAACCAGATACATCCTCGGGATTAACTCTTCGTATTCTGCATCCTGGTTAGTTGCTGGTTCTAGTCTGGTTACCTTTAGTTCATATGTGACCAGGGATGGATCATAGACCAGGGTGAAATTCAACACAGTGTGCCTGGCTTGCAGCATCGTTTTTCGAGTCGGCACTTCGTGTCTTGATTCACGGCGGACACGCGGCGCGTGCGCTTGACTGCTGACCAGTCGGATCGCGCATCCTGACTGGCCCTTCCGCTCTTTCTCAGCTAACCTGAGCTGGGATGTGCTCGCTGGCATCTTTCACTTTCGGAACTAATTCCAGCATCCTCTCTCTTCTCGCAACTACACCAGCATTATCACCGCGTTATCGTCTCTCTGAAACACAGCAGTTACGCACATGGGGTGATGTGAGCGGCTGGGCTTTTCCATGTGATGTATTAGTTCGCTCTCATTCACAGGGTGTGTACCATGAAGCGAGCGGGCGATCTGAAGATCACCTCGTTCTTCAAGACCAAAGTGGCCAATACGAGTGGTGATTGCGAGCGTGATCTAAATGAGCTGGAGCAACAGCCAAGAACTTCGACATCGACAGCCTGTAGGTCCGAAAGCAAAGCCGAATCTCACCATGAGGAGCGGGTGGGTAATTTTTTTATTATTGTTCTTTAGCCCGTCTGGCGACTGCCTGCTTGGGCATAACTCGCTGTGCACGACACAACCTACTGATAGGCTATATTAAGAAACAAGTAACTAAAAAGAAAACAAATAACAGTATCTAAATAACAAATAACAACGCTAAAAAGGACAAGGTATAAAAAAAAAATAATAAAAGCAGGAAAATAAAACAAAAAAGAGGCGCGCTTCAGTGTCGGGGGTAGGCCCGCCTCCCCACGCGGACGAACATGCAATCGATAAAAAAACAACAACAGTCAAATAAAGGTGAGGAGGCCGGCCTACTCCAAAGAATCATAAAGTCCACAAGTCAATGTGCACGAACCCGTCCCGAATAAAAGGGAAAAGCGGTAGCGACCCCGCTCGTCCCGGTATCGGGACAGGCAACGTGCGCGAAGATCGCCCAGACTGGGACATTCAACAAGAATGTACCAAACAGTCTGTAGGTCAACGCAGTCGTCTCAATAAGAAGCAGGCGAGAGCTCCATAAAATGGCGGATTATCCCGCGAAGCAACCTGAAGCCGTCGCGGCATTGAGGGGGGTAGGTGCATGGGAACAGTCACGGCGCAATGGCACGAAACTTTAAGTTCCCCTCGACCGTCTACCATCTTCTTTGCCAAGCAGCCCGGAGAGCCGCTGTATTCTTGCCATGTAATCGGTGTGAGGAAGAGCAATTAGTGGGTCTGGTGGCTCAGTCCTCGCGAGCTCTTTGGCACCCTCATTGGCGCCCTCATTCCTCGCAATTCCTACATGTCCAGGAACCCAGCATAAGATAATCTCGACATCAACCCAGCTCGCCAAAACCGTGACGTCACGGATATCGCGAACCAAGGGATGCGAAGATTCCAATGGCCCGAGAGCACTCAGGGCGCTTTGTGAGTTGCTATAAATCACAATCCGGTCTCTTAACCGGGCACGACGCGTAATCTCCCATAGTGAGCGGTGTATTGCAACCAGCTCGGCTGTGAAGACAGACGCAGCGCTGGCAGATCTCTGCTGACTTCAAACAGAGGCGACACGGGGTGGAAACTAACCCCCTCAAGGGACTTGGAGCCATCCATATACACTGGCACGGTTCCAGCGTGACACTAAGTATGCTCAAAAAAGGTTGAACGCAATACTCCCGGCGCTATAGAAGCTTTGGGAGCAGAGGCATTGCGACAAATAGCCAAAGATGGTACCATCCAGGTTGGCGTCCTGGGCAGAACCATGGGCGCCACCGGCCTGAGAGCTATACCTAGCTCTTGAAAGAGTTTCCTAGCCCTAAACCCAAGGGGTTTAAGGTATGACTGGCGTCTCTCAGTGGCATTGGCACCGTCGAGATCAGCTGCGGATGCAGTGAAGGCTGTTGGCGACTGAGGGAAGCGCCGAGCTCGTGCGTACAGGCGGAAAATGCACTGTGCACGGCGCAGAACGAGTGGCATCTCCCCAGCATTGACAAGTAGGCTCTCAATGGGGAAAGTTCGGAAGGCACCGGTCGCCAGGCGAAGGCCGGTGTGGTTGATCGAGTCCATCTTCAGCAATACACGCTCAGCTGCTGATGCATAAAACTCACATCCGTAGTCAAGCTTCGAACGAACAAAGGATCGATAAAAAGTAAGGCAGTAACCATATCAGCGCCCTAACCACTGAACGTCATGGAACGAAAAATATCCATGGCGCGGGTGGTAGAAGAGACCCTAAGGCTGCGAATATGAGACTCCAAGGTGAAGCGTTGGTTAAATACAAGACCAAGGAAACCGTGCGAGTCCACCATTTCCAGGCGCAGCCCATTGAGAAATAGGTCTGGGTCAGGGTGGAGCTGTTAATGATGGCAGAAGTGCACTACCTTAGTCTTAGCCAATGAAAACCGAAGCCTGCGCGCTTCGGCATAGCGCGAGACGCGGTCCAATGCCTGTTGGAGTCGACGCTCCAGAGTTGGCATCTGGGCCGCGCCAAAAGATATCGTAGCGAGAACGTCTTCCGGTAGCACCGAGATGATGCCAATGATGCTCAGGGCAAAGAATGTGAGACTGGTGACACTTCTCTGCGGGACACCCTCTTTCTGCTCCATTGAGCCGAAGAGGGCTCCTTTCTCACCCGTACGCGGGATCAACGATCTCGCAAGAATTCAGATATAAAAATTGGAAGGCGTCCTCTTGCTCCCATCGTGTGGAGAGTCTCCATGATACCGTATCGCCATGCCGTATCATAGGCTTTTCTCCAGATCCAAAAACACCGTGGAGGAGTTGGAGACCATAGGCTGGGCACCTTGGTGTTAAAGCTGATGTGCATGTACAAAAAGCCACTGAACTGCTCAGCAGTCACAATTAGCATAGATATCACGCAACAGATATGACTAAAATGGAGAGGTTTGTCAACACTTTGCGAAACCCGACGAGCGCTGTCGACACCACTCTACAGGCGAAGACGAAGGATCAAATCGAGACCAACCGGCGCATGTTGATTCCGATCATTGAGAGCATTCTCTTCTGTGGACAAAATATGCTGCCTCTCTGTGGGCATCGAGATGACGGTCCATTGACCCTCTCTATTCCCCCCAAACGGGATAAGGAGTCTTCAGAGCGATCCTGCGTTATCAAGCCCAGGGAGGAGATGCCGATGTCAACCACCTCCTCACCAGTTTGGCCAGCCGAGTCAACTCCACCCTCAGTAGCAAAACCACTCAGGACGAGCTGATCGATATCACAGGTGGGTGGGTGTCACTGTAACTTCTGTCCCCAAAATAGGCCAATATTCCAAAGGTAGAATTCATACTATTTTGACATTATGAGCAGGTGTCACCATAATCATATTTCGCTTTACATGTTGATTAGTGCTGGAAGAGGTCTTAGCCGGAGTCTCAAGGGTATTCGCATGGCTAATGGACGAGACCACGGACGTCTCAGGGAACGAGCAAGCCACCATTATCCTTTGACACGACGAAGAGGACATCAAGGAGGACTTTCTCACTGTCGTCCATGCTGAGAACTTCACTGGTGAAAGCCTGGCCCAACTGCTGTTTCGCACCGTACATGTCAAACTACCGGGGCCTTGGCTTCGATGGAGGGAATGTCATTATAGGGAAGTTCAGAGGTTGTGCCGCCATCATCATGGAGCAATATGCCCTCGCAAAACCGATACGCTTCTTTAATCACCGACTGAAGCTGGTGCTGACCAAGGCCTGCAATGTGAAAGAAGTAAAACTCGCCCTTCAGACGCTCAACGAAGTCCATAAATTTATTTACTCCAGCAACATGCGGACGCTCCAGTTCTCTCAAATTGTGAAGCTTTCCTCAGCTAAGCGGGAGAAGTTGGTGCCCTTGTGTCCCACCAGATGGGTTGAGTGGCATGATGCAGGCCCCGTGTTCATCGAGTTTCTGCCTCACATCACGGTCTTCATGGAAGAGGAAAGGAAGCTGGATGCTAATGCTGGCATCTTACTCGCCGCGTTTAGGGACCCTCGCTTTTTCATTGGGCTGGTTGTGGCCGAGTCAGTTTTGGCCCACAGACTCGAGCCGAGTAGGACCCTGCAGAAGAAGGGCGGTGCCTTGGCATCTGCGTACGCACTGATTCGTGAGATCGAAACTGTTTTTGCCAAGCTCAGAAAGAATGCCGAGTACCACTCCCATTCCACACTGTATTTGCAAAAGCCAAGGATCTCCTGAATAAAGTGGACTTAGCTCACAATGGCGTCCCTGTTACCCGAGTCTGTGCACGACAGACACAGCACGCGAATATCCCGGCCAAGATTGCTGAAGAGTACTATCGACGTTCAGTCTATATTCAGTTCGTTGACCGAGCTGAAGAGAAGATTTGATGAGGATACCGTGCCAGTTGCTCTCTGGTTGAAAAAGCTTCTCAAGGGCTCAAAAGCAGACGTGGATGCCGTCCTTAATGCCGCTAAGCTCTAAGAGAGCGATTTTGAGTTACTGGTGCTCGTGCGGGCGGAGAAACAGCGGTGGACAAATTCCGCTCCGGTCTTCGGGACTGTCAAAAATGCGAAGGGGTACGCCGAGACCCGTATGTTCCCGAACATTGCGAAGCTCCTGACCATCTTAATGACTCTGCGAGTCTCAAATGCGGAGGCCGAACGCTCATTCTCAGCCTTGAACGGCTAAAGACGTACATGAGGAGCACCATTGGCCAGGATTGCCTCAACGGCCTCGCACTCATTCCTCCCACAATGACATTCAGATTTCGAATGATCAAGTGATTGAAAAGCTTGCGGAGAAAAACCACCGTCTCCTCTTCGCTTAGGCAAATGAAGGGGAACATTGGGCATAGGCCTACGATTTTGAGAGAGCCTACTCCTGGAAAATAAAAATACTTTTTCTATTATGTGCTTTGTTACTTAAATGGACGAAAGGACTTGCAAGTAACCTACATCATAATAGTCTACTCTATATGTACATATTCATCATTTATGCTTATAACTTATTCGTATGTATTTAGCACTGATTATTTGTACGATCATACATGTATTACTCGTAAAGATGTGTATCATAATAAGCAGCTCTAACAAATTTACACTCATAAAAATCCTGGCATCGTGCCCGCCCACCATTCGCTGGTAGGGGGAGGGGAGGCTGGATCCGCCACTGTATGTGACCACTGTCTGAAATCTAAGCAAAAATGTAAATGTGCCCGAAAATACACTGTGCCCCAGCTCCAGAGGCCTATTATTCATTTCGTTAGTCCGCAGTTTTCGTAGGCTTGTGTGAACGATGGTTGATTTCACTGCTACAAGCAACAAAGTAGTCACTTTGCTTTTAAAATTATTTAATATTCGGGATTTAGATTGTCTTTTTTTACATTTATCTCCAACTAATGCATGAAAATCGAAATTTATGTAGATTGTTGATACTTTATTTTTCATACTAGCTGAAATAAAATAGTGTTTCTAAATATTTGATCTCATTTGAGATTTAAATATCTCAGAAACTACAGAGGTACAGGCAAATGAAACTGAACAGGGTTAATATTGAGCAATACAGGATTTATTCTTCAAAATTAGAATGAGAAATTCAAAGTTATGTGGATTCCATACACGATTTCACAATTTCTGTTCGTTTCGATTGATGAAAGCGTAAATAATTCAATTGATATATGGCTATTTTCTTTAAATTCGACTCTTATTCAGAATAGAGATTCTTACTTATCATTTATTAAATATCTACTCCATTCAAAAATCTAAAAATTCTTCGAAACTGTATTCTAGTTAACATTTAGGAATGGTATATTACAACCTATTTAAGTAGACCAAACGAATATTTGCCGTTATTAGAGGCACGAATATGATTCGTGCACAGCTTCCAACCATCTCAATGAAATGTAATGATCTCAAAACTGTTGCGTGTGGCTCACGTTGCAAACTAAGCTTTAATTCAGTTCAGGAATTTCTTCTGTTGCCTCACGCGCCAAGCTTTTTTACACAGTTCATCGGGAGCTTAGGCTAATGGCAACCCTGAACATTTACCTGCCTAAGGCAAGCCTATGTAAACACACTCTAGTCCGTGACAATCCCAAGCATTTTCCCTAGCTTGTGGCAGGGCCATGGCAAGTCTAGACATAGGTCAGTCATGTCCTCCTTTTGGGGTTTGGTTATTTGGTGGCAAGTCCATTTACCGATAATTGCCAAGTCTTGCAAATGAAGCTTGAACTCAGTTTTTTTTCAGACATTTTTATGTAATTTTCATGTTTTTTTTTTTCATATTTTACAGACAGAAGGTGGAATAGGAAGGTAAATAGAAAGACGGAAAGAAAAAGAATACATTTGGTTGTTTTCATTGGACTAAAAATTTTAAGTCCGGAATTGGGGAAAAGTGTGAAATTAAGGCAAGCTGTTTCCGCTGAATAAAAATGGCTTCCTATTCATTTTAGGTTAGTATTTGTATGTGTGATCAAGTGTATGAGAGCATTCGATTTACGTGTAGCGCTTTGTGTCTGTTTATATGCAGGTATGCATACAAGAGAGGAAGGACTGATACGAACAAAATTTCGCTGTGATGTTCAAAGTATTTATTCACTTCTATTACTCACTCTCTCTCTCTCTCTCTCTCTCTCTCTCTCTCTCTCTCTCTCTCTCTCTCTCTCTCTATATATATATATATATATATATATATATATATATATATATATATATATATATATATATATATATATATATATATATATATATATATATATATATATATATATATATATATATATATCTTATATGCGCACGTTAAAACCTTCTGCCTACGTACACAACCCCATTACAGTCATGTACAAACGTACGCCTCTCCCTCACTCTCTATCGCCTCTCTTCCACTCCCTAGTTTCATCCTCCCTCTTTCCCCTCCCTTTGACTCTCCCAGAATTAAAGGGGAGATGCGAACGCGCTCCTTCCCCCCCTCCCCCTTCTCTCTATGTCTCCCTTTCTCTCCTCCCTCATACGCGAGGAGATGCTTTCTAATCGATAATTTCGCCGCTTTTCCTCATAAAGCGCCACCACGCCAGACGAAAAACTAGGCCTGCAAATAGATAAAGCGATAGACAGATAAACGTGCAAAGAAAAGGGTGGCAAAAAGGTGGAACAAGTAGAAATGATACGGTGGCAATAGAGGTCGATTATCGCCGACGATGGCAATTGGAATTGAGAAAAAACGCGGGGCAAACATGGCAATCTGATAGCGCCGCGACGGGTTGGTGCTGAATGCGATGATGGTGATGATCATCTCTTTCCGTCTCTCTTTCTCATACTTGATACAAGTGGATATGGGTGGGATTATTATTATTATTATTATTATTATTATTATTATTATTATTATTATTATATTTTTTTAAATATTTAAATTTGTAAATTTTATTTTTTCTTAATTTTTATTTATTCTTTATTAATTTTTATTACTTTTATTTATTTATTTTCATTTTCTATCTTTTATTTTATTCTTTTATTTGCATTCTTTTTATTCATTTTTATATTCGATTCTTCTTCTTCTTCTTCTTATTATTAGTAGTAGTAGTAGTAGTAGTAGTAGTAGTAGTAGTAGTAGTAGTAGTTGTAGTAGTAGTAGTAGTAGTAAAATTATTTAAAATTTTAAAAAAATGTATTAATTTTTATTCATTGTTTATTATTTTTTATTAGTTTAATTTATTTTTATTCATTTTTCTCTTTTTCATTCATTTTATTTATTTGTATTCTTTTTTATTCATTTTTAAATTATCTCATTATTATTATTATTATTATTACAGTTAATATTATTATTAGAATAAATCAATTTAATTTGGGGCCTATCAAAGCCCCCCGCAAAAGCAGGTTCATAGTGCTCATTAATGCGAACTTTTTTCGAACGGGTGAAGGGTATTCTGCCCCTCCGACCCCAACACATTTTTTTATGCCCCCTTTCTATCCGGGATCCCTCTGCGACAACCACCGAGGGCAACTCCGCCCGAAAGTTCTCGAGGAGAGGATTGCGGAGAAAGTGGAGAAGTTAATGGAAGCGAAATTACGAGGAAGATAGATCGTTCGAGGAATCCGAAGAGGAGCCCTCTTGGGGCTCGGTTTTAGGATGGCGCGCAACTCTCCACCCTCGACAATTAAAGCAGACCCATTACCCGATGTTGGGGCCCGGAGGGCATCAAATCTATGAACGGGATCTACGAGGGGGTTAAGGTCCTAGTGAGACCATTGTGAGCGCCCCACCCCCGCCCCCAAGAAAATGGGGGAAATCAGGCACGCCTTTTCCGTGTGCGCATATGCCCGGGCGCGCATGTACATTTATGTCCGTTTAAGTGTTTGTGTACGCGTGACCATGCATGCATACATGTTCACACTCAGAAGTATGTCTGTCTATTGATGCGTGTACGCGTTCGTGGCTGTCTGGATGTACACGTGCGTACCTTTGTGTGCACATGCGTGCATCTACAGCCGATCAAAAGTTTTAGGACAATAGATAAATGTAGGATCGCAAAGGTTATATTTAAACTGGTATGTATGTGAGAGTATGCAGGTGAGGGGATAGAAAGGGTGTGTGGATAGACAGCGGAAAGTAGACCAGTGGTGAAAAGAGAAAGAAGTGTGGTAGGGTGCAAAGTGATGCTAGAGCCTGGTGATCAGGCCTATCGCTTTCAAATTTTTATGTTTTGTAGTTCCGTTGTTGTTTATCATTTTGCTTATATATATATATATATATATATATATATATATATATATATATATATATATATATATATATATATATATATATATATATATATATATATATATATATATATATATATATATATATATATATATATATATATATATATATATATATATATATATATATATATATATATATATATATATATATATATATATATATATATATATATATATATATATATATATATATATATATATATATATATATATATATATAATTTGGCGTTCAAGCCATTTGTCTTCATATTTGCTAATGTATTTGGTTATGCTGTGCGCGTTTGCTGTTGTTTTGGTAAGTCGTTAATCTAATCATAACTTACTATGTTTGTTTTAGCGTCTTTGTTTTTTTGTAAATTTGTAGTGTGTGTAGTTTTTGTATTATGTTTCTTCTCTGTAGTCTTGATTGGTGTGTTTCATCTTCTTGTGTAGGTTTCCTTCTTCGGTAGTTTTTGTCTTAGTTGATGGGTTTTGTCGATATCAGGGAATTTTTGTCAAAATCGGTTGGTTTCATGGTTGGTATTGTAGTCTTGATTTGGGTTAAATCAACTTATCTTGCGTAGAACGGCACTTCTCTTCCGCCAGCTAAAATCCCAGCGGAGCTTGGAAATCTGGCGCGACATACTGCTCTTCTATTCTGGTCAATCATTTGTACGATTTCATCGTCCAACTCTTGATTGACCTTTTCCAGCATATTCCTTGTCCGTTCTTCGATGATAACGTTAATGGGGGTTAACCCCGCCTCCCGGTGCAGTTCTTCCTGTGTTCTTCTTTCTCTTCTGCGTGTACCTGTAATTAGGTACGCACATTTGTTCTGCACCACTTGTAGTCTCCTCTTCTGTGTCTTTGAGACACACGAGAGGGCGGAGGCGGGGTATAGCAACGTCGATCTTCCTAGTGCAGTATAGATTTTCTTTTTGTTGCTTTGACGAAGATTTCTGAACCTATACAGAGTCTTGACTGCAGCAGTGGCCATGGTGATACGTTCAAGGACTTGCTTTGTGTACCCGGTTGAGGTGATCTTCATGCCGAGTACATTGCATTCATTTGTGTAGGGATATCGTCTATCCCCCACCCTGACGTCATCAAGTAGTCTCCTGCCTATGGGGACTACTTTGAACTTATCCTGGTTGGTTCGGATTTTCCACCGGGCCTCGTAGGTGTTAAGGTTTTCAATTTCTGCTGCTGTCATTCGAGCTTGCAAAGGCGCATTCCTCCATGGACAAGTGATTATCTGGGTGAAATCATCGGCGAATTGTAAGTTGAGGCAAGTGGGGCTTACAGAGACTGGAACATCCGCGGTGTAAATCAAGTAGAGAGTGGTAGACAGGCACCCCCCACCCCTGCGGGAAGCCCGCATTGAGCGGAAACTTTGGCTCGTCCGTGCACCCTAAACTGATGTACGCCGCTCTCTCCATGACATAGTCACAGAGAGTTCTCTCTAAGTTTTCACTTAGTCCCAGTCGTAAGATCTTGTACTGCATTCCCCGTTGCCACACCTTATCGAACGCCTTTGATACATCCCGACAAACAATGTCCACGTAACTCTTTTCCCGTTTTGCATGGGCTAGCTTTTCCGTGATGACGTTAATCGCCATCTCCGTACTTCGCTTACTCCTAAACCCGAATTGGTGTGGGTTATAGAGCGAGTTTTCCTCCAGATGAGACACCAGTCTTTTGTTGAGGATCTTCTCGAAGAGCTTCCCGCCAAATTCCAGAAGTGAAATTGGCCGGTAGCTCTCCTTCAACTTGGGGTTCTTTCCGTGCTTCGGCAAGAAAATCATCTTCTCCGTTTTATAAGCGTCCGGAAAGTATCCCGTATTGAGACACGCGTTAAATATTCTTCTCATTCCTTCGATGACACAGGCTGGTGCCTTTTCAAAGTTAAGCTTTGTAAGCCCCGATTGTCCTGGGGCTTTTTGTTGGAATGAGCGAAGCGCGCCGAGTAGTTCTTCTTCTGTAATCTCGGCGTCTCCGTCGCGCTGTCTACCCACCTGGTGATGAGGGTGCGTCTTGTCTATTTCTTCGTTTAGCTCGTCGATGATGTTACTTTCGAACTCTAGGTCATAGTCTTCGTTTTCTTCTTCAGTTATACTGAAGTATATTTGCTTATCACTGTGAATTTAAGTGAAATAAATAGCAATAAGTTATATATTATCCAAAAAATTAACACGAGTTAACAAAATACCAAATTTTTCCAAAGCATTTAATATCAGCAACGTATGAGAGATAAGAAGAAGCCTCGTGAAAATTACAGAAACACCAAAGTAATGCAGAAAGCTCAGTAGCGTGTTGAGGCTCCTTCGGTAGTGGTGAGAACACTTATTCTTTGAGGCTTTGCTCTCCACGACGGGTGTGAGGCTGGCAGACCCCTCGGTCATGACTATCTTCAGTTGCTCATTGGAGTCTGGCTGACGACGTCTTAAAGCCCTTTTCAGATCCTCTTAAAGATTTCCAGTGGATTTCTATCCGGAGAGAGAAATGGCCAGTTCATCATCGTGATATCGTGATTTCGGAACCACTGTATGATGAACGCAGACTTGTGACATGGGGCATTTCCCTGCTGAAAAATAAACCCTACAACATTCCGGACATTTCTAGAGAGGTCTCGTCGGGCTGAGGGCAGCGGCGATATCTCAAGACAACTGGATACATCTCTAAATTTATGGTGCCATTACAAACGATGAGACGGCCACCCCCTGAACTTGACATGCAGCTCCATACCATTACAAAGCAGCTACCATGCAGTCTCTTCCTGCAGACTTTATAACGTTGCCTGTGGTCGAGACAAATGAAATATGGACTTGTCGAGCCATAAGACAGGTCTCCACTCACACATGGTTCAGTTAGGGTGACTACGTGCCCAAGCTCGTTGACGTCATTTCTGTTGAAGGTTGATCAGAGACTTATTGCTTGTTTTGCATGACTACAGGCCATGTGCAAGCAGTCTGCGACGAACTGTCTGTCCATTTATTATGCAGATAGACTACAGTTTTCTTACGTTTCCGAAGCCTCGTGTTCGCGGAGACCTGTCTTCACCCTGCGCACTGAGCCTGAGTCGGGAAGAACGAGGTCGATCATGAATATTCCCACTTTCATGGATCTTCTTGAACACTTCTGTAACGTGATCCGCAGACCTTCTGGGCGATTTGTCGACAGCTGAAGCCGTCCTCGCCCAGCCTGCGTATCACACTTCTTTCCTACATCGTATAATTATGTGTCTTCGCCATTATCAGATCCTGCCTATATGGAATATTATATTAATCAGCAAATATGCTGTACTTTATGAAGACATTATGACTGTAAATACCGCATGCTGATACCAGTATTTCATACATTTCAATAACATCGCCATTTTAGATATTTCAAAAATTATTATAGGGAAACTTGTACGTTTATTTTGCTTTCCAGATGTATGGAACATATGTATGCAAACCTACTCCAACATATTCATACACATACCCAAGGAATATGAAAAATTCCAGGTGGCCGAAAACTTTTGGCTCTGGCTGTACATGCATATGTTTGCTTGCGTATGTACGCTAGTGTATGCACCTATCTGCACATGCATGTATTTACACGTACATGCATGTACATCAACGTGTGTTCACTTTCATATACGTTTGTGTGTGTGCCCAAGTTTCTTTTGTTCGTACCTGTTTCCTGCGAGTGTTCGTATCCTCGAGTCACTGAGCTTCTTATTTGTACGTAGTTTGTATTTTACTAGTACTTCATGTATGTACTTTTGCCCTCTGTGAAAGGTTTCCTGTACGTATCTTAATGTTCATAAGGTTGCGCGCATGCATGTATATCTAAGTGTGTGTACGTTCAGGTGTTTTGTGAAGTTTTAAAGTGGATTGTTTTTAAAACCTGTTTCATACGAGTGTTCGTATCTTCGAATCCCTTGTTTATTATTTTTAGGATTTGTAGGTCTTTGTAAGTATAGGTATATGTAAGTATTGGGGGGGCCTTTGTAGGTATTTTTAGGTCTTTGGTGGAATTTATAGGTATATGTAAGTATTTTCACGTCTTTTTAGGTATTTTTCTAAATATTTGTAGGTATTTGTATGTCTTTGTAGGTTTTTGTTGGTATTTGTAGGTCTTTGTGAGTATATGTAAGTATTTGTAGGTACCTGCGAATCATCCGAGGTCCTTTCCGGGGCTCTTATTATATAGAGTGGTCTTCCGTTCGTACTTTCGAGTCTGACTTGTGCGTACGTTGGGGTACTTTTTCCTTAATCTACGGGAATTTTCATACATGAGTGGTAGGAGGGCATTTGTATCACTCCTTGTTACCCCCCCCCCCTCACATTTGGGAGTTGTTCGTATTCCCGAGCTCCTGTGCCCCTTAGTTGCCTTCCCCATTGAAGTAAGATTCACTTCCGGATCGAGGGGGTGGGGGACCAGAAGCTTCTGACGTCATTTTGCTTTTTAAAAATTTTCTTTCGGTTATTTCTATTTCTTCTTTGCCGAATCGGGGAAAATTTTCACATTTTTACCCCTGGTTTGCTAATTAGTGAGAAGAGAAAGGAGATGTATATAGTCCAACGAGGAATGGTTCAATGAGGAAGTTTTTTCTATGTGTTAAAAAATGAGGCAATAACCAACGGGAGTATATGCAGAAGAAGGGTTCGTGTAGTGAAGTGAAAATGAGTGGAAGACACAGTTGGCCATTTACGATAAAGTCTAACAGAAGAAGGGAAAGAAATGTTAAAAGTCGAAAATTGAAGGAAAATGAAAAGCTACAATACTGTGAATACCCCAAATTGGTCGAGTTGGTCAAGACTCTCGGTTCATCTTGTTAATTACCCTATTTTGATTACAATAATGCAATGACTAACAGGAGTACTTCTATGCCCGTGTACAGACAAATAAGTACAGCTGTGTATATTTGTGTACAATTATTTGATTCTGCGGGATTCTAACTTGGGAGCGATTTGCATGGTGTGTGTATACATGATATTCACTTGTATGCGATTTCAATCTGTGTGTTTACATTTTATCCGATCCGGTGTTTCCTTGTATTAGCGTATGTGCACCTACTATATATTTATGGTTATGTGTGTGGTTGCGAGTGTGTACGTGAAAAAGTCCGAATAAAAACTCCAACTTTTCGTCATTTGAGAAAAAGCTAATTCGACTTTCTAGTCTTTTTTTCCCCCACACACACGCACACACATATACACACACACACACATAACTCAGTTTAGTCAGAATGGGGGCAAATGTTTGGTACAGCATTCCAAAGTATACCGAGGGTGACCAGGTATCTAATGCTTGTAATTTTAATAATTATAGATATTTTTTCTAGCAAAAGTCATTAGTCATTGCTAGATTTGTTTTCTATTGCCAATCTGGCGAGTGCCTGCAAGGGCATAAGTCGCCGTAATTATAACTTAACACAGACTAGATTAAAAACTAATCAAGCAAAAACAAACCCAAAACAAAAACAAATACATACCCCCCCCCCCCAAAAAAAAAGAAGAAGAAGGAAGGGCGGGAGAAGCCCGCCTTCCCAGGGCAGAGGGAGCATGCGACTAGCCATTGCTGGACATGACTGGACACGACTATGCATGACTGATCATGTCCAACGTGAGGAAAGTTCTTTCTTGGTTGACCTAAGTTGAAGTTGATTCAGGGCTGGGCCAAACTACCTTATGGCCTGTTCTAAGACATAAGAATGATGTCACCTTTCATATATTCATTTCATTCCTCTCGCTTAAATTTAAACATATTTTTAGCGGTCATCCTGTATGAGAATGAGTCGAATATTACACGAGAAAAATAATGTAGGCATTATTTAAGAAATAATAGGAATAAAGCAACTCAAAGAGGCATCGATTACACAAGTGGACTGAAGATCTCTAGAGTGAGGTTGACCACTGCCGTCTCGGTGCAGCGTTCTTTACCTTCCATGGGATATGGGGGGGCAGAAAAGACCAACCAGTGTTCCGTGTTAAGACTACGACACCGGATACAGCGCCACACTGGTCTCGTGACGTCACTAATTGGACCCTGGAAGACTTACAATTAGTGGTGTGCTTCGATGAATCATGGTTCTAGTTGCTTCGGCTTGATAGTAGGGTTCCGGTGTGGCGCAGACCCCATGGGTAAATTAACCACGATTGTCAACGCATCGTGCAGGTTGGTGGTGGTTCGATACTAAGGTGAGTTGTGTACACATGGCATGGGTTTTGTTCGCTTGTCCACCTGAATACGTCATTGACTGGTGACTACTACGTCGCATTACACCTGACCATTTTCAGACATTCCTGGACTTCATGTGCTCCAACAACAACGGAATATTTCAGCACAATAATGCACCGTGTCATCGTACCCAGGTTGCCCACAATTGGTTCGAGGAGCATTGAAGAGTTTCGGCGAATGGTAGAGCTCCCAATTTCACCGGATATGAACCCTTATCGAGCATTTAAGGGACTCGACGGTCAGTTCTATTCGCTCCCAAGATCTGGCACCTACAAATATTATGGAATTGTGAGCAGGCATCTACTCCCCTGATCGATTTGCGTCTGGTACCGCTTGCATTGAATGTGGATGCGATTTTTGTCGGTGTTTCTTGTCTGTTACCATGGACATTTCTAGCAAGACGCGGCTGATTGAGATCATTAAGCACCCGTGGTCGGCCACTGTGGTGTCCACGGTGGGCGGTAATGTATTCCGGGATTTATTCTCGGCACACACGTTATACCGTAGATCGAAGTATTTCAAATGTGGGCACAGTTTCAGAAATGGAATGTCCCATCCCATTGGCCCACACTATCATGCCCCGTTCGAAATCCGATAATAATTATTATTTTCGTCGTTTTTCCATGAGAAACACAACTAGGGTTCAGGCAGATAAAAGGAGATGTCAGATTACAACTGATACAGGTCTGGGAATTTTTATGACGTCTTTTGTCTCTGATACTGAGACCATATAGTCTGAAATCTCAGCTGAGGAAAATATTGGAACTGGATCCAATATGAACGTTGCATACATTGCTTCTTTCTAGAGAAATTGATGGTTGTCTAGTCGTATATGTAACGCGCCTGAAGAGGGTTGAAAAACTCCAGGAGACTTCTGAGGAAATGAAGGTAACAAAGTCAACTGTTGGCGACATTGTGAAATGAGCTGAAGACACTGGTGAACATTTAACACTGCGACGAGGAAAATGTGGAAGAAAACGAAAGACAACACTTCACGATGGCAAGGCTCTCATCAGAAAGAGAGTGAAGGATCCCAAGAAAACCAGTAAAGACCTCCAGAGAGATTTGTCTTTAGCTTGTGTAAATGTTTCTTCTTCAGCCGTCCGGCGAAGGCTCATTGAAGTTGGCAGATTTTCTAGAAAACCGGTACGTAAAGAGTTATTGACTTCTGCTATGAGGACAAAACGTTTTGGCTGGGCACGCAAGCATGCTGGATGGACGAAGCAAAGATGAAACACTTCAGCCAGGACACATTCAGCAGGCGTCAAAATACCTACCTAAGAAGATGTTTTGGGGTTGTTTTAGCGCTAAAGGCCTAGGGTGTCTTGTTACTATTGGGGGAATGATGAACAGCGTTAAATGCAAGGTGATCCTGCAGACTCACTTGCTTCCTGCGATGCAGAAACTTTTCTGATAGAGGCGGCATTTTCAAACAGGGTCTGGCTCCGTGCCATACTTCCCAAATACTGCACACATTCTTCGCAAAAAGTGGAGTTACCGTTATGGATTGGCCTGGAAATTATCCCGACCTAAACCCCATCGAGAATCTATGGGCTATAATTAAACGTAGAATCGAGAAAACCGACTACTCGACGATGCAGAAGATGATTTGTGCTGTTATCAATGTCTGGTACCATAACGAAGAACTGGCAGAAATGTGTTCAAAGTGGATGGACACATTTCATATTAAATGTACCATTTATCTTACCATTGACGTATTCTTTTCAAATCTAAACAATAATTATCAAATAATTGTATTATTTCACCACTGTCGGAACTAATTTGCACACTACTGTATATATATATATATATATATATATATATATATATATATATATATATATATATATATATATATATATATATATATATATATATATATATATGCAATATCCCGCAAGAAAAATGAAATGTACCCGTTGAAGATCTTTTCAATTTCCTTAATGATCATTTGCAAAATTGACTTGCTGGTACCCGTTACTACTTTCATGAACTTCATTTCCCTTTGTACTAAAAATTGTAAGTTTTCGTTCGAAAACAAATATTTCCTCCGAAAACTCGAATTAGCCATGGGTAATTGTTTTTCACCTGTCCTTTCTAAATATATATGGAGTTTTTTTAAAAAAAAAACTTCTCCCTACTATCCTTGACGCCCCGATCGTTTGGTACAGGTATATTGATGATGTCATTTGCTTGTGGCCTAATTCCAAAGATGTTAATGTTTTCTTACCAGACTCAATTCTCTCGTCCCTTCAATTAAATTTACCCACGAGTTGGAAAATAATAGAACCCTTCCCTTTCTTGATCTTTTTATTCATAGAACTCATACAGGTTTTAAATACTCGATCTTTCGTAAGCCTACTAATTCAAATTCTTATATTCATTTTTACTCTTCTCACAGCCCTAAAGTTAAACGTTCTGTTTTTTCTTTTATGTATCTACGGGCATTACGAGTTGTGAGCCCGGGATATTATGGATTTGGAATTTTCAAATATTTTTTTAAATATTGTTTTAGTGATCTTCCCCGTCTTTGGAATAACTTTAACATTTCTGTTGCTTTTAAATATGAGACGACCATCAAGAATTTATTAGTACGTAATAATTGTAATAGTTTGGGGGGGGGGGGAGGGAGTTTATTCAGTTGAGTGTTCTGGTTGCCTAAGTAAATATTATACACAAACAGGTGAACAGCTTTCTGTTCGCATAAATCAACATAAATATAATGTCCGAAGAGGGGAAGATAACGGTGCTTTCTTTGTCCATATGTCAGATAAGGACCATCTAATTAACTGGAACTCGGCAAAATTTATTTATCGTTTCAATGACCGAATAAAAAGGAATATCATTGAATGTGCTTTTACATATAAGCCAATGTGATAATTTTGACCTTTCCTCTGGCTTATATAAAATATTTGCTATAATTAAAAAGCTAATACTTAAAGAAATTAGTTCTGACTTTTGTCTTTAGTTTTATATACAATCTTTAGTTATTTGGACACATTTTGTTGTTTGTTTTTTTTGTGTTTTTTTTTAATTATGTCACTGCTCTGTTATGTACACTCTATTTTCCCCATTCTTTCGCTCCTCGTTTTTTATAATCCTCGTTAGGCTATCTCCATTTCTTTTAATCTGTTACCCTTTCGTCTTCTCAGTTTGACCTTACTACTTGCTTCTTGTAATTCTTAATGTGAATCTTTACCTTTCCCCTTCCGTCTTCCTCGTTGGCGATTTCTTGTTTTTAAGGCGGTCTTTCATTCTTTTCCTTCGTATATATACCTCTAATATAATATTATTTCTTGTAGTTATCCTTGATAAGGAACTTAAAAAAGTTCGAAAGTACTCGGAAACTCCATTTCATTTTTCCTGCGGGACATTGCATTCATTTACTACCCTCACCTGATACTTTGTGAGTTTTTCATTTCATATATATATATATATATATATATATATATATATATATATATATATATATATATATATATATATATATATATATATATATATATATATATATGTATATATATATATATGTATATATATATATATATATATATATATATATATATATATATATATATATATATATATATATATATATATATATATATATATATATATATATAATTTTAATTAGTTTTTAAAATTTACCTGATAGGAATAATTATTATAATATAAATTAGCAAAAGTCTTTAATACCTCCGACTAATTTCCTGTGGTTTCACTGATCCTTACATGACAGATTCTCAGGTAAACGCTGTCTAGTTCCACATATAACTGGATAGTTATTGTAAAATACATCCCACTGTGTCCCAAGCTCTATATAAACATTGGCTCAAAAATAATAAGAATAAACAGTGCATTCCTTCGCTGAATCCAAAATCGCGCTTTGCTCCTGTTGCTGTTGGAGAGTTTCATTCCTTGTAGCTTTGCTATTCGATCAAAAGGGTAAAATGATGAAAAAGATGAGTTAAATTAATGATGTGTAATTATAATTTATTTCGTAATATTTCTTTTTTTCAATTATAGAAATGTTTCTATCCAAAGAAAAGCGTCCAACCATGTTCCGCTCCACCAAAGTGACCTGAATTGCCGGGAGATAGTTGCTAAGGGTATTGCATCAAGAAACACCAGGATCATTAATGACTTGAAAAGGACCGGTTACTCTCCCGTGAAGAAGGCTTCTAGGTGGCGAAGAGCTTCATATAACGCCAAGATCGCCTCCTGGTAAAGTCCCAGCTCAAGGCTCGGGTTGACTCCAGTGGAAAGCTTGCTCACGATTAAAAAAAGAAGGTGGTGTGAAAGCTTCAGCGTTACAGTGAGGTGGACAGTTTTCGACAGAGGTATTAAGTTGAAAAGGGCTGTGAAGAAGCCTCAGCTCACCAAGAATAACCTTACGATAGGCTCCACTTTTGTAGGAAATACAGTTGCGCGTATCTATTGGCAACACATCTCAAATTTACGAATTTGTATACGTTACTAGTTCGAAATGTACATATTTATATTATATTTAATTATATCATTAGCCTAAAAGCAATATATTATGTATAAATTATAATAAAACAAATTATTAACATTAAACATGGTGTTTATTAGAAAAACACAAGAAGCAAAAGTATTGGCAACGTTTACATAATACTAATTTAACAAATCAAATTATTAAGATTAGTGGTAAAGAATATTCAAGAATGACTGATAGAATATTCTTGACAAATCCAGGACAGCAGGTTACTTGTACGGCTAAACTTTGGGGTGTTCATTATGGTATAGGACACGGCTGAAGAATCATCTCTACAATAATTTTGAAATGGCAACATGATGAAGACATCCGAACACTCAGAAGCATATAAGAAGCGTATAATTGAGCTGCACAACCAAGTAAATGGATAAAGAAAAATTTCGGCAAGTTTGAATATGCCAATTTCATCTGTAAGGAATATTATTGTAAATTTAGGGCTGATGGGTCTACTATTAATCGTGTGCCCAAAGGACGACCAAGAAAATTAACTGACATAGAGGTGCGTTCGAATTGTCAACAAGAATCCAAAAGTCACTTCCAAGGAATTGAAAGTAAATCTGGCTAGCAGTGGTACAATCGTGGACGTGTCAACAGTGCGACGTTATCTGAACCATGAAGGCCTCCATGGACGTGTACTAAGGAGGAAATCACTGTTGAAGACGGTTTACAAAAAGAGACGTTTCGTGTTTGCCAGAAAACATTTTGATGACACTGAAACAGAAGTTAGTAAAATATTATGGTCAGACGAGACTGAGCTCGAGCTGATTGGCATAAACGATCACCATTACGTTATGAGAAAATCTGGAGAAGCTCTGCTGGAAAATAACATCATACTTACTGTGAAACACGGAGGTGGTTCCATCATGTTGTGGAAGTGTTTTGCTGCTGAAGGTACTGGCTCAATTTGTGTGATAGAAGGCACTATGAATTTCGAGGGATATCAGCGAATTTTGGATGAACATGTGAAACAATCGGCGAGGAAGCTTAGTCTTGGCAGAGGGTTCGTCTTCCAACAGGATAATGATCTCAAGCACACGAGCAAATCAACACAGAAATATTTTGCCAATCAACGCTTGAAAGTGATGAAATGGCCTTCAAAAATTCCAATTTAAATCCGATGGAAAATTTATGGAAAGAGCTGAAGTGACGTGTTCATAAGAGGTCACCAAGCAGCATCGCAGAGTTGAAAGCTTTGGCCGCGGAAGAGTGGAGTAAAATTCCTACTAAAACTTGCAAAAATATTGTTCATACCTACAAAAAACGCCCAATTGCTGTCATTACTGCTAAAGCAGGTCATACCAAGTATCAATTTATAGTTGCCAATAATATATATGTAATATATATGAATGTTGCTAATACTTTTGCTTCCTGTGTTTTTCAAAAAACACCATGTTCAATGTTAATAACTTGTTTATTATCATTAATACATTATAATATATTTCTTTTAGGCTAATATAATTAAATATAATATAAATATATATATATATATATATATATATATATATCGAACTAGTAACGTATAAAAATTCGTAAATTGCAAAATTTGAGAAGTGTTGCCAATAGATATGCGCGCAACTGTATAAAGAATGGAGTGTTGAAGACTGGGGCAAAGTGATATTCTCTAATGAAGGTTCCTTCCGCTTGTTTGGAGCTTTTGGAAGATCCCTCGTTAGGAGAAGAAGAGGAGAGCATTTTCACGAGTCTCGTGTAGTGCCAATGATGGAGTATCCGGACACTCTCCATGTCTGGTGCTGCTTCTCATTTAAGGGAACTGGAACGCTAATAATTTTGCCCAAGAACAATGCCATGAACTCAAATCGTGCTTCATCACAACCTTTTCGCAACAGTTCAGCACCAATTTAGGGATAATAACTGTATTTTTTTCAGCATGATGGCGCACCTCGTCAGAAAACAAAAGCAATAATAACTAAGTTCTTGGCTAAAAATAATAACGAACTGAGACCTTAGCCCGAAAATTCGCCAGATTTAAACCCATAGAGAATTTGTGAGCGATAATCAAACAGGCTGTTGATAAGAAGGAGCCATCCAAATGTGATCAGTAATGGGTGCTTAGTGAACAAAAGCGAGCAATATCAGTCAACATATCAACAAATTTGGTCTCTAGCATTCCAAGACGAATTGAAGCAGTCTTGAAGAACGAGGGACATCATTGTAAATAGTGACTTCACGCATCAATTGACTGTATTTATTAATAAAATGTGATTGCCCTCATTTCTTTTTTTATATTTCACCTTTCCTTTGTGATATAAACATACTAAAACAAAATGCAACGTTTGATTAGCTCTATTAGTTTTCTTAGATTAAATATATAGTAGTCTCAAAACATTTGGCCATGACTGTATAGATATATATTCTAAACCTGGGAAAAATTATCTTGCTCGAAACGCATCTCGTTCCCTCAATTCACGACTGTGTTCCAGTCTCTATCTGTTGCGAGTGTCGAGAAATATCTGTAATTGCAGAGGACGTTGGCGAAGCCCTACCGAAAGACAAACTATACCAACCGTAAATCACGGTGGAGGGACTATAATGTAATGGGGTTCCTTGGTCGCTAATGGTAAAATAACAATTAAAAAAATCAATGGGGCAATGGGAAAAGCCTATTCATATGCCTGGTTTGAAAGAAATCTTTCTACCATCAGCAAGAAAACTGGAGTTGAGTAGGGAGTTTGACTCTCAACAGAACCACGATCCAAACACACGGGCCTCTACAGTGAAGAAGTAGTATGTAGATTCCTAAATTAATGTTATGATATAGACATCATAAAGCCCAGCTCCAAACTAAATAAAAATATGTAGGAAAAAAAGACTCCAATAATGAAGCCCAATTAATTAGAAGGATATTAAGGCAAATTGCAATATACGTAGTGATGGTATGAAAGTGGCATGGCAATGAGCAGACGCCTTCACATTATCTCGGTCATGCCAAGGTATGGGGGGAGTAAATTTAAAACTCTATGGCATACGTTTGACAGCTGTAATTACTACAAAAATTCTTGCTACAAAATATAAATAACTACTTTTCCTACATAAAACTATTGTGTTTATGTAATGTTCCAATCCTTTAAATCTTTCGGGGTCCGGAATACTTTTTGGGGTTGGATTTGTGCCTTACTTTTGTAGTAAATATGCAAGATTTACAATATCACTGAAATTATTCAGATATTAATGGAGTAAATAATTAAAATAGACCAGTGACGTGTATTTCAATTTATGTTCTAAATTCTACCTACCCGAGTGACCTGGTCGTGCCGAAGTTTTTTCTTCTTACTGTCCGAAATACTTTCAAGTATTCACATAATTCTTCTCATTTAGTGTAGACATTTTGTAGCAATTATATTGGTATTGGTTTCAGTGACTCAGTGGCTTGTTTGTGGTTTAGTGTTGTGTTGTTGTTTTTTTCGCAGTGGTAAATACCCACGAGTTTGGTTAGCTGCTGTATTGCGTTTTCGTTTCATTTCGCCCGGTGGTGCCTCCCTATTTCTCATCTTTGTGTTGCCGTCACTTGAGTTTATTTTTATATTAAAGTTTGATTTAATTTCTTAGTTTTCCCTTTAGTTAAATTAACTTGATCTATTTATTGCCACGCACCTGCCATTTCTCCCGTATTTCGATGTCAAACACTACTTGCCGTCCTCTTTCCCTCATTCACCCGCAACATTTCCACACCAATCTATTCTCCACTGTTCACCCATTACCCTAAAAACCTCTCCATCTTTCATGAAACAATTCTCCAGACACGTTTTCTCCATCCACGCATTCCAAAATAGAGCATCTTAACTTATTAAACTTTCCATCAGAACTCATCCAGGTTTCTCTCTCGCTTCCCCTTAAGATTCATTTTTCGACCCCCACCTCACTCAGAAACACAACCGCGCCCCCTTACAACTAACCCTACTCCTTCCTTTTTCTCCCTGGCTCTCTCTCTCTTTCAGTTTGGTTGCTTAACTTTCGGCACGGAATTTAGACAAAGCAAATTTCATTTGCGACAAAATTACATTTTCGAAGCACGGCAAATTCCTCTCTTGGCTATACTTTCCTTCATCTAATTAGAGCTAAAAGGGGTGCACCCCACCATCTCTCTCTCACCTTGACCGTCCTTCAGAAAAGTTTCAAAGCTATTTTATCCCCATGACACTTGAGGCCACACTCAAAATCGAAATTATCTACCTCGAACCCACCTGAACCCTCCCCGATAACCTCTGAGGAATGGAGTGAATTTCTAAACATGACTGCTTCTAACCCCTCTGCAGCCATCCTTATTTTGGCTGACTTTAGCACTTCATCATATTTCTGATTTCTTGATATTTTTAAGCTTTACACTTTCTCTCAATTCGTCACATCCCACACCCACACTAATGGAAATATACTTGACCTTGTTGTCGCCTCCTCTAGCCACAGCAATTTCTGACCACTTTTTCATCCAATTTTGTTCATCTCTTCCATAAAGCCCTCACAAACAGCTTTTTTTTCCTTTCTTAGCTCAACATTTTCCCCCGTTCATTTTCTCTGACCTTCTCCTCCTACCTTGATATCCTTGCCCCATCTCTCCCAACCTCCATTGGCAGAGGGCGTGTCCTATGGTTGTCTAACTCTATTCTGAATGTAAAGAAACACAGGTGAACCTGTGAGAGGCGCCTTCTGGCTACTGGAGTCAGGGCGCAGGTCGGAAACAGCTTTATCTAGCTTACTCCCTAGCTACTCACTCCTACACCGACCTTATGAAGTCTGTTCGTGAAAATCATACCCACCTTAACCTTGCTGACAACCAATACGATCAACATACCCTGTTCAAGCTTCTTGTTCATCTCTCTTCCCCCGTGTTGCCCAACTGTCTTCTCCACATTACCGTTGGCACTTTCTTTCCTGACCAGATAGTTCATATATGTTCATGGAATCCCCCTTCCTCTGTTCTTCGCCATCCCCCCAAAAACCTTACTCCCTACTCGAACTCCATCCCCCTCGCCCCAGTGTCCCTTGAAGAACAGATCTTCTTCCTTCTCTCTCCCCAAAATGAGCCGATCTATCCTCTACTCTTTCTCTCCAAGTCTCTACTGTTCTCCTTCCTTACTGGACTTCTTTCTTTAACGCCTTCCTCTCTGTAAGTCTGATACGATCTGATTTCTAACACGCTACCGCACACCCGATGATACTGAAGAAACTTAACCTGAACCCAAACAATCAGGCTAGCTACTGCCCACTCTCTCAACTCGCGCTCTTTACTAAAGCTCTAGAAAGACTAGTGTCAGCCCGGAGTCTATATCGCACGTTTTCCTCCAACATTGATGAGATCATTCCACATCATTGAAGAGATCATCGAACTAGGTTACAAGGCAGTCCATATCATTGAAGAGATCATCATTCCCGCATAGAAGATCCACAAGCACACCGTCACTATCCCGTCTTCTGCATTCAGCCAAAGTGGTCAGTCATTCCCAAGCAGATATGACGCGACTCCCTTCCCCCTGGATGCAACCATTGAGTTTATACCACCCCCACTTGGATTTATTCCACGCGAGGTTAAGTTGCAATAGAAATTCCATTTCCTAGCTGCTGCATGGACCGCTAGCAGAGGGGAAGCGGGCTATATAATTCCCACAGCATGCATCAGACTTCCTTCACTTCAACCTGGTCCCTCAGGACAGCCTCACAGAAAACGGGGCCCCACTTAATTCTGGTAATCTCGGCTGTTTCTGGTAGTCTGTACTAAATGGGTGCTCGCGCTTTCTCCAATTTTGCTCCTGGAATATGGAATGATGTGCCCGCATTTAAACTCTCCCACCCCGTCCTTGGTGCTTTCATGGGTGCCTCGAAGACCCACCTCTCTCATCAACCCTTTTAGTAGTTAATTGATAGACACCCAAAAATTTATTATTTTTTTAATATTATATCTATAAATTAGGAAGTTTTAGGAAAGTTTAACGCTCTCTTTCAGCCTTTGTTGGGTCTAGACAGGTGTGAGAATGATAGGAGGAGATTTAAAGAGGTGAAAAAGACGACCTGAGAGAGAGAGAGAGAGAGCGCGCGCGAGAGAGAGAGAGCGCACCACTTTCACTTTGGGCAGTGGTGGGGTAGGGAGGGCGCGGTGCTCTTACAGCAGCAGTATTTACCGCCTTTTAATTTTTTCTATATATATAAGCGAAAAAACTCAATACCGAGTTATGGTATATGATTGTGAAACCACTGTATAGGAGCATAGAATTTAATTACGAAACTAGTTTCGGTATGAAGTTAACCATACCCTCTTCAGTCGTATAATGAGAATGGGATGAACAACACAAGTAATAAATATCTCAAAATCCCAGCAAAAATTTCCCCCGGAGAAAAAGGGTCATTAATCAGGAGGTGTGGCTCTAAAATCATTAACTAAACTCTTTACAATCAGGTTCTAGGAAGAGGAGCTACATTTAAATTGACCTTCAGAGAGATTAAAATTGGGAATTTCTCCTATTAGTATTGATTCTACAATTTTTATTTTACGGAAATCTCTACAATTATATATAATTTGGGCCTTTGAATAATCTGACATCACCTTTGTGTTCGTATATTCATTTTTTTTAATGTTCTCCAAGTCTCTCCTATGTAGAATGAAGGACAGTTAGTGGATTCACGCGGGATTACATATACACCTGCCTCATTTGGCTGATCCATGGGCTTGGCTCGACCTGGAGAAATAACTATGTTTACATTTTATCCTTGGGACGGTAGTATGTAGATTTAGCTTTAGATAAACTCTCATGAATGACGTGGAGGGGATAATTTAATTCAATGAATCTGCAAGTTATATATGTAATCTCTTCTTCTAGAAAGCAAGAATCATATATTCTAAGTGCTCTCAAAAACATACGAGTACTTGATGCAACGGCTCTTTTAATATTAACATCATGATGTGAAAAGAAATAGATATAAGAGTTAGAATGGTTCTGTTTACGGTACACAGTTAACCTAATTTGATCAAAGACTTACAATTTTAACATCGAGAAAGGCTATACAATTATCCCTTTCCGATTCTACTTTAAAATTGATTGTGGGATGGAGTTCGTTAAGATTTTTGAGGAAATTGTCTAATGAATTTAAACTTTTTATAGGCCAAATTAATATAACATCATCTACATACCTAAACCATACAAAATTTTGAAGTGGAATAACAGAAGGGAGTAAATTAATTTCAAAATGTTCCATAAAGAAGAAACCCATTTCAATAATAAATACATTGTCAGTGTCGTGCTATTGTTGTTGTTGCTTTAGAGCGCCGGTCTAATCCTATTACTTATGAAGGACAACAATGCTTCTATATTGGCTGAGTGGACTTTTTAATTACCTTATTATTGAGAGAGTGCCACAGCGTCTAATCCGTTTTAAGGAGAGAGCCCGTTAAACACGTAAAGGATCCATTGAAACACCATAATTATCCCCAAATAAATATATATTTTAAATTTATCAATTAATTACAAAAAAATAAAATATTTACAATCCCCTAATAAGTTTAACGCTGATAACCATACTTAAAACCGGGCCTATTTCAGAAGCTATTCATGTCCAAATCGAAATAGGCTATAAGTAAACAAACCAATTGCCGATTAGTTATTTTATAGTGACCCTTTTAGATTAACATTAAACTCCAATTTAAGTTTCACTCTTCTAACTGTAAATATGATGGGGTTCACTAACAATTGTCTCTACTTCAGTTAATTTGAGTACCGTAATAAACTCATACTAAAGTAATCCAAATATAAATAATCATTCTGACTTATATGAACGAAAGGATCAGGGGTTGCCGGATGTCACTAGATGGCTTTTATCGCGCTTCGTTGTGTTGGAGCGGCCGATTGTAGATTTTCCACGAGATGGGAGGGGTTAGGGGCCCCGATGTCACTTCTTCGGATTTACGTTAAAAATCGGAGGGAGGAGTGGTACTCTCTGGCTCGAGGAGTAGTCTTCTGGAGGCTCTTGAAGCCTCTTTGTACCCTAGTCTTCTTCTCTCTTCGGTATTTGAGAGTCACCTGAGGGTGACTGGTTCTTCTATTATCTTACGTGCCAGATGAGCTCTTAAAAAAAATATATATATCTTACTTGCGAAATTCTGTGTTTGGCACTAGGAATGTTGGTCCAGCCAAGCTTCTTACTAATCTGTGCAGGATACTTCGGTCTGGCACCGATACAAAACGTGACGTTTTTCTAAGTTAATTTGAAATTGGGGGAAGAACCGATCTTCTCGAACTGGTCCTCTATCGTCTCTCACCGAATAATCATTTCTCTTTCCTTATGGGGCTTATTTATAGCCTGGCGACCGCCCCCTCTAAGGGGAAGGGGCGAGGCCGCAGAGGGAAGAGCGAGGGGTGAAGCTGCAGAGGGGAGAGCGAGAGGTGAGGGGAGGGTGGCACCGCGGTTCCCAAGTCGGCTTCTTAATTAGAGGAACCGCCAACCGTCACTATCATTGGTGTTCTTTTGGACTGGCACCGCTTTTTGTGGCGATTTAACCACGGGCCTCCGGATCTCGTAGGTAATGAGATCCTTTGAGTGCTGCGTAATGGCCTTTGGTGGTCGGTTGCCTTGGCACAGCGTCTCGTTCCCAACTACCTATGCGGTGGGGAGATAAAAAAGTATAGGCCGTTTGACTGTTATTCCGCCGGCTAACGTTCCCACGACTCTCCTCATGTGGCTCGATTCCCTTGCTCTCTCCGCAGGGAGGGTGGGACTTTAATGTATATGTCTGCCTGGCCCTCCGGGAGGCTTTATGTTGTTATTCCTCTACAGTCAGTAACGCATAGTTTTATAAGATTTATAATTTTATTTTTTGCTTAGTGGGAGGTATAATATCGGATTGTCTAATACCTTAGATAGAACATAGAGGGTTTATTAACTGGGATATTGGTGAACCGACTATCTACATCAAAACTAACTAAGCGGCTATCTTATATGTTAATTTTTCAAAAATTTTCAATGAAATCAGAGGAATGGATTATGTGTGAAGGAGAGGTCAATAAAAAGGCGCCAGCAATGAGAGAGGCTAACCACTTCGAGAGTTTGTATGCACGAGAGTCAATACACGATATAATAGGTCGAAGTGGCGTTCCTCTTTAGTGGGTTTTCGGCACACCATACATACGGGGCAGTGATGGGTTGGTAGGTTTAAAACGATGCAGGAGGTCTGTGTTGGATCGGTTAAGCAATTTTATGATAGTTTTGTTGAAAGTCTCAGTTTTATTATTCAATGGATTGGAAGATAATTTCTCATAAATGTTTGCATCATTAAGTAATTCCTGTAATTTATCCGTGTAGGGCAATCGATATCCCACCCTCAAAACAGAGGCCCAGTTCGGTAACCGCAACGTCCTGGCAGTTGGCGGAGTAACCAGATTACTTACCCCCCCCCCCCCCATTCCTCTCTCCCCTTGCCTCGAGTACCACCATAAAGGCCTTCCCACAACCACGACCTGCATTAATCATTACATTTTGGGTCCGGCGAGTGGAACATTGGTTAAATCGGCCATATTTCCCCTAAGAGTTGGTATTTAATTTCACTCCATAGATGAAATTAGAGGAGCATCGACCAAATGCCAAAAGGTCTCATTAAGGCTAAGTGAAAGACGCTCGGAGAAGCACCGTGAGAGGAGGAGGCTTAATACCGAAGACCCCCCCTCCTCCTCCTACCCCTAACCCGGTAGGGTGATGAAGTATATATGCCAATAACTACAAAAGAACAGGGAAGATCGAGTTTGCGATCGAGACAACGAAGTCCGGCTAAGTGCCTGGGAACCCTACGAAAGGAACCCAGAAGAAGCTCATGCTGAGCCAGTTTCTGGTGTTCACACCGAAATTTAAGTTAGCTTGTATTGAGAAACAAGCTCAACTATCTCTCGTCAGAGAAACCTCCTATCCCGGTTTACAACAAAACCCAGAAATAGTCCTCGCCATTGAGGAATAAGCCAAAGTGAACTCCCTCAAACACTCCCCAGTCGTCAAAGGATTCACTCGTTTGCTCATCGCTCCTCAGGACGAATTATTCCAAGATTAACCAGAAGATTGGAAGAAGCATACTTTCGCTGTCCCGTTGGTAAAATCATCTTACCAAAACAACGTGCGTAACGCCATCCGTCGCCCGCACCAAATCCATCTGTGGCTTTTCAACTATCTCCGTGCCAGACAAACATCTGGAGTGTCTGTGAATACGTCCACGCGCCTGCCGAAAAAATACATTCTAGCGGCTACATAAAAATTGAGGCCAAGGTCAGTCTCTCACCAGATTCTCGTGTGGTGTATTTTAAAGGTAAATAAATTCCATTATCTTTTTTTTGAACGTCAATTAGCGTTCAATATTAAAATGAGCTTTGGGTCAACCATTACTGTATATTCATTTGTGTAATTTAGTAATTCTCACTTAAACTCTTTTAATTCATAACTGTGTAGTTTGTTTTGTTAGATTTCATTTTTGCTCATGTTGTAATTAATGGTCTATTTTCTTATAATTATTTAATTCAATCCTCGAAACGCTGAGCATGGCACTAGAAACCCTCAAAGATTAAAAATAACGTAATTATAAATAATAATATAGCACTCTTAGAGAAAACGTAATCAATGAGTTTTTGAAGTGCGTAACAAACCTATACGTACGTACACGACCACTCGGTCCTTGCAATACCACGACATAAATAATTGGTGTCAGGTTTTATGGGTATTGAAAAACTCATATAGTTGTTTGTCTTGCTTTCCCTTCAGGAATAGTAAATGCATGCCTACCGTTTGAGGAAAAGTTAAACATAAAAAGGTATGTCTATAAATTTGTGGTTAATAACGGTGATTAGCCTGTTAATGTTATTAATTAATTTTTGTGGAGTGGTATTCCAATGAGCAGAAAGTGGTGGGATAAGTAAGCGCTCATAAAAGAGAAATGAACAAGGATCTGGCGGAAGCCAATTCCATAGGATCCCGAGCTGGAGCTACACAGATAGCCGCGATGAAACTCCCAGCTTATAAAGAAAACAAAGACCTGTGTTCGTACCTGATACACTTCGAGAAGATATTCGAGTTGAATCACTGGGACATAGAGACAGAGGGGACCGCCAGATTAGTGCCTCTGCTTAGTACCCGGCTTCGTGACGTATTCATCTCATTACCTTCCGAGGCTTCCGTGGACTACACCACGTGCAAGCACGGTACGAGCTACTGGTCGCCGTCAACCTAACCCCCGAGGAGTATCGGATGACGTTAAGGCAGGCCAGAATTCAGCCAGGTCAAAGATACAGGCAATTTAGATTTATCCTCAGGAGGCACCTCTACTTCTGGCTAGAGTCAGAACAAGTGGGGAATGAATTCGACTCCCTTGCCGACTTCATGCTGAGGGGTCAATTGCTAAGTACCCTACTCCCAGAGATACGCGCCTTCGTCAAGGACAGGTGAGCCGCGTCATTCAAGGACTTCGTGGAGAAAGCAGATCTGCACGCTTCCAACCATAGGTTTTACCCTCAAGAGGTCAGAAAGAACCGGCCTTTGTCTCCCAAGAAAAGTGGGTATCCCCAGAAACCCTTTTCTCCAAAGAAAGGGGGGTATCACCAGAAACCCCCACAAAATAACCCCCCTAAGTTCAACAAGAACTCCGGACACCCCAGAAACCCCATAACCTGCTTTAATTGTGGCACTTCAGGTTACATTAGTTATAATTGCCCCCAAAATTCGAGGCTTAAGTCTCCCTCGAGCCAGCAGGTACATAACCTCGTGGCAACGCTTGACGCAGAACAACCTCCTAATCCCGAGCTTCCTTCGACCACATCGAATTTCCCCGACCAGCAGGTGAACTTTGTGTACAACAAAAATTCTCCCGAAAGACTAAAGTTCGAGACGGGCTCCGCAAATGGTCGCCGAGTGTCAACCTTGTTACGCGATACGGGGTGCACCTGTATCGTGTTGTTAAATAAATTGCTTCCCCCTCCCCCGTCAACCCACAGCACCAGAAGTTCGTGGTCGTCCAGAATTTCCTAGGTATACCAACCAAGTTCCCCGTCGGCAGATGCCACATTCAGTCGCAGTATTTTACTGGCTGGACCGAGGTAGTGGCAGCGCCTATTAGATTCTGCTCAGCATTAATAGGCCAAAGCGCGCAGCTCTCCCAAATCCGGTGGCTCAGCTCGTACTCGTCCGGATGTCCGCGAATAAGAGGTCCACGGTCCCGATCCCTTTTTCTCCTCGTAAGAACCACGTAGACGAAGAGCTTAGTTTCCAAGCCTTCGATACGGCCCCGGATGTAGGTCCGACCCTCCCGCCCCTGAAGTGGAAGGCAAAGAAAAAGGAAAAAGAAAGCGAATAAAGGAGAATATCAATGGACATAAAAATAGAAGAAAGAAGAATACAGAGAGAGGGAGAGAAGCATAAGAAAGAAGAATACAAAGAGAGAGGGAGAGGTAGAAGAAAGAAGAATACAGATGAAAAGAGAACTAGCACAAGCGGAAAGAGAAGAGAGAGAAGAAAAAGAAAGAATGCTCGCACATGAAAGGGCATCGAGAAAGAGTCGGATAGGAGAAGCGGATAACGAGTATTCACTACGGTCAGTAGTCTCCCCCCCAGAACAAAACGTCCACGGAGTTACCATTAAAACTCCAAGTCACCGTGAGAGCCACGCCTATTAACGATCCCGTAAAGTAAATTTGTCCCGACCCCATTAGATTGAATCCAAACTCGATCTTCCGGTTTAGCTTGGTAGAGGATGATGATGGGACTCCTGTTCCCATCACTTATGCAACCGTGCAACAGGTCGCCCTAGCCATAATGGGGAGATTAAAGTTAGTCAGTTGCCATAAAAAATGTAGTACAAGTAAGATGGAACTCCATTACCAGTTTTTGACATAGTTGGGTAGACCCAATAACTAGAACGGCCGAATCATGCCCTGTGAAGTATTAGTCATCGAGCACCACTTTAATATTAATTATATCAAAGGTACCAATAAGGTAAAGCCGCTGTATAACCTGAATCGAAACCCCATCGAGGGTTATTTCATCTCCCGTTAATCTTAAATACATTCTTCATTTTTTTTCGTTCGTGTTTTGTGTATATATATTTAAGGTCTTAAGGTTTAGAAACGTAAAAAAGTAACTGGCTAGATACTACTTTAGAGCCCGGCTCCTCTTTTTTTCTTTGTGTAATCGATGATTTGGGTTCTTTGTTTGTCTGTTAAATTGGGCGTTGTGAAACGTACCCCAGTAGGCTCGCGAGGCCTATGTCGATCACCTGCATTTGTACGCGTGCGCCCGAGATCAAAGAAACTTAAGTTAATAGAATGGTTGACCTCAGCTAGCCGTAATAATCAGTATTATGGTCTAAGACATGTAAGTTTGCATTTGTCGATGATGTTTGTTTATTTGTTTTTGTTTTTCATTGGAGTTCCCCACTCCCCTCCATTAACCTCTTCGAAGGGAGGAAAGTAGGGAAATCGATATCCCACCCTCAAAAGAGAGGCCTAGTTCGATAACTGCAACGTCCTGGCAGTTGGCGGAGTAACCAGATTACTTAACCTTTCTCCTCTCGCCTTGAGTACCACGCGAAAGGCCTTCGCACAACCACGATCTGCATTAATCATTACATTTCGGGTCCGGCGAGCCGAACATTGGTTAAACCGGCAATATTTCCCCTAAGAGTTGGTATTTAATTTCACTTCATGGACGAAATTAGAGGAGCATCGACCAAATGCCAAAAGGTCTCATTAAGGCTAAGTGAAAGACGCTCTGAGAAGCACCGTGGGAGGAGGAGGCTTAATTCTGAAGACCTCACCGCCCCTCCTTCATCTACCCCAAGTGGGTGGTGAAGCATATATGCCGATAACTACAGAAGGAACAGGGAAGGTCGAGTTTTCGATCGAGACAACGAAGTCCAGCTAAGTGCCCGGGAACCCTACGAAAGGAACCCAGAAGAAGTTCATGCTGAGCCAGTTCCTGGTGGTTACACCAAAATTTAAGTTAGCTTGTATTGAGAAACAACTATCTCTCGTCAGAGAAACCCCCATATCCCGGTTTACAACAAAACCCAGAAATAGTGCTCGAAATTGAGGAATAAGCCAAAGTGAACTCCCTCAAACACTCCCCAGTCGTCAAAGGATTCACTCGTTTGCTCATCGCTCGCCAGGGCGAATTATTCCAAGATTAACCAGAAGATTGGAAGAAGCATATTTTCGCTGTCTCGTTGGTGAAATCATCTTACCAAGACAATGTTTGTAACGCCATCCATCGCCCACACCAAATCCATCTGTGGCTTTTCAACTATCCCCTCGCCAGACAAACATTTGGAGTGTCTGTGAATACGTCCACGCGCCTGCCGAAAAAATACATTCTTGCGGCTACATAAAAATTGAGGCCAAGGTCAGTCTCTCACCAGATTCTCGTGTGGTGTATTTTAAAGGTAATAAATTCCATTATCTTTTTTTCGAACGTCAATTAGCGTTCAATATTAAAATGAGCTTTGGATCAACTATTACTGTATATTCATTTGTGTAATTTAGTAAGTCTCACTTAAACTCGTTTAATTCATAACTGTGTTGTTTGTTTTGTTAGATTTGATTTTTGTTCATGTTGTAATTAATGGTCTATTTTCTTATAATTATTTAATTCAATCCTCAAAACGCTGAGCATGGCACTAGAAACCCTCAAAGATTAAAAATAACGTAATTATAAATAATAATATAGCACTCTTAGAGAAAACGTAATCAATGAGTTTTTGATGTACGTAACAAACCTATACGTACATATACCACCACTCGGTCCTTGCAATACCACGACAAGCCGTATAAGAATTTTTATCTAACAGAACAATTTGGTTAGTTTTATCAGATTTTGTTGACGTAATATTTTTATTAGAATTAACTAATTTAGGAAAGGTTAATGGGTGTAGGTAGACCTAGGAAAGGTTCAGTTTGTTATAAGCCTCCAGTGAAAATTGGATAATTTCTCTCGTGTTTCTTGCTTTTTGATAATTCATCTATCTTTTCCTATCGCTAATTATGCCAAGTAATCTAACCAAACCTTTTCTATAATTAAGATAATCTAACCCAAATTTTCTCCCGAATCTTTCCAACCAATAAGTACCCATCATTATTAAAAAATCAATAAAGAATAGATTAAAATAGAGTTGCTCAAATTAGTTATATCACATTTCCATTAAGTGTTTTATAAATCCACCAATAGTTTGGATGACTGCCGCTAGGCTTTGCTATGCTGCTAGGTACTATTTTTTAGAACACGTTAAGGGGCAAAATTCATCATAGAGATATAAAAAATAATAAATTAGTCAAATGTTAATGCGAAGAATATATTTGTAATACCAATGATTAAATATGATATATATATATATATATATATATATATATATATATATATATATATATATATATATATATATATATATATATATATATATATATATATATATATATAAATATATGAGGGGCGGTCAATAAGTTTTGCGAATCGGTAGGGCAAAACAGAGGAAGGGGGATGGCTGTTTGTGGGGATGTTAGGACAAGTTATGACAAGTCAGGACCTTTACCCGCACGCTCCTGCCTCGTCTATTTAAGAAGCAGTAGCTGATCGCAGATCGTCAGTCACAAATTTTGCAACAATGGAGAAGGTTGAGCAGCGCGCAGTGATCAAATTTCTGACCAACGAAGGCAAGAATGCAAAATAGATCCATGAACGCATGGTTGCAGTGTACACCGACACCGCCTTTTCCTATGCAACCATTGCTCGCTGGAATAGGGAGTTCCGTCATGGTCGTGAGTCCCTTGAAGATGACTCCCGTCCAGGACGCCCGTCAGACGTGACCAACGAAAACAATGTGGCCCGTGTGGAGAGGATGATCCTCGAAAATCGACGGGTGAAGGTCGAAGAAATCGAGCAAGAACTTGGAATATCACATGTGTGAGGGAATCCCCACGTGGAAGATCTTTAGCAGGAAGGAACTCCCATGTGCAGCAGAAGGCCTGGCTAGGCCTAAAGTGGTAAGCCTATTCCCCCCCCACCCCCTTCCACAAGCGGTAGCCTCGAATCGAGTCCCCCACGATTCACCTTTATGCGGGCTAAAATAGCTCTGCAAGAAGATTCGAGGCCCTTCGAGAGTAGAGCTGTTTCCCGCTAACCCCCAACTCCGGGGAGAGCCTCGGACATAAATAACGCTCGACTCCCCAGAAGAGACACAGAGTTGAGAATTCTCGCGAGAACCCAGAAGATTTCCCCATGGTTCCAAGTCAAGTGCTAGCAACAAAGCAAAGTGACAGCTGGACTATTTTGTGTATTTGGAATTAGCCCCAGCCAGGAGGTGATTCCACTGAACGATCACCCCGAGTGATTTTCCCGAGTTCTTTCATCAACTCCTGTCGAAGCCCTCCTTATTTTGCGTAGTCGAAATACTCTCCCCTGGACTGGAAGTTACCGCATCCCCCCCCCCCCCCCCGCCCTTGCTTTTGAAGAACCGTCAACACTCCAACCTCACACTCTGACGTCCGAGCGGTCTCACCTCACGTACAGAAGACATCCGTAAACCAACCCCCCTCCCCCCTTCAGTAACCCAATTGAGTTAATCTTCATCTCTTCGTTTATTGATGTGATTTTTGCCCGTTAATTCTCTGAGGTAATTTTACCCTTCAATTCTCTTATTAATTTTTTTTGTGTAAACAAAATTCTATTTTTGTACAAGTATCTTTAAATAACCTTGAACTTTGCGATTGTCCATGATTTACCTCACCTCGTTGTACTCTCTCGTTACTCAGCCCTTCTGAACGCGTGGTTTTCCGTTCCTTTTGTTGGTTCGCTTTCAAGCTATTGGTCCTCTCCCATAGATATAATATGGTATTGATACAATGTAATGTCATACAACGACAACATGGAAGTGCTATCAACATCATCCACGACAATTTGGCTATGACCAAGGTCTCTGCCCATTGGGTCCCTAGAAACCTCACGCCCCATGATCGACTTCAACGTCGTCAAAGTCTACAAGGCCAGAGTTGCACAAGCTGCCCTGCGCGAGTGCAGATTCGAGGAGCTCAACCATCCTCCCCCTTACAGTCCAGATCTGGCCCCTAGCGACTACTTTTTATTCCGGCAGCTCAAGGCTGCACTGCGTGGACGCCGGTTTGGGGACGATGAAGATGTCCAGCTCGCCGTCCAGGAATGGATTGAACAGCAGTTGGCAGATTTCTGGTTGTCGAGAATTCGAAGACTCGGGGACAAGTGGCGCAAGTGCATTGAAGTCGAGGGTAGTTATATTGAAAAATAATAAAACACTTGTCCTTATACCCGAATTGCAAAACTTATTGACTGCCCCTCGTATATATATATATATATATATATATATATATATATATATATATATATATATATATATATATATATATATATATATATATATATATATATATATATATATATATATATATATATATATATATGCAATGTCCCGCAGGAAAAATGAAAAGGTGTTTCCAAGTACTTTCGGACCTTATTAAGTTCCTTATCAAGGATAACTACAAGAAATAATATTGTTTATGAGGTATATATACGAAAGAAAAGTATGAAAGGCCGCCTCAAAAACAAGAAATCACCAATGAGGAAGACGGAAATGCTAATGGTTTAAAAGAAATGGAGATAGCCTAACAAGGGAGATTATAAGACACAATGAGCGAAAAGTGGGGAAAATACAGTGTACATAACAGAGCAGTGGCAATTAAAAAATAAATAAATAAATAAAAAAAAATAATAATAATAAAGTGGGGCCACATAACTAAATAAGTATATAAAAAAACTAAGAACAAAAGTCAGAACTAATTTCTTTAAGTATTAATCTTTTAATTATAGCATCTATTTTATATAAGCCAGGGGAAAGGTTAAAATGATCACATTGGCTTATAAAAGCACATTTAATGATATTCCTTTTTATAGGGTCATTGTAACGATAAATAAATTTTGCCGAGTTCCAGTTAATTAGATGGTCCTTATCTGATATGTGGACAAAGAAAGCACTGTTATCTTCGGACATTATATTTATGTTGATTTATGCGAACAGAAAGTTGTTTACCTGTTTGTCCATAATATTTACTTATGCAACCAGAACACTCAACTGAATAAACTCCCCCCTTAAACTATTACAATTATTACGTACTAATAAATTCTTAATGGTCGTCTCATATTTAAAAGCAACAGAAATGTTAAAGTTATTCAAAAGACGGGGAAGATCACTAAAAAAAGAGAAAATGGTAGAACTAAAATGTTATTACTATTATAGGAAAGAGTAGGGACAGTTTGATAAAATGTCTTTTTAGCAGAAGAAAGACAGTTTTGAAGAAACGGGTAAGGGTAACAAAGTTTATGGCCAATTTCAAAGATATTGGAAAATTCCAAATCCATATATTCCGGGCTCACAACTCGTAATGCCCGTAGAAACATAGAAGAAAAAACAGAACGTTTAATTTTAAGGCTGTGAGAAGAGTAAAAATGAATATAAGAATTTGAATTAGTAGGCTTACGAAAGATAGAGTATTTAAAACCTGTATGAGTTCTATGAATAAGAAGATCAAGAAAGGGAAGGGTTCTATTATTTTCCATCTCGTGGGTAAATTTAATTGAAGGGACGAGAGAATTGAGTCTGGTAAGAAAACATTAACATCTTTGGAATTAAGCCACAAGCAAATGACATCATCAATATACTTGTACCAAACGATCGGAGCGTGAAGGATAGTAGGGAGAGGTTTTGTTTCCAAAACTCCATATATAAGTTAGAAAGGTCAGGTGAAAGACAATTACCCATGGCTAATCCGAATTTTTGGAGGAAATATTTGCTTTCGAACGAAAACTTACAGTGTTTGGTACAAAGGGAAATGAGGTTCATGAAAGTAGTAACGGGTACCAGCAAGTCAATTTTGCAAATGATCATTAAGGAAATTGAAAAGATCTTCAACGGGTACTTTTGTAAATAATGAACAAACATCAAAACTAACAAGAGTAAAATCATTAGAATAATGAATAGCATTAAGTTTAGAAATAAGGTCGTAACTATTAATGACATGAGAATGAGAAATGGAACCAACTAGTGGAGTAAGAAATGAAGTAAGCCATTTAGACCGGGAATATGAAACAGACCCAACATAACTTATAATAGGGCGTAATGGAAAATTTGGTTTGTGAGTTTTAACTAAGCCGTACAAATAAGGGAGGGTAGCGTTACTAGACTTGAATTTTGTAATTAAATCAGGAAAGTTTTTAAGTAATCGCCGTACATTTTTATGGAAATCACTGTTAACTTGAGAGTAGGGTCTTTTAATACAGGTAGGTAAGTATCTTGGTCATTAAGCATTACATTCACTTTATTAAGATAGGAATTTTTATCCATGATTACAATATTACCAGATTTATCGGCCATAGTGATATGGAGGGAAGAATTTTTTCGAAGAGTCGATAAAGCACGACGAAAACGAAGGGGATAATTGAGGTGGACAGGCTTAGCCAAGCATTGATAAACACAACCTTTTACAATAGAAATTAAATCACTAGGTACATCACTGAATTTTTATAAATTGGCAAAACTTTTAGCAATGGAAACACTAGTTGGTTCTATTTCTCATTCTCATGTCACTAATAGTTACGACCTTATTTCTAAACTTAATGCTATTCATTATTCTAATGATTTTACTCTTGTATAAGCCAATGTGATAATTTTAACCTTTTCCCTGGCCTATATAAAATAGATGCTATAATTAAAAGATTAATACTCAAAGAAATTAGTTCTGACTTTTGTTCTTAGTTTTTTATATACATCTTTAGTTATGTGGTCCCATTTTATTATTATTTTTTTTTTTTAATTATTTTTTTTAAAATTTATTTATTTATTTTTTAATTGTCACTGCTCTGTTATGTACATTGTATTTTCCCCACTTTTCGCTCATTGTGTCTTATAATCTCCCTCGTTAGGCTATCTCCATTTATTTTAATCTGTTACCCTTTCCATCTTCTCAGTTTGACCTTACTACCTGCTTCTTGTAATTCTTAATGCGAATCTTTACTTTCCTCCTTCCGTCTTCCTCATTGGTGATTTCTTGTTTTTGAGGCGGTCTTTCATATTTTTCCTTCGTATATATACCTCTAATATAATATTATTTCTTGTAGTTATCCTTGATAAGGAACTTAATAAAGTTCGAAAGTACTTGAAAACACCTTTTCATTTTTCCTGCGGGACATTGCATTCATTTGCTACCCTCACGTTATACTTTGTGAGTTTTTAATTTCATATATATATATATATATATATATATATATATATATATATATATATATATATATATATATATATATATATATATATATAGCAACTCTGTTTTGAAACAAAACTGTTTCAAAATGTTTCGACCGTCCTACTTAAAATACCACAATAACGTAAAAAAAATATAAATTTAATCTCTTTAATTGGCAAATGTCTTATCTAGTTTACTTATAACTAAATAAACCCCAAACACCACATCTCTCATCAAATTATAATATATTAAGTGTCATTAACTGAACGAAATTCAGCGTAGTGTTGCATGACTAAATGTGGCAACTGTGCATGAAACGTCAAAGCTAAATTTGAAACGCAATCGATTGTATAGAAGTGTGAAAAGGAAACCCAACGAGAAAAGGAATATGAAGAAGAAAAAATAAAACTTTTTTCACAAAACAACGTAAAAGTAACTAAAGAATTAATATACTAATTAATGTGCGACTATATTTAATGGAACAGATAAAGGGATATTATTCAAAGAATAGTGAGCCCAAAACAATCTCCTGGGGCATTCTCATAGTAACATTCTTACTCGGAAGGAATACCACGTATTTATTACACCTTGATTTCACTCTTTTTTTTTGTTAAATTTTAATCCACCTGGTTGACTCACTCGGATACCATAAATACCATCTTTCTTTGGCAATCGTTCATTCAACAAATCTCAAATAATTTCATGAAATCTAATTAGATTACATTTAGTACTCTGTTTAAAGGCTTCTGGTTAATTAATTGAAAAGGTCAAACGGATTCCTCAAACACTTCTTTTCCAAAAATAATCAAAACTGGCGTATCGAATTATGACGATCCAAGAGTTTGACAATTTTTCTTTTATATTATCTTAAAAAAAAGAAAGATAATTAGGAAGGTTAAACTAATAGACAGTATATAGTTATGATGATTACTTCACTTCCTTCAATCATATCATTCTAATTTATATGTAGACATGACAGCTACTTCATTGGATTTCTAAAAGAACTTCGTGGATTTTCAACCTCATCTTTTCTTCAGATTACGTGAATATATCATATCAGTTACCGATAGTAATTAAGATTCATTGTTAAAATGTACAACAATTATTGTTTTTCAATGAAACTAAGTTGTTCATTATTGTTTCTTCGTCGCTTTGAAAGGTTCCAGGATATTCTCCCATATTTTTCTATTGTAGACTTTGTGGCATTTTGATCTTGAAGAATCTCTGTCCGCAATTATTTTTCGTCAAATATCGAAATACTGATCTCATCCGCCAGAGGGAGCTCTAGATTGTTTCGTTCGTTGGATTTCCGTTGCTCGCATAGTGAATTTTACTGAGACACATGATAACTGTTTGCTTTATATTTTCATTAACAACGCCTTAAACACTCTCTCTCTCTCTCTTATCTATTTGGTTTTATTCTTCATATCCAGTATCTAAACCCGTCTTAGGCTAATATTTTTCTATTATATGTCCTTTCATTGTACATGGGAGGGGCATCACTCTGTTGTTTCTCATATATATATATATATATATATATATATATATATATATATATATATATATATATATATATATATATATATATATATATATATATATATATATATATATATATATATATATATATATATATATATATATATATATATATATATATATATATATATATATATATATATATATATATATATATATATATATATATATATATTATATATATATATATATATATATATATATATATATATATATATATATATATATATATATATATATATATTTATCACCTTTCAGTCCTATCTGTTTGCGTGAACTATGAGTGTTTGCCTTTGCTCGGAGATTTGAAAGTTTTCATGTTTGGTATCTATTTTTGTGAGCAGATAACCGAAATCACTTGTACACCCTTGACTAAAAGTATAAAGCACCCCTCAAACATTTATATATCAATCAAACATTTTTAGAATTTATCATATTATTCATAAATATGTATGATAATAATGTGTATTTTGCTAATGTTTGAATATGTTAGTAATATTGTTAATTACCATATATTTGACTAAATCGTATGTAATTAATAAAAAGGTATGTTTTATGAGATCAGAATATAACAATATTTTTGTTTCAGCTTAAATTTATAACTATTGTGTATTCAATATTGTTTTGAAACCAAAGAACTTACAGAAACACAGAGAGCACTAGTATTCAGAAGTAGAAATTGCTAAATTAATTTAATGTTCAAGAAATGGTGTTCAAACCATTATAAAATAATATTCCGTTAACTGTGCTATTTGGGCGGATCATACTATTTTTTCGTATCGGTGCAGAGGGGGGTTGAAATGGTAAATTGTGGTGTGTAGAAAACAAATCTGAAGAAACAGCTTATGTTTGATAACCTGGGTCTACATTAATTTGCAGTTGCTAATTATTATTGAATTGTTGATCATTTTACCGCTGTAGATACCCCAGAATCTGTTCTATCAGGGTTGTTCACATTTTCTCTTATAGAGCAGTGTTTTAGATCATAAATTATATAAGATAGCTAAATATTCAAAGAAAATAGAAAGAGGTAGGTAAGCAACGCAGCTCCTCATTGTTGAAAGCATAAACGCCTTCAAAACATCCATTGTTGGTGGTAGAGGCAGTAGGTTTTGTGCACTTACCTAAATACCTTACATATTGTTAGCCCGAGTTAACTGTGGAGCAACATAAGTGCAAGGGAAGCAAATATTTTTTTGTCAGTTTTCCCTATTAACTACTTTTGTAGTACTTTGATACGTGTTTGAGGTCGATACTTACTTGTTTGATTGTTTTTATTCCAACGTGAATTTGTTAAGAAAATGGCCCAAGTCAGAACTTGAACGAAATCAAGTTCTTATCTGAGTAATTTTGTTGGCACTGCAAGGGAACTATTGGTCTCTCACCTGCCAACTGTGAAGGATATCCTTTAGTCTAGCATCAAGTGGACAAGCTGTTTAAAGACATTTACCAAGGTCTGATTTGTCCGTGGAGCAAAGCTTAGGCTCCTTTCGAGGCCGCTTGTTATTAATAAAGAGGTGGAAAACCTGCCTCAAGCTCAAGGAGGTCTGAAATCAGGTAATGAAAGAAGAACTTAGGCTAAAAGAGGTTAATTTTCAAGTTAGACAAATTATTTGGTGTTTTGATATGCACGTGTTAGATTACTAGTTATAATTAGAAAGGCTGTGAGGACTGTGATTCAAGCCCACATTAACTGTTCATAAACCAGAAAAAAAATTCCTTTTAAAGGTCTAGCCTACATAAAGGGACAGAACGAGAAGGTTTGAATTAAAGGAACCCATCAAATGGAGTACCCTGATCTGTGAGAGCACAAGAGATAGGGGAGAGTATTGGAAAGGCAGTGGATGCGAATAACGGCAAAGAGAAAAAAGGAGGAGCAAGGAGGAAAATACAGCAACCGCAGAGAAGGCAGCCAGAAAGATGTTAAGAGATTTTTGGCTGATGGTGATGAAGATATGGAAATGGTGAGAAGTGATGCTGAAGATGAGTTTGCCACTGAATTTGAATTATTTCCCAGAACGTGCAGCTTCGATTAAGGTATAGAAAAACTATGATAAGGCCCCAACCATTACCCTGCCTACTGTAAGTAAGGAAATGGACAGGGTTGATGCCAATTGCAGCAATATCAACAGCCGCTCTGATTGATACATGAATCATCACAGAAGACAACACAAGTAAGGTGATTGGTAAAAACAAGGCCAAGAGACCACAGGAGAAGTTAATGATAGAGATGGGGCAAGAGTTCGAGAATAAGTGAAGGGAGAAAGTGGAATCTCCCTCATCCTCTTTTACCCACGTACTGACCTAAGGACAATGACCTAAGGGAAGAGGGAGTTAATATCTGTTCCACATGCGGAAAAGAATGAACCTGTTATGTTTACCTGCCTGAGAGAACGGGGCTTTAATAAGACCTTGTTGGCTATCGGGAGAGATTCTCTATAAATGTTACCTCTAGTGTGGACCGGGATTAATGCGGAAGCTTGAACAGTATCTGGACCCAAAGCTGGTCTGGATGGTGTGCAAACTTGCACAACATCTTATTGTTGACCTTGGGGGTTCTATTGGTCAGACAACAAATTATCCGGGGAAATGGGAAATCTCCTTGATTCTGCCACATACGAAGGGCGGTCAATAAGTTTTGCGAATCAGTAGGGCAAAACAGAGGAAGGGGGATGGCTGTTTGTGAAGGTGTTAGGACAAGTTAGGACAAGTCAGGACCTGCAGCCGCACGCGCCTGCCTCGTCTATTTAAGAAGCAGTAGCTGATCGCAGATTGTCAGTCGCAAATTTTTCAACAATGGAGAAGGTTGAGCAGCGCGCAGTGATCAAATTTTTGACCAAGGAAGGCAAGAATGCAAAAGAGATCCATGAAGGCATGGTTGCAGTGTACACCGACACCGCCCCTTCCTATGCAACAATTGCTCGCTGGAATAGGGAGTTCCGCCATGGTCGTGAGTCCCTTGAAGATGACCCCAGTCCAGGACGCCCGTCAGACGTGACCAACGAAGACAATGTGGCCCGTGTGGAGAGGATGATCCTTGGAATATCACATGGAAGTGTTATCAACATCATCCAAGACAATTTGGCCATGACCAAGGTCTCTCCCGTTGGGTCCCTAGAAACCTCACGCCCTCACGGATACTGCAAACGAGGAGTTTGCGGATATTTCAATGCCTCAAGGGCACTTAGCGCGCTATGTTAGTCACTATGAATTACAAATATGCCTCTGAACAGGTTAAGGTGCGTAATTCCCCGCATCGAACGGTGCATTGCAGCCAACTCGGCTGTGAAGACACGCATCACCCTGAAAAAATCCGTCGACTTTAAACAAAGGCCAGATAGCATGGAGGGGAGCCATCTGTGTACACCGGCCCGACTCAGTGTGATAAGACATGTGCTCCAAGAAATAAAAACGTAATACATCCGTTGTTGTAGAAGCTTTGAGAGTAGAGGCGTTGCTACAGATGTTCAAAGGTGGTATCTCCCAACGTGGCGTCGAGGGTTAAACCAGAGGAGCCAGTAGCTTACGAGTTACACCAAATTGTCGAAGGAGTTTCCTAGACCTCAACACGAAAGGCTTGGGGCATGATTGACGTCTCTCTTAGGTATAGTCACCATCGATACTCAATGCGGACGAAATGAGACGCCGAATCCGCAAACACAAGCACAAAGTACAATGTGCACGACGTAAAGCGAGTGTCAGCTCCTTTTCATCGACCAGGAGTCATTCTATATGGGACGTGTTGGGCGTCGGTCTAATACAAGATAAAGAAATGCAGTAACTCTAGTTGTGACCTGTAGCAAAACCGTAGAAGCCTTCTTCCCTGATGCTGGGGCCAGGAGTACAAAAGGTCCTCCAAATGTCAGCGTGCTATGGTTTCCCATGCTACATCTAACACCCCAGAAATCTGAATGGGTGAAAAGTCTGGGAGGTGAATGACCCGCAAGAGGGCGTCAGTTTCTCAAGGCAGTTACTGTAGTGGTGAAACTTACTACAACCGTCTTCTTGCTTACAGGTGACAAGTAATTTAGGAAACCTTCAGAGTTGAAAGAAAGTGTGAAAATCTAACGCAGAAACAACCTTCTTGAAAAGACGCACTTTCTTGAGACGAACTCAATTTTCCGCTCGTAAATAAATGCAATATTTTTTAATCTTGGTATTCCGATAGCTCAGATTTGAGGGGGCGTCACCAAAGAAATAGGTGGGGGTTTGATGTTGTATAATGGAAAAGGAATAAACGATCAGAAATGGATTAATTTCGGTTTGAAAATGATTCTTACCTTTTTCAGAGGAGCCCGAAAACGACCTATGTAACCGGATTCCCTGGTTAGTGAAAATTAAATCAAAGTAGGAATATAGTTAAATGTTTGCATAATAGGATTTGAATAAAGTCTCACAATTGCAGTCTTAATAGAGTTAGATGTTTTATTTAATAATAAATCTGCATGATTGCAACATGAACAACATAAGAATTACTTGCAACGCTGAATATCTGACAATCAAGGAGATAACCCCACAAATAATAAAAGTAAGCACATACCATTCCGTTTGATACGATCTTAAATGACTTACCATGAACACACACAATAGTAAATTACTAAATAGGTTGAAAAGTCGAAGTTGGAGTGTCAAAGTTGGAAAGTAAAAAGAGTAAAGTTTAAAGACGCAGATGCAAAATTTGGGAAATTTGAAGTTGTTCGTTGTTCTCTTGTCCTCAGCCTTCGTTGAAGGTTTTTGCCTTTCTCAGAAGGCGGGTGAGAGAGTTGGTGATAGGAAACATTGAAGTATTCCGAATTAATAAATGAAAACAGCTCCTTTCTAAGTACATGAAACAGTTGACCCACGCCCATCCCACCCTTGATCTAGGAGGCCAGAGACTCCTCTACCACAAAGTGGTATCGATAGGTAACTAGATAAATGGATCTATAGGTAGCTGGATAAATAGACAGGTAGATTGATATAGATTGATAAACTGATCGATATGTTGCTAGTTATGTAGATAAATGGTTCGATACGTACCTCCTAGTTAGATAAATTGATCAATACGGAGCTGACTAGATAGATACATGAATCGATACATACGAGTAGCACTCCCGCTCAACTTCATTCAAAACCACGTAAAAAAAATATAAAAGAATAAACTGGCAATACACCAACTTTTCCAGTGATAACTACGCCACTTAGACAAAGTACTATCACACATATACAAAAAAATCAACGAAGCCATAATATCCAACTTGACCATAGAAATCTCATACTTCATAAAATATTGAAACAAACTAAAAATAAAAAAAGACCACTTAAGAAACAAGTATTACATCAAATCCACCTCGATACTCACATCGTAAAAAAATATCAAACAACAAACTTAAAACTGGAACCAATACACAAGCAAAAAAAAAATCACCCCCAAACTTTACGTAACTCTGGAAAACCTTAAAGAATATACATACATCACACTCAACCTCTGCCTCTACATACGAGTCATTGATTACTCACACCAACAAAATAGCTTCACCAAAACAGCACTGCAATATACTTAAGAAACATTACTCGAGCACCAGCTTCCTATGCATACATAGACAAAAATAAATCTATAGAGACATAAAAAACCCGCTTATAACCAAAGACCAAGCGCCCCCATTCAGCCCCTAAAACCGTCATCAAATCTCTCAAAAGTTCCAAAACAAAAAGTCCAAAACCACAGGTCCTGTGAATATATCAAACGTGCGGCTAAAAAAGCTAGAAACCATGTCAATCTCAGCCATCACAGACATTGTGAACCACTTCTGTCTCAACATACCATTCCTTCAACCTGGAAAACAACACATATACTAATACTCAAACCAGTCAAGCTCTCATTACAACCAAAACTCATACTTATCCATTCACTACTCTACAATTTATCCAAAAATATTTGATAAACTCGTACACAAAATAGGTTCAGACATACTATTCTCACAAACACAAGACATATTCAGAAAATACCACTCTACCACAACTCCATTAACAAACCACTTCGCAGCATTCGACATAAACAAAGACTTACACACAGTACCCAGCCATATCCTTGCATGTAAAATCCTAAACCACAACCTCACTAACAATGACAAAAGTGGCTAACAACATTTATCTTGGGACGACAAGAACAAGTTGTACACAAAACAGATAAATAACTCTACAATGGAGTTCTTCCAGGTTGCCATACTGTCACCCCTACATTTCAACTTATTCACTTACAACATTCCGCAACCACAATACCCAATTATCTAAACAAACAGGCAAATGACATCTAGAACACAGAACAGCACTTTAAAGCCAACACAGCAATCAGAGCACTACAACCCTACATAAACACACTAGAACAATGGTTTACATCAAATCTAATGACAGCCTCCGCACCAAGACCATCATTAGTACTATTCACTCCATGGAGAGGGAGAATAAGAGAAACCACAAATGGTAAAACGCTCTCTATTACTGACGTTTCTTGTTACTCTGATGAAGGTTCAGAAGAGCGAAACGTCAGTAATAAAGAACCTTGTACCACTTGTGGTTGATCTTATTCGCCCTCTCCATTTGTTGTGAAAGATACCCATCAATATTCACACCTTATCACTACAAATAAAAAAAATCAACAAAGAATCACAATGAATAGACAAGTCATACCTTGAAGTAAAACTCTCCTCCTGGCAATTACACTCGACATTTACATAGGCATAAAACTAAAACAACAAAGTCACGAAGGCATTTCATGCTCTGAAACCACCACCAAACACATTTGGACAACAGTTGGAGTTACTAATGACACTATACAAACAAGTCATGCGAACCTCCATCAATTAAGAAGCACCAGCTTGACACCCAAACACTGTTAAAATCCAACGCAAACAAGCATCAAACAGTAAAAATCAAAGCACTCAAAATTACCACAAAGTGCCCATAAACTATCTCCATACCAGACGTACAGGACGAAACACAAATTCTCCCAATTGCAGTACATCTAAACATATAAGAACCCAACACCAGCAGAGCACTAAACCAATCCCCCAACGATACATCCACTCTCACTCAAAATACTACATCAAATCCTGTACTAACCCCCTCCACCCCAGTACCATCATAACTTGATAAAACACATCCACATTATTTTCACCTGCAAACACTTAAATTGTCTCCTGCTAAACATCATCCTAAATCAACCACCTCCCCAAATACACTAAACGGAGAAATCACTGCACAGGACACAATACACTGAAGTGACCATCCTTCAAAAGTACAAGGACAAAATAAACCTCGCCCCAACACTAACTTGCATCAGATATGACCTACACCCCGACGACAATAACACCTACCCGACTACCCTAGTCTCACATACACACAAAACACACACTTCATCATTACCCTAAGGAACTCTAAGGATACCCTGGTACATGGTGACTTTTCTGGGGTCCACCCACCTCAGAAGAGATGTAAAGAAGCTAAAAATCAAGTCAAGTATATGCGAGGAAGATATTGGACTATTTTTGTAGGGTTTACGTGTACGTATACTTACACCTACATGTTCAGGCACCAAAAACATACATGGTTTAAAGGGGGGTAGATAAATGTGTAGTTACGTATTAACGCACACTTGCGGAACAATGAATTATCGCTCTTTGAGAGACACACGCACATATACAAACACATAAACATTTGCGGAAAACTGATTGATCGCTCTTGGAAACATATACACACTCTCACATACACGTAAACACACACATACACACACACAATGCAATGCTTGCATCTGGTCACAAATTGACTTTCAAGCTGACGAATGAAGCCTCAAAACTTTTTTTCCCCAAAAATTAATAAAAGAATTTTTAATTGAGAGAAGAATTTGATGAAAGGAAATTTCGAGTCGACGTTTTTTTTTATGTTTGAGCAAAAATTGAGTTGCATAAAAACTCAGAAAAGCTAAAGGTAAAAAGTGAACAAATGTAAAAAGTTCATAAAGTAGAAACGGAGGGATTTGGGAAGTTTGTTTGATATTGTTGTGGTTGAATTTCGATTTGTGGATGAGGGGGGAGGGGGGATGGCATTGGCAAAAGGGGAGGATAAATGTTTTAAAAAGACATCAATTAGTAAGTGAATAAGTCTTCCTTCCAAGGGCGAAAATAAAAGGATTCTTCTTCTCCTTCTCCTTCTCCTTCTCCTTCTCTTCCTCTTCATCCTCCTTCTCCTCCTTCTACTCTTCTTCTTCCTCTTCCTCTTCCTCTTCCTCTTCCTCCTCTTCCTCCTCCTCCTCCTCTTCCTCCTCCTCCTCCTGACTCTGAAGGAAATCCTACCCTGAGGGGTGTCTACAGTATGTGGTTTCACATATGCATTTCATATATGAGCTTATTTTGAGGATAGGATATCTCTAACCTACATCATTTTGTATTTCTAAATTGCCAATTTACCATTTATATTAGAAAATATATGGCAAATAATGTATAGTGGCAAAGCTATATCAAATTTTACAGATTTATTAACAGGTGAGGTGAATTGCATTTATATCACAGCAATGTTTGGGTGATGGGTTTATTGTGAGTATGCCAAGCAGATATTCTAACAGTTGGCATTACAATGCCCTGTACCTCTTTTTTTGTGTCACTTGAAGCTGTCCAGCTGAAAGAGGATTTGCCGAGGTCCTTCGATCCAGGAATGTTTGACTTTCAGGTTGGACGGCATGGATAATATCCTCCAATTAGGAATTAAACAATGAAGTTCACATCCTTCAGGCTCTTTCCTTTAAGTCTGTCCTTTGACATCCAGAGCCTAAGAAGTCTGTTTGCTATTGTAAGCCAGAGGGTGTGGTTTACTGGTACTATCTCCCAAAGAGTCACTCCTTCAGGAAGCAGTCAATCCCTGACTGCACAGAGAAGTTTGTACTACTAGTACTGGTCCCTTTGAAAGATCTTGAATGGCGTCGGCGAGAGTGAACAGAGATCCGGATGAAGTTTGAATTCAGATCAAAGTACGAGGGGCGGTGAATAAGTTTTGAAATTCGGATATAAGGAAACGAGATATGAAGAAAAGTGTTATAATATTTTTCAATATAACTACTCTCGACTTCAATGCACTTGCGCCACTTGTCCCTGAGGCTTCGAATTCCCGACAACCAGAAATCTCCCGACTGCTGTTCAATCCTCTCCTGAAAGGCCAGCTGGACATCTCTATAGTGCCTAAACCAGCGTCCAAGAGGTGCAACCTTAAGCTGGCGGAATAAAATGTAGTCGCTAGGATCAAGATCTGGACTGTAGGGTGAATGGTTGAGCTCCTCGAATCCACACTCGCGCAGGGCAGCTTGTGCAACTCAACCTTGTGTACTTTGAAGACGTTGAAGTCGATCATGGGGCGTGAGGTTTCTAGAGACCCAACGGGCAGAGACCTTAGGATTGGCCAAATTGTCGTGGATGATGTTGATAACACTTTCATGTGATATTCCAAGGATCATCCTCTCCACACGGGCCACATTGTCCTCGTTGGTCACGTCTGATGGGCGTCCTGGACGCGGGTCATCTTCAAGGGACTCACGACAATGGCGGAACTCCCTATTCCAGCGAGCAATGGTTGCATATGAAGGTGCGGTGTCAGTGTACACTGCAACCATGTGTTCATGGATCTCTTTTGCATTCTTGCCTTCCTTGGTCTCAAATAGACGAGGAAGGAGCGTGCGGTTGCAGGTCCTGACTTGTCCTAACTTGTCCTAACACCTTCACAAACAGCCATCCGCCTTCCTCTGTTTTGCCCTACTGATTCGCAAAACTTATTGACCGCCCTTCGTATGTGGCATAATCAAGCAGATTTCCCATTCCCCCGGATAATTTGTTGTCTGACCAGTAGAACCCCCAAGGTCAACAATAAGATGGTGTGCAAGTTTGCACACCATCCAGACCAGCTTTGGGTCCAGATACTGTTCAAGCTTCCGCATTAATCCCGGTACACACTAGAGGTAACATTTATAGAGAATCTCTCCCGATAGTTAACAAGGTCTTATTAAAGACCCGTTCTCTCAGGCAGGTAAACATAACAGGTTCATTCTTTTCCGCATGTGGAACAGATATTAACTCCCTCTTCCCTTAGGTCATTGTCCTTAGGTCAGTACGTGGGTAAAAGAGGATGAGGGAGATTCCACTTTCTCCCTTCACTTATTCTCGAACTCTTGCCCCATCTCTATCATCAACTTCTCCTGTGGTCTCTTGGCCTTGTTTTTACCAATCACCTTACTTGTGTTGTCTTCTGTGATGATTCATGTATCAATCAGAGCGGCTGTTGATATTGCTGCAATTGGCATCAACCCTGTCCATTTCCTTACTTACAGTAGGCAGGGTAATGGTTGGGGCCTTATCATAGTTTTTCTATACCTTAATCGAAGCTGCACGTTCTGGGAGATAATTCAAATTCAGTGGCAAACTCATCTTCAGCATCACTTCTCTCCATTTCCATATCTTCATCACCATCAGCCAAAAATCTCTTAACATCTTTCTGGCTGCCTTCTCTGCGGTTGCTGTATTTTCCTCCTTGCTCCTCCTTTTTTCTCTTTGCCGTTATTCGCATCTACTGCCTTTTCAATAATCTCCCCTATCTCTTGTGCTCTCGCAGATCAGGGTACCCCATTTGATGGGTTCCTTTAATTCAAACCTTCTCGTTCTGTCCCTTTATGTAGGCTAGACCTTTCAAAGAAATTTTTTTTCTGGTTTATGAACAGTTAATGTGGGCTTGAATCACAGTCCTCACAGCTTTTCTAATTATAACTAGTAATCTAACACGTGTATATCAAAACACCAAATAATTTGTCCAACTTGAAAATTAACCTCTTTTTAGGCTAAGTTCTTCTTTCATTACCTGATTTCAGACCTCCTTGAGCTTGAGGCAGGTTTTCCACCTCTTTATTAATAACAAGCGGCCTAAAAGGAGCCTAAGCTTTGCTCCACGGACAAATCAGACCTTGGTAAATGTCTTTAAACAGCTTGTCCACTTGATGCTAGACTAAAGGATATCCTTCACAGTTGGCAGTTCAGAGACCAATAGTTCCCTCGCAGTGCCAACAAAATTACTCAGATAAGAACTTGATTTCGTTCAAGTTCTGACTTGGGCCATTTTCTTAACAAATTCACGTTGGAATAAAAACAATCAAACAAGTAAGTATCGACCTCAAACACGTATCAAAGTACTACAAAAGTAGTTAATAGGGAAAACTGACAAAAAATATTTGCTTCCCTTGCACTTATGTTGCTCCACAGTTAACTCGGGCTAACAATATGTAAGGTATTTAGGTAAGTGCACAAAACCTACTGCCTCTACCACCAACAATGGATGTTTTGAAGGCGTTTATGCTTTCAAAAATGAGGAGCTGCGTTGCTTACCTACCTCTTTCTATTTTCTTTGAATATTTAGCTATCTTATATAATTTATGATCTAAAACACTGCTCTATAAGAGAAAATGTGAACAACCCTGATAGAACAGATTCTGGGGTATCTACAGCGGTAAAATGATCAACAATTCAATAATAATTAGCAACTGCAAATTAATGTAGACCCAGGTTATCAAACATAAGCTGTTTCTTCAGATTTGTTTTCTACACACCACAATTTACTATTTCAACCCCCCTCTGCACTGATACGAAAAAATAGTATGATCCGCCCAAATAGCACAGTTAACGGAATTGTGTGCATCTCTCCCTCCTCCGTCACCCATAAGCAAGAAGACGGTTGTAGTAAGTTTCACCACTACAGTAACTGCCTTGAGAAACTGACGCCCTCTTGCGGGTCATTCACCTCCCAGACTTTTCACCCATTCAGATTTCTGGGGTGTTAGATGTAGCATGGGAAACCATAGCACGCTGACATTTGGAGGACCTTTTGTACTCCTGGCCCCAGCACCAGGGAAGAAGGCTTCTACGGTTTTGCTACAGGTCACAACTAGAGTTACTGCATTTCTTTATCTTGTATTAGACCGACGCCCAACACGTCCCATATAGAATGACTCCTGATCGATGAAAAGGAGCTGACACTCGCTTTACGTCGTGCACATTGTACTTTGTGCTTGTGTTTGCGGGTTCGGCGTCTTATTTCGTCCGCATTGAGTATCGATGGGGACTTTCCTTAAGAGAGACGTCAATCATGCCCCAAGCCTTTCGTGTTGAGGTCTAGGAAACTCCTCCGCCAATTTGGTGTAACTCGTAGGCTACTGGCTCCTCTGGTTTAACCCACGACGCCACGTTGAGAGATACCACCTTTGAACATCTGTAGCAACGCCTCTACTCTCAAAGCTTCTACAACAACGGAAGTATTACGTTTTTATTTCTTGGAGCACATGTCTTATCACACTGAGTCGGGCCAGTGTACACAGATGGCTCCCCTCCATGCTATCTGGCCTTTGTTTAAAGTCGACGGATTTTTTCCGGGTGATGCGTGTCTTCACAGCTGAGTTGGCTGCAATGCACCGTTCGATGCGGGTAATTACGCACCTTACCCTGTTCAGAGGCATATTTGTAATTTATAGTGACTAACATAGCGCGCTAAGTGCCCTTGAGGCATTGAAATAACCGCAACCTCCTCGTTCACAGTATCCGTGATACCATTGCTACTCCGAGTAGGAAGGATGTCTAGATTATCTTCTACTGGGTTCATAAACATGTATGAGGGGCGGTCAATAAGTTTTGCGAATCGGTAGGGCAAAACAGAGGAAGGGGGATGGCTGTTTGTGGGGTTGTTAGAACAAGTTATGACAAGTCAGGACTTGCAACCGCACTCTCCTGTCTCTTCTATTTAAGAAGCAGTAGCTGATCGCAGATCGTCAGTCACAATTTTTTTAACAATTGAGAAGGTTGAGCACCGCGCAGTGATCAAATTTTTTACCAAGGAAGGCAAGAATGCACAAGAGATCCATGAAGGCATGGGCGCAGTGTACACCGACACCGCCCCTTCCTATGCAACCATTGCTCGCTGTAATAGGGAGTTCCGCCATGGTCGTGAGTCCCAGGAATATGATCCCCGTCTAGGACGCCCGTCAGACGTGACCAACGATGACAATGTGGCCCGTGGGGAGAGGATGATCCTCGAAAATCGATGGGTGAAGATCCAAGAAATCGAGCAAGAACTTGGAATATCACATGGAAGTGTTATCAAAATCATCCACGACAATTTGGCCATGACCAAGGTCTCTGCCCGTTGGGTCCCTAGAAACCTCACGCCCCATGATCGACTTCAACGTCGTCAAAGTTGCACATGCTGCCATGCACGAGTGCGGATTCGAGGAGCTCAACCATCCCCCCTACAGCCCAGATCTGGCCTATAGCGACTACTATTTATTCCGCCAGTTCAAGGCTGCACTGCGTGGAAACCGGTTTGGGGACGATGAAGATGTCCAGCTCGTCGTCCAGGAGTGGATTGAACAGCAGTCGGGAGATTTATGGTTGTTGGGAATTCGAAGCCTGAGGGACAAGTGGCGCAAGTGCATTGGAGTCGAGGGTAGTTATATTGAAAAATAACAAAACACTTTTCCTCATATCTCGTTTCCTTATATCCGAATTTCAAAACTTATTGACCACCCCTCGTACGAGCTACGAGGAATGAGTGCTCTGACAAGTGAGGTACCATATCTAGACTGCTAGACCTGCTACCTAAGGGAGCAGTTTGTTCTCCTGGCATGAGTGTGCAAAGTTAAGCACCCTCTGGCATTGCCTGCGGGCCCCCAGCGACCTCAGATGTGCACAATTCCTGTCTTACTATTTGCAAGACCTAAGGCATTATTCTTCTACTATTTTCATCTTTGTTGAAATTCGACACTTTCCTTTCACATCTCTTAGAGGCTTCTGACCCGCAAAGGGGGAGACGATGTAACAGGGAGCAACATCCTTGCTGCACCTGAAATCCAGAGGATAGGCACCCATTCCACTCCCAATGCCATGATATGATAATAAAAGGCAACCATCCACCCTACTCCTATATGGACCCATCTATCTCTATTTCTCTTTATTACATAGCCTAATCTATCCATCCCTACTTTTTCTCTTACATCCAGTGATGTTCTGGTTGCTCGGTGCACTACGGCCTCTTACCATAACCTGGCTGAGTCGCAAGATACACCGTGAGGCCCCTACCTGCTCCGAAGGCCAAAAGCCCAATGGTAGGGGAAGGGGAGTTATTATGTGCTGGGGTGATAGGTCACTGACCTCCTTTACCGCGCTCAGTGCACATATGAAATGGCCACGCCGGTCCTTTTTCCTTCTTGGGGATTTGAACGGTAGTTACTCCCTATGGGGTACTACACGATCAATCCCGGGGGATAGGTCTTTGCTGAATTTATGTATCATTGTCTGCGAACTGCATCTTTTTCTTGCCTTGATATATCCCTATGCGCTTCGCACGCATAACTAGATTTTGGGTGGCATATGGCCGATGGTTTCTATCCCAGTTGAGTCGAAGAGTTTAGGTGGGCTGATGGTGCCGTCTAATTATTTTCTGGATCCTCACTGATGTGGACTTGATTACCATTCTTTAAACTTCTGACCGTTTTGTATACGATCTGCTTCCTTAGTGGTCGGCCGAGTATGAGACAGCTCTCAAAGAGAAGCGATAAACCTATATGTGCTACAAGCACAGCCCAAACGATTTCATCGTGGGAGAATTTCGTTGTGCGAAGGCGAGGTTCCAGGATTTTCGATGCACGTTCTCAGCTCGTTTTGATGACCATAAATGCTTTCACTTAACTGGAAGACCTCACTTAAGGAGGTGCGGATGCACAACAAAAGAATTCAAGACAATTTCTTGAAGGACCTCTCTCCAGTCCTCTAGGAGGCAGGGACTTCAACCTCGTTCCCGCGTCCTTAGTGAAGTAGCTTATTTCTTGGAGAGCAGATGCCACCTGTCTTCTACAGAGTGCGGTTTTCGCAAGTTTCGCTACACCGCAGATGTTCTATTCCGGCTGGAAAAGGCTATTTGCGAGTCCTCCATTTGTGGTCAGCACTTGACCGGTATCAGATAGATCCTCAATATCATAAAGGCGATGGGATCGACTCCCAATTTTCGTCCTAAAGGGGAAGGAAGAGGGCGCCACTCAACTGAGGTGGTGTCTTAGTGTCACTTTCTTTGCCCTTAGCATGAACAGTATTAGCTCAGTGCTGCCGAAAGCTGTTGTTGCTACACTATACGAAGATGACCTTTCGATTACTTTTGGTACAGCCTAGATTCCAACTCTAGCGTCTACTCCAAAAGGCTCTAAACCACATATCTGGCTATGTCGAAGCGCACAGGTTTCGGTTTTCCTTTGACAAAACTAAAATGGCGCACTTCTATCACAGCTTCGCCCAGACACGGAGTTGTTCATAAATGGGGTTTGCTTGGATGTGGTAAAGTCGCAGCGGTTATTGGTCTTGTTTAGATCGACATCCCACCTTGGAGGCGCATATCCGCAGCCTTAGACTCTCTTGTACCCGCATGAACATATTTCGTTCTGTGAAGTTCAGTACTCGAAGTGCTGATAGGGCTACTTCTTTACTTTTTTACCGCACATTTGTTTGTAACAAGCTAGACTACGTATGCAAGTTCTATGCGTCCGCAACCTAGCGCGAATTTCGAAAGATGAACTCAATCCTTCACACTGGTCCGTTTGGTTACCGGAACCTTCTACACATTTCCTGTTGAGAGCCACATTTTCGATACTGGGGATATGCCGCTCGCTTTATGCCATGTAAAGTGAATTATGCACTTATTTGCATATTCCGTCACAAATGGCTCTCATTTTATCCGAGAAACATTATATAAGTATCTATGTCGCTGAGAGACGCCTTTGGTTTAAAGCAATGCAACTTATTCGAGAACTTGATTTACCTCTCGTGCCGATTGGGCATCTATTTCTGCCCAAGATGCCAACCTGGAAAATACCATGTTTGAACATTTTTTGTGACGCTGGAGTCGTGCCAATGTGCATAGATAGCACCAAATCCGAAGAGAAGTCATCTTTCACGTTTTTCCGGCTGCGCCTCTCTTCGCAGCCGAGCAGGTTGAAAACACGCTCGATGTAAGAGATTAAGCGCCGTGGCCAGTACAGTGACCGGCTTGTGATTTATAACGACTAACATGGCGTCTTAAGTGCTCTCAAAGTCTTGTAATCTCTTCACTCCTGATTCACAGTGTCGTGGTATAGCAAGGACCGAGTGGTGGTGTACCTACGTATAGGTTTGTTACGTACTTCAAATCTCCGTGATTAAGTTTTCTCTCTAAGAGTGCTATATTTGGTTAAAATTATTATTATTTCGTTATTTTTTATCTTTGAGGATTTCTAGTGCCATGCTCAGCGTTTCGAGGATTGAATCAAATGCTTCTCAGAAAAATAGAACTTTAATTGCAACAAGAACAAAAATTGAAAGCTAACAAACCAACTACACAGTAATGAATTAAACAAATTTAAGTAAGGCTTACTAAATTACACAATTGAATATACAGTAATAGTTGACCCAAAGCTCACTCTAATATTGAACGCAAATTGACCTTCACAGAAACAGATAATGGGATTTAATTACCTTTACAGATTCTCACGAGAATCGATTTTGAGACTGACCTTCGCCTCAATCTTTATGTCGCCTCAAGAATGTTGTTTTTGGCCAGTCCAGATGTTGTCTGAAGGGGGATAGATTGAAAGCCGCAGAGGAATTCGGCGCGTGCGGCGGATGGCGTTAAGCATGTTGTCTTGGTAAGATGATTTCACCAACGAGACGGGAAAAGTATGCTTCTTCTACTCTTCGGGTTAATCTAGGAATAATTCGCCCTGACGAGCGATGAGCAAACGAGTGAATCCTGTGACGACTGGGTAGTGTTTAAGGGAGTTCACTTTGGCTTATTCATCAATGGCGAGGACTATTCTGGGTTTTGTTGTAAACCGGGATATGGGGTTTCTCTGACGAGAGATAGTTGAGCTTGTTTCTCAATACAAGCTAACTTAAATTTTGGTGTAAACACCACGAACTGGCTCAGGATGAGCTTCTTATGTGTCCCTTTCGTTGGTTTGTCGAACACGTATGCCGGACTTTGCTATCTCGATGACTCCCACGATCTACCACGTTCTTCTTCAGTTATTTGATTATATACTTCGCCACCCCATTGGTGGGTAGGGGAAGGAAGGAGGGGTGATGACGGCAGCATTAAGTCTCCTCCTCTAACGGTTTTCTTCAGAGCGTCTTTTAGCTAGCCCTAAAGAGCACCTTCTGGCTTTCGGCCATTGTTCCTCTAATTTCGCATTTGAAGTGAAATTAAATACCCACTCTTGGGAAAAATCTTGCTGTTTGTAGAAGAATTGCAATATAAACCCTCCCGGATGCCCAGGCGCACATATATATTAAAGTACCCCCTTCCTTTTGGAGGAAGCCGGAGAATCGAGTCCCCATGAGGAGACTCGTGGGAACGGTAGACGGCGAACAACAGTCTAACTGCCTACCTTGTTTGATCTTCCCGCCGCATAGGTAGTTGGAGCAACCATCTAGGTTAAGATAACCACCAAAGGCCCTTAAATGACGCTCAAAAGATCCACCCCATCCCATCTCGACGAACTTCCACCATCGGGCACTCCAAATCTCCGAAGCGCGAGAAAAGCCCTCCGGCGACATCCGGCAACCCCTGATCCCTTCTGTCATGTAAGTTAGAAAGAACATATATATTGATATTGCGATAGTACGAGGGGCGGTCAATAAGTTTTAAAATTCGGATATAAGGAAACGAGATATGAGGAAAAGTGTTGTATTATTTTTCAATATAACTACCCTTGACTTCAATGTACTTGCGTCACTTGTCCCTGAGGCTTCGAATTCCCGACAACCAGAAATCTCCCGACTGCTGTTCAATCCCCTCCTGGACGGCCAGCTGGACATCTTCATCGTCCCCAAACCGGTGTCCACGCAGTGCAGCCTTGAGCTGGCGGAATAAAAAGTAGTCGCTAGGGGCCAGATCTGGGCTGTAGGGGGGATGGTTGAGCTCCTCGAATCCGCACTCGTGCATGGCAGCATGTGCAACTCTGGTCTTGTGTACTTTGACCACGTTGAAGTCGATCATGGGGCGTGAGGTTTCTAGGGACTTAACGGGCAGAGACCTTGGTCATGGCCAAATTGTCGTGGATGATGTTGATAACACTTCAATGTGATATTCCAAGTTCTCGCTCGATTTCTTTGACCTTCACACGTTGATTTTCGAGGATCATCCTCTCCACACGGGCCACATTATCCTCGTTGGTCACGCTTGACGGGTGTCCTGGGCGGGGGTCATCTTCAAGGGACTCACGACTATGGCGGAACTCCCTATTCCAGCGAGCAATGGCTGCATAGGAAGTGTCGGTGTACACTGCAACCATGCGTTCATTGATCTCTTTTGCATTTAGGCTTTGCTTGGTCAAAAATTTGATCACTGCGCGGTGCTCAACCTTCTCCATTGTTGAAAAAATTGTGACTGACGATCGGCGATCATCTACTCCTTCTTAAATAGACGAGACAGGAGCGTGCGGCTGCAGGTCCTGACTTGTCATAACTTGTGCTAACACCCCACAAACAGCTATCTCCCTTCCTCTGTTTTGCCCTACCGATTCGCAAAACTTATTGACCGCCCCTCGTATGAGTTTATTACGTTTCACGATTTAACAGAAGTAGAAACAATTGTGCGTGAACCCCGTCATATTTACTAGTAGAATAGAGTAATTTAATTTAATGTTTAACGCTAATCTAAAAGGGGCGCGATAAAATAACTAATCAGCAATTGGTGTGTTTATGTGTAGCCTATTTGTTTATTTTTGTCTTTAAGAGATATTGTAATAGGCCCAGTTGCCAACTGGTTTGCCCTCGGTTAGTCTGGGAGGAGGATATAAATGTGTTTACTGGTTTTTTGTCATAGTTAATTGTTAAAGTTAAAATATATGTTTATTTTGGGATAATTCCTGTGCCTGTCTCTATATCCTTACGTGTTGAAGCGGATCTTCCTTTAAAACAACAAAATTATCATTCTTTGACAAAAGTATACTTCAAAAAAAAGAAGTATATCTCGCCAAATGTATCCTTCGACACTGTTTTAACCAATGTTAGGCTCACCGGAGCCAACATGTGATGATTAGAGCATTATCTGGTTTTGGGCGGCCTTTCTGGTTATCTTCGAAGCGAGAGGAGAGAGAGGGGGGAGGGGAGGTTATGTGATCGGGCTAAGCTGCCAAAAATGCCAGGACGTTGTGATTAAGGAACAGGGCCTCAGTTGTGAGGGTGGGATATCGATTCCCCTACATACCTCCCTTCGAAGAACTTAATATGGGGGGTGGGGCAACTCCAGTGAAAAACAAAAACAAATAAATAAACATCATCGACAAAGGCAAACTTACATGTCTTAGACTATACTACTGATAATCACGGCTAGCTGGGGTAAACCATCCTCTTAACTTAGGTTTCTTTGAACTTGGGCGCACACGCGCGAGCGTACAAGGGCCGGGGATATACATAGGCCTCGCTAGCCTACTGGGGTATGTTTCACAACACCCAATTTAACACAAAAACAAACAAAACTTAAATCATCGATTACACACAAAAAAGGAGCCTGGCTCGAAAGTGGTATCTAACCAGCTACTTCCTTACGTTTCTAAACTTTAAGATCTTAAATATATACACAAAACAGGAAAACACAAAAGTGAAGAATGGTTTTAAGATTACCGGGTGCTGGAATACCCTCGATGGGGTTTCGACTTAGGTTATACAGTGGCTTAACCTTATCGGCACCTTTGCATAAGTGATGGGAAGGGGAGTCCCATCGTCAACCTTTATCAAGCTAAAATGAGAGATCGGGTTTGATTCGATCTAATGGGGTCGGAAAAAAATTTCCTTACGGGGTCGTTAATGGGCGCGGCGCTCACGGCGACTTGGGGTTTTAATAGTAACTCCGTGGATGTTTCGTTATGGGGGAAGACTACTAGCGGTCGGGGATAATACTTATTTGCTTTTACCATCTGACTCTTTCTCGATGCCCTTTCATGTGCGAGCATTTTTTCTTTTTCTTCTTTCTCTTCTCTTTCTGCTTGTGCTAGTTCTATTTCCATCTGTATTGTTCTTTTTTCCGTTTTATTTCTCGTCTGTATTCTTCTATGTTACTGTCCATCAGTATTCTCCTTTCTTTGCTTTCTTATTCCTTTTTCGCTGCCTTCTCCTCCCTGGGTGAGAGGGTTAAACCTACTTCCGGGGCCGTATCGAAGGCTTGAGAACTAAGCTCTTCGTCTACGTGGTTCTCACGAGGAGAAAAAGGGATCGAGACCCTGGACCTTTTATTCGTGGACATCCGGACGAGTACGAACTGATCCACCGAATTTGGGAGAGCTGCGCGCTCTGGCCTATTAATACTGAGCAGAATCTAATAGGCGCTGCAACTACCTCGGTCCAGCCAGTAAAATACTGCGACTGAATGTGGCATCAGACGACGGGGAACTTGGTTGGTATACCTAGGAAATCCTGGACGACTACGAACTTTTGGTGCTGTGGGTTGACAAGGGAGGGGGAAGCAATTTACTTAACAACACGATACAGGTGCACCCCGTATCGCGTAACAAGGTTGACACTCGGCGACCATTTGCAGAGCCCGTCTCGAACTTTAGTCTTTCGGGAGAATTTTTGTTGTACACAAAGTTCACCTGCTGGTCAAGTTAATTCGATGTGGTCAAAGGAAGCGCGGGATTAGAAGGTTGTTCTGCACTAAGCGTTGCCACGAGGTTATGTACCTGCTGGCTCGAGGGAGACTTAAGCCTTGAATTTTGACAGCAATTATAACTAATGTGATATGGGGTGCCACAACTAAAGCAGTTATGGGGTTTCTGGAGTGTACGGAGTTCTTGACGGACTTGGGAGGGGGGGGGGGTATTTTGCGTGGGTTTCTGGGGGTATCCCCTTTTCTTTGGAGAAAAGGGTTTGTACGGATACGCACCCTTCTTGGGAGACAAGGGCTGGTTCTTTCTGACCTCTCAGGGTATATGTAACCTATGGTTGGAAGCATGCAGATCTGCTTTCTCCACGCAGTCCTTGAATGACGCGGCTCGCCTGTCCTTGACGAAGAGGCTTACTAAATTACACAATTGAATATACAGTAATGATTGACCCAAAGCTCACTTTAATATTGAACGCTAATATTGGGGTATTGCGCAATGGCGAGGACTTTCTCTTGTTTTGGGGGTACACCAGGATAGGGGGCTTCTCTGTCCGGAGTTATTTGAACTTGTTTTTCAATACAAGTTAACTAAAAGTTCGGTGTTACCACCAGGAACTGGCCCAGGATGAGCTTCTTCTGTGTCTCTTTCGTTGGTTTGCCAGGCACTTATGCCGGACTTCGCTGTCTCGATGACTCTCACGATCTACCACGTTCTTTTGCAGTTATTTGATTATATACTTCGCCACCCCACCAGGGGTAGGGGAAGGAGGAAGGGGGCATGAGGACGGCGGCATTAAGTCTCCTCCTCTGATGGTTTTCCTCAGAATGTCTTTCAGCTAGCCCTAAAGGGCACCTTCTGGCTTTAGGCCGACGCTCCTTTAATTTTGCATATGAAGTGAAATTAAATACCCACTCAGTGGAAATCTTGCCGTTTAACCAATGTTAGGCTTACCGGGGCAGACATGTGATGATTAGAGCATTATGTGGTTTTGGGCGGCCTTTCTAGTTATCCTCGAGGCGAGGAGGGAGAGGGAGGAGGTTTAGTGATCAGGCTACGCCGCCAAAAATGCTAGGACGTTGTGGTTAAGGAACAGGGCCTCAGTTGTGAGGGTGGGATATCGATTCCCCTACACACAGTATCAGGGATGCCACAAGTGTCACGAGCGAGAATGATGTCAAGATTTTCTTCTGTTCTGTTCCTAGATATGTCAGGACTGTGGGAAATGAGTTCGATGATTAGGGCGCCAAACAGTCTAGAAGTAATGGTCGACCAGACCAGCGTTTCGCTCAACCCCACTCTAAATACATGGCAAGATCCAGATTAGACCTTTGGGTTGCCTGGCAAATAAGATGGGAGACGGCTGACGGGAATCTAAAATTGCGTGCTATTGCGCAGCAAATTTCCTGTGCACCCACCCCCAATATCTCAACAGCTTCAGATCATTTTATACCGTCGCTTCCAAATCGGGCAAACCTCTGGGGCGCAGCGCCATTTGATGGAACATTAGCTTGAACCTTATTGTGTAGGCTGCATGGTCCCCTAAACTTCCCGGCATAGTTAGCTGAATGTGCTAGTGTGGGGATCTTTGCGCGCTATACCTCTCCCGAGATGAGCGGGATCGATACCACTTGTCCCTCATACTCGGAACGGATTCATGCACTCCAGACAGTGGAATAGTGGAGTTGTTTTAAAATGGGCAGGCCTACTCGGGGTCCCACTAAAACACCGGCCTTGATTATTGCATCAGAAAGGTGAGGAAACATCTATCTATTATGTTGAGAATTGTCAACTTTGACGTCCAAAGCGTCTGCAAACTGCTTTAGGAGACACAGCGCAATTCACAGCGACAGTGCCAAAACGTGTTCAGTGGCAGTGCTAGAAGTTGTGCAGCGGCAATGCTAGAACCAGTTCAGTGGCAGTGACAGTGCCAGAACTTGTTCAGTGGTAGTGCAGAACCTGGTCAGCGGCAATGTCAGAATTTTTTAGCAGCTGTGCCAGAACTTGTTCGTTGAAAGTGCCAGAATTTGTGCAGTGACAGTGCCAGAACTTGTTCGTTGACAGTGTCAGAATTTGTGCAGTGGCAGTGCCAGAACTTGTTCGTTGACAGTGTCAGAATTTGTGCAGTGGCAGTGCTAGAACTTGTTTAAACCCGATAAATGTCTCGTAAATCACATTTGACGTTTCTGGCTTCAAACTTTGTTATGAAAGCCACTCTACTTTTCGCTAATACTCATCCTTTACTATCATCTCCCATGTATAGTGCATGGTATTTGGGAACCCTCTCTATAAACCCAGCAACCCCACCTAGTATCCTTTTTGAATCACTCCCAAAATCACAATTTTGATGAGTGAAGTTTAACGTTGTTGTGATCTTTCTTTTAAGCGAAATCACTGATTTGCTCAGGGGCGTGATGGTCTCTAGTGCGTGAAATAGTGCCCCTCTCTCCTCACCCACCAACCCCACACTCTATTTTTTTGTGGGTATGAAATTAGCCAGCTTCCCACCTATGTTAAAAACCAAACAAACCCTAAACATTATTTAGGAAGAATAAATAGATATATTTTAGGTATAAAATTTCATTTACCCGATTTTAATTTGGGGTTTATTTTACGAAATTCTAAATTTGTTCCATTTTACATATTTTTTATGCAGTTAAAAGGCTATTTTTTGGCAAACCAGTCTTCCTCAAAGCCCTCGGAAGACTGAAGACTGGTTTGTCAAAATTATCCTTTAATCGCATAATTATGATGGCATTATTGCAATAATTTTTTATATTTTTTTTATATTTTTTGCTCCCCACAAGGAAGTTCGAATTCCCCAGTTATGGGGGACTGGCCCCAGGCTCACTAAGGGTTTCATGTGGTTCTCAAACTGACACTTATGTTGGCTTCATTATCCAGTCGTGAAACCGTCAAAGGTTATTGAAGGATAGCGATACTACTATTATTATTATTATTATTATTACTACGACGACTACTGATACTATTATTACTACGACAAATATTACGACTACTACTAGTACTACTATTAATACAAATACTGCCCCTACTACAACTAATACTACTATCCCTGCTGCTACTACTACTATTGATAATATTAATAATAATAATTAATAATAAAACTGACTATTAGCTGTAATGCTTCGGCTTGGATTTTATCTCCCAGTTTGCAAAGTATTTTTCTCGCGTTGAAGTTTATTTTAATCAAGATTCCTCTTGATATGAATAAAGAGACAGCTTTGATTATGGTCTTAATAATCATAATTATAGTTTGATTATTTACAATGACGTTTCATTATTCTACAAATAAAATTCTCAGAGTATGTTTTCCTTTATATCCTCTGTTTATACTGAATTGGCGATTATTAGGGGGCGATGAGGACTCTTCTAGAATCTTTTCCGGGGAAAAGATGTGATCAATTGATAGGCAAGGATATTGAGGTCTATGGTGTGCATAGTAGCAATGGAACAATAAAAATCATAACAGCAGATAGAAGAAGGACAAGAATAATCGTGTTTCGTTTCTGTCTCCAGAAGCTATGGCCATCTTTTTTCATACAACAATATGGCTCACCACAGAGCGTCCTCTGTTTCTATCGGTTTTAACATTTCTGTCTTTAAAAATCACCTTCACTCTTCTCCCTGCCCTGGTCGTGGTTGCTTCAACCGCAAACTTCACTAGTTTATCCTCTGAACGAACGAGTAGTCTGGTCAGATCTCGTCTCATTGGCCATCTTCCTCTCGAGCCCCATCCCCACTAGCAGCCCCACCAGAGGTCAGAACCTTTGTCTTGAACAATCGCCTTTCGGCTTTTGGAAACCACCATCCTTCAAAGGCGTTCTACTGTAGGTTGTCTTGTCTCTTGCATCGGAATTCTTTACGTTGAACCGCATGAAATAGCGAACAGTTCTGATGTAAAGTAACCACGAGAAATTGAGGTAATGTCATGTACTTTTAGGATTTCTAGTACTTTTAAGCATATGTTAAGTTTCCGGATGGACTATCAATTTGTGTCAACCCTGTAGTTATCGCAACCCTTAGAAATCCCGTGGTTTGGTGCATACGTTAAACGGTATGTCTACACAACGGAAGGCAACAGACGGTGTAATTTGTTGATCTTCAGTGGAGGATTACTTTAGTCTATCTTGTGTTGTTTCTTCTAGCAATGTGTCTAACCCTCTTCCAATTCAGAACTTTTATTCCTTTTACTATGTCTATCACCAGTCTTTGTGGTTTTATCCAAGTACTTTTCATGATTCCAGCGCGAAAATGAGTGACTAGTATAAGAGGAGTAAAGTTCCTGCTACAGCTAAAACCTGGAGGAATAGCATCCCATCTGAGCCACAATGAAACCTGAATCCTAAACACAACTACACTTTACCACTACTATACATCAGCCTCTAACTCTTTTTTGCCATTTTCTTTATTTATCTCATTTCTTATCTATTTACTTGGACGGCGGTTTTTTTGCAGGCTACTCCAATTTTTGTCTCAATATACTACTCGTAATTTGGCGAAACTTCGCAATGGAATCTGCCCTAATGTTGAGACGATGGGTGTCGCTACAATGTCTCTAGTATTTAGATCAGGCTCCTATGGGCCAGGCTGCGATGTAATAGAGAGCTTGGAGGTAGGCCTCCTGTAAGATATCTGAACGACCAGGCTGCAATGATATAGAGAGCATGCAAGTGGGCCTCCTGTAGGATATATAAAAGGAAAGACTGTGATGACATAGAGAGCTTGCACGTGGACCTCCTGTAGGATATCTGAACGGCCAGGCGCGATGGCTTTGAGAGCTTGGAGGGGAAGTTCCTCTGGGATATCTGAACTGCCAGGCCGTGATGTAATAGAGAGATTGTAGGAAGACCTCTTGTAAAATATCTGAACAGCCAGAGAGCTTAAAGGTAGACTTCATCTAGAATATCTGAACGACCAGGCTGCGATGTATAGAGAGCTTGCAGGTGGACTTCCTGTAGGATATCTGAACAGCCATGCTGCAATGGCATAGAGAGCTTGGAAGTGGACTTAACCTGGGATATGTAAACGGCCAGGTGCGATATCAGAGAGAGCCCGAAGGTCGACTTCTTGTAGGATATCTAAACGTCTAGGCTGCGATGGAATAGAGAGATGGCAGTTGGATCTCCTGTATGATAACTGACCGGCCAGGCTGCGATGGAATAGAGAGCTTGGAGGTGGACTTCCTCTGGGATATCTGAAAGGCCAAGCTGCGATATCATAGAGAGATTTCAGATCGATCTCTTGTAGCATATTTGAAAGGCCAGACTGCGATGTCATAGAAAGCTTGGAGGTGGACTTCCTCTGGGATATCGGAACGGCTAGGCTGCAATATCATAGAGAGCTTTGAAAACCAACGTCTTGTAGGATATCTGAGGGGCTAGGCTGCGATGGCATAGAGAGCTGGCAGCTAGACTTCCTCTGGGATATCTGAACTTCTAGGCTGCGATGTCATAGAAAGCTTTGTGGTAGATCTCTTGTAGGATATCTGAAAGGCCAGGCTGCTGTGGCATAGAAGGATTGGAGGTGGACTTACTCTGGGATATTTGAGCAGCCAAGCTGCGATATCAAAGAGAGCTTGGAGGTGAACCACCAAAAGATATCTGAAGAGTCAGGCTGCGATATCAGAGAGAGCTTGGAAGTTGACCTCTTGTACGATATCTGAACGGCCAGGCTTCGATGTTATAGTTAGCTTGGAAGGTGGACTTCTTCTGGGATATCTGAACGGACAGGCTGCAATATCATAGAGAGCTTGGAGGTCAACGTCTTGTAAGATATCTGAACGGCCAGGCTGCGATGGCATAGAGAGATTGGAGGTGACTTCTTCTTGTATAACTGAACGGAAAGGCTACAATAACAGAGAGAGCTTGGAGATCAACGTCTTGTACGATATCTAAACGGCCAGGCTACGATGTTATAGAGAGCTTGGAGCTTGCCCTCTTGTAGGATACATGAACGACCATGCTGCGATACCATAGAGAGCTTGGAGTAGGACTTCCTCTGGGATATCTGAACGGCCAAGCTGCGATGACCTAGAGAGCTTGCAAGTGGAACTCCTTTATGCTATCTGAACGGTCAGGCTGCGATGACCTAGACAGGTAGAGGTGGACTTCCTGTATGATATCTGAACGGCCAGGCTGCGATGTCAGAGAGAGCTTGCAGGTGAAACTCCTGTAGGATATCTGAACAGCCAGTCTGCGATGTCATAGAGAGCTTGCAGGTGGAACTCCTGTAAAATATCTGAACGGCCAGGCTGCGTTGACATAGAGAGCGTGGAGGTGGACTTTCTCTAGGATATCTGAACGACCGCGCTGCAATATCATGAAGAGCTTGGAGGTCAACTTCTTGTAAGATATCTGAACAGCCTGGCTGCGATGGCATAGAGAGATTGGAAGTGGACTTCATCTGGTATATCTGAACGAACAGGCTGCAATATTATAGAGAGCTTGGAGGTCAAAGTCTTGTAAGATATCTGAACAGCCAGGCTGCGATGTCATAGAGAGCTTGATGCTTGCCCTCTTGTAGGATATTTGAACGACCAGGCTGCGATAGCATAGAGAGCTTGGAATAGGACTTCCTCTGGGATATCTGAATGGCCAGGCTGCAATGACCTAGAGAGCTTGCAGGTGGACCTCCTTTAGGATATCTGAACAGCCAGGCTGCGATGTTATAGAGAGCTTGCAAGTAGAGCTCCTCTATGATATTTAACGGCCAAGCTGCGATGGCATAGAGAGATTGGAGGTGGACTTCCTCTGGGATATCTGAACTGCCAGTCTGCGATGTCATAGAGAGCTTGGATGTCGTTATCTTGTACGATATCTGAACCGCTAGGCTGCCATGTCATAGAGAGCTTGGAGGTGGACCAGTTCTAGGATGTCTGAACGGCCATGCTGCAATGATATAGAAAGCATGCAAGTGGGCCTCCTGTAGGATATCTGAACGGGAAAGCTGTGATGACATAAAGAGATTGCACGTGGACCCCCTATAGGATATCTGAATGGCCAGGCTTCGATGTCATAGATAGATTACAGGTAGATTTCCTGTATGATATCTGAACGGGCAGGGTGCGATGGCATAAAAAGCTTGGAGGTGGACCTCCTGTGGGATATCTGAATGGCCAGGCTGGGATGACATAGAGAGCGCAGGGGTAGACTTTCTCTAGATATCTGAATGACCACGCTGGAATATCATAGAGAGTTTGGAGGTCAACGTCTTGTAAGATATCTGAACAGCCAGGCTGCCATGGCATAGAGAGATTGGAGGTGGACTTCCTCTGGTATATTTGAACGGACAGGCTGCAATATCATAGAGAGCTTGGAGGTCAACGTCTTGTAAGATATCTGAACCGCCAGGCTGCGATGGCATAGAGACATTGGAGGTGGACTTCCTCTGTTATATCTGAACGGACAGGCTGCAATATCATAGAGAGCTTGAAGGTCAACGTCTTGTAAGATATCTGAACGGCCAGTTTTCGATGTCATAGAGAGCATGGAGCTCACCCTTTTGTAGGATATATGAACGACCAGGCTGCGATAGCATAGAGAGCTTGGAGTAGGAAATCCTCTAGGATATCTGAACGACAAGGCTGCGATGACATAGAGAGCTTGCAGGTGGACCTCCTTCAGGATATCTGACCGACCAGGCTGTGATGTCATGAAGAGCTTGCAAGTAGAGCTCCTCTAGGTTATTTTAACGGCCAAGCAGCGATGGCATAGAGAGGTCTAGGTGGACTTGCTCTGTGATATCTGAACGGACAGTCCTCGATGTCATAGAGAACTTGGATTTCGATTTCTTGTAAGATATCTAAACGGTTAGGCTGCGATGTTATAGAGAGCTTGGAGGTGGACCAGCTCAAGGATGTCTGAACGGCCCGGCTGCAATGATATAGAGATCATGCGAGTGGGCCTCCTGTAGGAGATCTGAACGGGAAGGTTGTGATGATTTAAAGATCTTGCAGGTGGACCCCATATAGGATATCTGAACGGCCAGGCTGCGATGGCATAGAGAGCTTGGAGGGGGATTTTTTCTGGGATATCTGAACTGCCAGGCCGTGATTCCATAGAGAGCTTGCAGGTGGACCTCTTGTATGATATCCGAACGGCTAGGCTGCGATGGCATATAGAGTTTGGAAGTGGACATCCTCTGGGATATCTGAACGTCCAGGGTGCGATATCAGAGATAGCTTGGAGTTTGACCTCTTGTACGATATTTGAACGACCAGACTTTGATAGCATAGTTAACTTGGGGAGGGACCTCTTCTGGGATATCTGAATGGCCATGCTGCGATATCAGAGAAAGCTTGGAGGACGACTTCTTGTAGTATATCTGAACGTCCAGGCTGTGATGTCAAATAGAGCTTTCAGGTGAACCTCCTGTAGGACATCTGAACGGACAGGCTACGATGTCAAAGAGAGCTTGGAAGTGGACTTCCTCTGGTATATCTGAACGACCAGGTGTGATGTCATAGAGAGCTTGAAGGTTGATTTCTTGTAGGATATCTGAAAGGCTAGGCTGCGATGACATAGAGAGATGGCAGGTGGATCTCCTGTAAGATAACTGAACGGCCAGGCTACGATAGGATATATAGGATGGAGGTGGACTTCCCCTGGTATATCTCAAAGGCCCGGATGCGATGTCATAGAGAGATTGCAGATCGATTTCTTGTAGGATATCTGAACGGCCAGGCTGCGATGCCCTAGAGAGCTTGGATGTGGAATTCCTCTGGGATATCGGAACGGCTAGGCTGCAATATCATAGAGAGCTTTGAGTTCAACTTCTTGTAGGATATCTGAGCGGCCATGCTGCGATGGCATAGAGATATTGGAGGTGGATTTCCTCTGGTATATATTAACAGCCAGGCTGAGATGAGATAGAGAAATTGCAGGTGAACCTCCTGTAGGATATCTGAGCGGCCAGGCAACGATACCATATAGAGCTTGCAGCTGCACCTTCTGTAGGATATCTGAACGCCCAGGCTAAGATGTCAGAGAGCTGGCAGTTAAACCTCCTCTGGGATATCTGAACTTCAAGGCTGCGATGTCATAGAGAGCTTGGTGGTCGATCTCTTGTAGGATATCTGAATGGCCAGGCTGCGATGGCATAGAGAGTTTGGAAGTGGACTTCCTCTGGGATATCTGAAGGTCCAGGGTGAGATATCAGAGATAGCTTGGAGGTTGACCTCTTGTACGATATCTGAACGGACAGAGTTCGATAGCATAGTTTGCTTGGGGATGGACCACTTCAGAGATATCTGAACGGCCATGCTGCGATGGCATAGAAAGCTTGGTGGACGACTTTTTGTAGGATATCTGAACGTCCAGGCTGCGTTGTCATATACAGCTTGAGGATATACCTCCTGCAGGATATCTGAACGGCCAGGCTACGATGTCAAAGAGAGCTTGGAGGCGGCCTTCCTCGGGTATATCTGAATGACCAGGTGCGATGTCAAAGAGAGCTTGAAGGTCGACCTCTTTGAGAATATCTGAACGGCTAGGCTGTGATGTCATAGAAAGCTTGGAGGTGGACCTCCTTTAAAATGTCTGAACAGTCAGGCTACGATAGCATAGCGAGCATAGAGGTGGACTTTCTCTGCGATATCTGAACGGCCAGGCTGTGATGGCATAGAGAGCTTGGAGGTGCAGCTTTTTGTAGGATATTTGAACGGCCAGGCTGCAATGTCATAGAGAGTTTGCAAATCAACCTCCCCTAGGATATCTGAACGGCCAGGCTGCGATAGCATAGAGAGCTTGAAGGTGGACTTCCTCTGGGATATCTGAGCCGTCAGGCTGCGATGTCATAGAGAGCTTGGAGTAGGACTTTTTGTAGGATATCTGAACGTCCAATGTGCGATGCCATAGAGAATTGGAGGTGGACTTCCTCTGGGATATCTGAACGGCCAGGCTGCGATATCATAGAGAGCTTGGAGGTCAACGTTTTGTAGGATATCTGAACAACCAATCTGCGATAGTATATAGATCTGGGAGATGGACCTCCCGTACTATATCTAAACGCACAGGCTGCGATGGCATAGAGAGATTGGAGGTGAACTTCCTCTGGTATATCTGAACGGACAGGCTGCAATATTATAGAGAGCTTGGAGGTCAACGTCTTGTAAGATATCTGAACGGCCAAGCTGCGATGTCATAGAGAGCTTGGAGCTCACCCTCTTGTAGGATTTATGAACGACCAGGCTGTGATAGCATAGAGTGCTAGGAGTAGGACTTCCTCTGGGATATCTGAACGGTAAGGCTGCGATGACATAGAGAGCTTGCGGGTGGCCCTCCTTTAGGATATCTAACTTGCTAGGTTGCGATGTCATAGGAAGCTTGCAGGTAGAGCTCTTCTAGGATATTTGAAAGGCTAAGCTGCGATAGAAAAGAGAGCTTGTAGGTAGACTTCCTCTGGGATATCTGAACGGCCAGTCTGCGATGTCATTGAGACCATGGAGGTCGATCTCTTGTAGGATATCTGAACGGCTAGGCTGCGATCGCATAGAGAGGTTGGAGGTGTACCAGCTCAAGGATGTCTGAATGGCCCGGCTGCAATGATATAGAGAGCATGCAAGTGGGCCTCCTGTAGGATATCTCAACGGGAAGGCTGTGATGATATAAAGAGCTTGCACGTGGACTTTCTCTAGGATATCTGAACGGCCAGGGTAGGATAAAAAACCTTGGATAACTGAACTACCAGGCCGTGATGTCATAGAGAGCTTGTAAGTGGACCTCTTGTAAGATATCTGAACGGCCAGAGAGCTGGGAGCTGGACTTCCTCAAGAATATCTGAACGGCCAGGCTGCGATATCTAGAGATGTGCGAGTGGACCTCATGTAGAATATCTGAAAGGCCCGGCTGCGATGGCATAGAGAGCTTGGAAGTGGACTTTCTCTGGAATATCTGAACGTCCAGGGTGCGATACTAGAGATAGCTTGGAGTTTTACCTCTTTTACGATATTTAAACGACCAGACTTCGATAAAATAGTTAGCTTGGGGAGGGACCTCTTCTGGTATATCTGAACGGCCTGCTTCGATCTCATAGAAAGCTTAGAGGACCACTTCTTGTAGGATATCTGAACGTCCAGGCTGCGATGTCATATAAAGCTTGCAGGTATACCTCCTGTAGGATATTCGAACGGCCAGGCTACGATGTCAAAGAGAGGTTAGAGATGGACTTCCTCTGGTATATCTGAACGACCAGGTGCGATGTTATAGAGAGCTTGAAGGTCGACCTCTTGTAGGATATCTGAACGGCTAGGCTGCGATGTCATAGAGAGATGGCAGGTGGATCTCCTGTAGGATAACTGATTGGCCAGGCTGCGATGGTATAGAGAGGTTGGAGGTGGACTTCCTCTGGGATATCTGAAAGGCTATGCTGCGATGTCATAGAGAGATTGCAGATCGATCTCTTGTAGGATATCTGAACGGCCAGGCTGCGATGCGCTAGAGCGCTTGGATGTGGACTTCCTCTGGAATATCGGAACGGCTAGGCTGCAATATCAGAGAGAGCTTTGGGGTTAACGTCTTGTAGGATATCTGAGCGGCCATGCTGCGATGACATAGAGAGATTGGAAGTGGATTTCCTCTGGTATATATGAACGGCCAGGCTGCGATGAGATATAGAGATTGCAGGTGGACCTCTTGTACGATATCTGAGCGGCCAGGCTGCGATACCATAGGAAAATTGTATGTGGACCTCCTGAAGGATGTTTGAACGTCCAGGCTACTATGACATAGAGAGCTGGGATATATCAACGGCCAGGCTGCGATGTCCTAGAGAGCTTGGTGGTCGATCTCTTGTATGATATATTACGCCCATGCTACGATGGCATAGAAAGCTTGCAGGTGACTTCCTCTGATATATTTGAATAGCCAGGCTGCAATATCAGAGAGAGCCCGAAGGTCGACTTCTTGTAGGATATCTGAACGGCTAGGCTGTGATGGAATAGAGAGATGACAGGTGGACCTCCTCTAGGATATCTAAACGGCCAGGCTGCGATGTCATAGAGAGCTTGAAGGTGGATCTTTTTTAGGATATATGAACGGCCAGGCTGCGATGTCATAGAGAGCTTGGAGGTGGACCTCCTTTAACATATCTAAATGGCTCGGCTGCGAGGTCATAGAGAGCTTGGAGCTCGCCCTTTTGTAGGATATATGAAAACGCAGTCTGCGATAGCATAAAGAGCTTGGAGGTGGACATACTCTAGGGTATCTGAATATCCAGGCTTCAAATACATATAGAGCTTGGAGCTCGCCCTCTTGTAGGATATATGGAAACGCAGGCTGCGATAGCATAAAGAGCTTGGAGGTGGACATACCCTAGGGTATCTGAATATCCATGCTGCGATGATATATAGAGCTTGTAGATGAACCTCCCCTTGTATATCTGAACGGCCAGGCTGCGATGTCATAGAGATCTTGCAGGTGGACCTCGTCTAGGATATCTGAACGGCCATGCTAGTATGGCATAGAGAGCTTTGAGGTTGACTTCCTCCAGAATATCTGAACGGCCAGGCTGCGATGACATATCGAGCTTGCAGGTAGATCTCCTTTAGGATATCTGAACGGCCAGGCTGCAATGTCATAGAGAGCTTGCAAGTAGACCTCCTTTAGGATATTTGAACGCATAATCTGCGATAGCATAGATAGCTTGGAGGTGGACTTTCTCTAGGATATCTGAGCGGCCAGGCTATGATGTAATAGAGAGCTTGGATGTCGACCTTCTTTTGGATATCTGAACTGCTAGGCTGTGATGTCATAGAGAGCTTGGAGGTGGACCTACTGTAAGATATATTAACCGTCAGGCTATGATGTCATAGAGAGCTTGCAGGTGGACCTCCTGTAGGATATCTGAATGACCAGGCTGTGATGATATAGAGAGATTGGAGATGGACCTCCTCTATGATATCTGAACGGCCAGTCTACGATGTCATCGAGAGCTTGGAGGTCGATCTCTTTTAGGTTTTCTGAACGGCTTAGCAGCGATACCCTAGAGAGCTTGCAGTTTGACCTCCTCTAGGATGTCTGAACGTCCAGCCTGCGATGTCATAGAACTTGGAGGTGGACCTCGTGTAGGATATCTAAAGAGCCAGGCTATGATGTCAAGAGAGCTTGGATGTCGCCTTCTGTTAGAATATCTGAACGGTTAGTCTGTGTTGTCATAGAGAGCTTGGAGGTGAACTTCCTCTCGGATGTCTGAACGGCCAGGCTGCGATGTCATAGAGAGCTTGGAGGTGAACCTCTTTTAAGATATCTGAATGGCCAGGCTATGATTTCATTGAGAGCTTGCAGGTGGACCTCCTGTAGGATATCTTAACGGCGAGGCTGCAATGGTATAGAGAGCTTGGAGTTGGACCTCCTCTATGATATCTGAACGGCCAGTCTACGATGTCATCGAGAGCTTGGAGGTCGATCTCTTTTAGGTTTTCTGAACGGCTTAGCAGCGATACCCTAGAGAGCTTGCAGTTTGACCTCCTCTAGGATGTCTGAACGTCCAGCCTGCGATGTCATAGAACTCGGAGGTGGACCTCGTGTAGGATATCTAAAGAGCCAGGCTATGATGTCAAGAGAGCTTGGATGTCGTCTTCTGTTAGAATATCTGAACGGCTAGTCTGTGTTGTCATAGAGAGCTTGGAGGTGAACTTCCTCTCGGATGTCTGAACGGCCAGGCTGCGATGTCATAGAGAGCTTGGAGGTAAACCTCTTTTAAGATATCTGAATGGCCAGGCTATGATTTCATTGAGAGCTTGCAGGTGGACCTCCTGTAGGATATCTTAACGGCGAGGCTGCAATGGTATAGAGAGCTTGGAGGTGGACTTCCTCTGGGATATCTGAATAGCCGGGCTGCGATGACATAGAGAGCTTGCAAGTAGACCTCTCTTAGGATATCTTAACGGCCAACCTGCGATGGCATAGAGAGCTTGGAGCTGGTCTTCCCCTCGGATATCTGAACGGCCAGTCTTCGATGTCATAGAGGGCTTGGAGGTTGATATCTTGTATGATCTTCTAATGGCTAGGCTGCGTTGCCCTAGGGAGCTTGGAGGTTGACTTCCTCTAGGATGTCTAAACGACCAGGCTGCGATGTCATAGAGACCTTGGAGGTGGACCTCCTCTAGGATATCTGAACGACCAGGATATAATGTTCAAAGAGAGCTTGCAGGTGGATCTCCTGTAGAATATCTGAATTTACCTTGGAGCCAAAAGCTAATTTTAGGTGTCGTTGCAGTCGATTTCTCGGGGGAGGCAGGCTTGTGGGTATCCCTGCTTACCATTCTTTCCAGCTCCAGGCGAGCCATAGTTTATTGCCTCTGAGTTGTTCCTTCTGTTGTTCCAGTTAGACCTACAGGGTGACTGTTTGTTCAGCCTGAGCCAGATCAGTCGTGCAAGAAGAACTCTCCAAGTTGAATTAATTGAATTCCGTCGTTTAAATATTGATTATGTCCCTAAATTCCTTTTAGAAGTTACCAATATTTAATCCTAATTACTTGACGTAGCTGTTTGAGGGATCGTTTTTGTAACTCTCGATTTCATTCTCAACTTTAATTGATTCCGGAAGATAATTCTGCTTATTGTTACATTATTTGCTTTTGCCTTTGGGGATGCTATCAGGTCGCAATAATAATTAGCAATATTTTTATGTTTATGAAACATCTGGATATTGTCCCCGCCATCCACTCTCAAAATGGCAGTGCTTGAACTCGGCAGTTCTAAGTTATCGTATTTTCGATTCGGTCCCCATGAATTTTCTCTTTTTTTAAATTTATTATCTTGATTTTTACTAAGAAATCCTCTAAAGGAATGTCTCAGTTTTGCCTTCACGACTAACCAAATTTTCGAACGCATTAGGATGTTCCACCACAAAGTGTTCAAGCCCTTTTGGTAGATTCCTGCTTACAACTTGCTTGGAGTCTTTCCTGATGTACTCAATATTAGAAGATAATTTGGATAGTGGGAGATTATAGTGGGTGGAAAAATAAAAGAGGGAGGGTTTTTGCCCTCGTGATGAGGGCATCGATTTACTTTTTTCCTTGAATTTATTTTTGGTGTTTCTCTTTCTTTTCCTATCTTTCTTATTTTTGTGTCTCTTCATATTCTGTTAACTTGTTCTTCTCATTGTTTGTGGGATCATGTTTTGATGTACTTATTTTTTGTATAATATTTGATCTTTCAAACCTTTATTAGCTCTTAATTCAGCAATTTACCTTGTTTCTGTTAAATATGTATTCATTTTTTCTTGTTATTTATCTTGCGTTGTACTATGTTTTGTATTTGTTTCTTATCTATTAACTATGTTTATATTGATGTTATGTTTGCCTAAAGACATAGCTTGGTGCTTGGGAATTGACGACCGCGGGAGACTTTCAACCGCAGCCTGGCGGGAATATTGGTACTGCCACCCATTACCTGTAGTTTTGGAATGATAACATTCGTCGGTGTGGACCAGACATTTTTTTCCCTGTCTTTGAGTCGCGACAGGCTCCAGACGCTGTCTCCTGTGCAGATCCCTTTGCCGAAGGTAATCTCGTCTTCCAGCTTTGTTGATGAGTAGAGACGCGGAATTCTGCATACGTTGGATCTTTCTCATTGAGGACCTGTTGGCCACTTGAGTCATTACTGCAAGATTAATGAGCTTAGACCTAATGAACATTAGGTATATTCTCCTAATGTTGGCCGAGCTAAGATCTCTGAACCTGTATAGCTTGGAGATGTCTCCATTTATCAGGTTCCACCTCTCTGTGTAGTGCCTCAAGTATCCGTGGTCGGAGATCTTTAGGACCAGGACGGTGCCTTGGGCGGAGTATCCGTATCTCCTCCCTTCTATAACGATGCGCCACTTCAACTTGCGGCTCAACGGGATGACATTGAACTTGTCTTGTTAATTCTGATCTTCCATCGTCTCTCGTACTGGTTGATGTTTGTGATTTCCACTATTGTGCGACTTACCTGTGCCCTTGCTTTCCTCTCCATGCATGGGACAATTTGAGTAATGTCATCTGTGAATTACAGATACATCGTGTCCTGTGCACCGGAGTAGGAAGGTCGATGGAAAAAGACCACGTCTTGCGTCTTACGTCTTGAAAATGATAGAAAATTTTAAAGTTAATAGTCGAAGTATAGTGGATAGGATAGTTAGGATATAGTGGTGAAGAGGAATGAGTAAGAGTTAAAGTTAGTTGCTGGGTGACCAGCCATCTCTTTGATTCTTAATCTTTATTTTTTCCTGTTATTTTTCAGTTCATTTTTGGGGCTCTCGCGCCTCTGTTGTTCGTCGCTGTTCTTCATTTTTTGTTTCATTTTTTCTTGCGGATTTCCCTCTAGTGCTATTTTTCTTGATTCTGCAACCTTACCTTGCAGTGTACCTTGGGGGCGGTTCCTCCCTCGAGTCGGGTCTACCGCTTCTGAAATTGCCTCGGTTGTTCACTCTGTGGTTTTGTGGGATTTCTATTGCTCTTTTCTCATCGTCGGACATTATGTGATCTAGTTTGTCCCACACCTTCACTGCTCTTCTGTGTAGAGACACATTTGTACATGGGAGCTTAATTTCATTGTGAAGATCTCTTATTCTTTTGAGTTCACGCCTTCTCGTTTTAGTAATAATATACACCGCTGAGTTTTGTACCTGTTGTAGCTTGACTGCACTTGATTTTGAGAGGCGGTTCAGTGGTATAGCTGGGTATAGTAGTGTCGCTTTGCAGATGGCGTTGTATATTTTCTTCAGGTTTTTACTGCTTAGATTCCTCAGTAGAGCAATGGGCTCAGAAAACTTCCCTGGAGAACGCCCGCCTTAAGTTAGAATTCGGTCCTCTGTATCCTTCAATCATGAGGCATGCTCTTCTGTCCATGACAAAGTTAGAGAGGATCCTTTCCAGGATATAATCTAAATGAAGGCTTAGGATCCTGTATTGAAGCCCTTCCAGCTAGACCTTATCGAATGCCTTCTGCACGTCCCTTAGCACAATCTCGACATAGTAACCTTTCGCTTGGCAATATGCTATTTTCTCTGTTAGGAGCGCCAGGGCCGTATCAGTGCCAATTTTTGAACGGAACCCGTGTCGTTGGGGGTTGGGCACTCCTAACTCGCTCAGTTGAGCTTGTAGCCTATCGGCTATAAACTTTTCAAAGATCTTGCCGAGTATCTCCAGAAGAAAGACCGGGTGATAGTTAGCCACCTAGTCTGGGGGCTTGTTCACTTTCGGGATGAATATGATTTTGGCCATCTTATACTCGTCAAGGAAGTAGCCTGTATTCAGGGCAGCATTCATGGTGTTCACCAAGCCCTGAATAATTTGCCGTGGGGCATTCAGGAGGTTGTTTTTCATGAGCCCAGACTGGCCGGGCGCCTTTTGTTTGAGGGACTTTATGGTGTCCATGGTCTCTTCAAAGGTGATGGCGCCCATGGTTAACAATCTCTCTTTCTTGAGGTACTTGCAGGTGAGGATGGGTCCTATGTATCACTGTGCCGAGGTCGAGCAGTTGGTCTTCGAATTCGTGGTCAAAGTCTTCGTTCTCTGCAAGAGATCCTGGAACCATGCAGAGTGTTAATATCACTTTAATACTCTAGTTTGCTCCCTTATGATCGCTTGTGAATTCGGATTTATACCCGAGCTAGCATCCCCCCATCCCGTTCCCCCGGTGCCTGATATTGTTTCGCCAGCTTGCCTCGATCCTCCGCGCAAACTATTAACTGAAGTATCTACTTTCCTTCTAAGGACGATATCTTCTCTTTCGAGGCTGCAAACTCACGGAGAATCCACCAAATCTCCGCTCGCCTTTCCTCCATCGCATTGGAAATTTTAACTTCAAACGCTTGATTAAGGAAACAAAAACGACAGATTCTATCACCATTATAATTAGTTGGAGCCTAAATTTTCTCGTTAAAAGAAAGACTACCAAGTAAATGACGAATATATACTTAATTACGGGCATGGTGGATGAATTACATTCGAATTTAGGGGAGGATAAATTATTAGGCCAGATTTAAAGTTTTTATGAAAGCATTAAAAACACATCAGTCTGTCCCACTTGGGAACTTTTTCTTGAGCGCAGTAATTTTAGGTCTTATCAGAATCAGGGAAGGGTACGGAAAAGACAGGAAAGAAAATAAGAAAAAAGAGACTGAAAAGAGGAATAAAAGAAAAGGAAAAAGAAGAACTACAAAACTAACGCCAGTAAAGATCCCTGGTTCCACTTATGGTCAGCCCAAAAAGCAATAGGTCGAAAGGTAGAGCAAACAAACTATATCAGAGACGACTAGATTAAAAAATCTTACTAATCGCAAAGCTCGAAAGATGATATTAACTCTAATGTAGGTACGAGAAGCTCAGACACAATTATCTACATATATATTATCATGTTTTTTTTACTATTTCTAAAACTACATATAATACACAGTTCTGTACTTGTGTACATATGGGACATACACGGCTCTATTATAGAGCTCGAAACAAACGCTCAGCCATTCAGAAGAAAGGTGAGGAGAGATACTTTTCTCCTGCACGGCTAGTGTTCAAACGAATATAACGAGAGGATCGTCTGAAAAGAATAAGGAAAACACATTTATACACAGGATTTTCAGGAGCCAACCGCTTGCATTACTTTATTGATTTATTCTTCTCTTTTCTTCCCATATGTGTAGGCATATAAGAAATTTCTTTCCCTTTATGTAATCCTTGACTGTACATGTTTAGGAACGTATATGTGTATGTAATCTTGTGTCGGGACGTGTCTTCATACGCACACGCTTGCGAAACACAACGACTTTGTTATAGCATGAAGCGGGTTGACTCCTGATTGGGTTTGTTGATCATTCGGTCCTTTCACAAACGCTGTGTTCAACCGAGCATTTGACTTATCGATGCTGTCTGTTTGTTGTTTGTGTTCGTTCTCTTGAATGGGTTCCCCGAATGGAGGTTCTAGATGGATTCTGGGTTCTTGGGACGATAAGCGAGCACCGGTTCATGGTTTGTATCACAACTGCCATTTGGGCATTAGTTGATGATTTGTGGCAGGGGAAAGGGCACTATGGCACAGGCTGGCGTCAGTGTAGAGAGTGGAGGCTTGGTTGAGGTAAGTAGGGTAGATAAGGTGACAAAAATAAAGGAAAAAAAGGTCGAAAAAAGTGGGGTGGTTTATTAATGAAAATAATAGAAAACAACGACTAACGTGGGAATTATGATCAGTGGGTTCGCAACTCTCCCCAGCCTTCCCTAGTTTCACAACGAAGATGTCTCCACAAAAGGAACAAGTTCCGCACATAAGAATACTGAGAATCGAATTTACGAAACATCGATATGGTTTCTTATAACAAAATAAGCCTCCAGCCTCCCCTCCCGGTTCCTTTGCAAATCAACCTGACGTTTAATCGTGAAGGCAAGTTCGGGGAAATTTGCGAACGTTTACTGTCAATATTGCACCAAGTAGTCTCCTCTCATGGCTACTCGCCTATGTACTTTCAACACATAAACTTAACGACTTTCTTGATGAATCCTTTGATACCTCTGTTGTTTCCGCCTTTTTTATCAATAAAATTAACTAACTAATTGACTAACTAATAAAGTAAAAAGGATACATGAGTAGGTAAGTAAATGTGTGATAAAGTAAGTAAATAAATAAGGAAGTAAATATGTATGTAAATTGGTAGGTAAGTAATGACAATTAAATAAGTAAATAAACGTGAATAAATAAGTACATATGTAATAATGGTAACTAAATAAGTAAATAAATAAGTATGTGAATTGGTAGGTAAGCAATGGTAAGTAAATAACTAAGTAAATAAATGGGGCTTTGAATTGGTAAGTAATGGTAACTAAATAAATATGTAAATAAATATCGAGTCGTCCCAAATGTGTCGAAAGCATCCTACAGGTGTGCCACAAATAATTTTGGAGGACCTTTACTGTTTCCTTTGAGGACAGCCCTGACTTAAAGGCCGACGGGAAAGTGCCATCACTCACAGGGGACCCCTGAGGCCCTGGGAGACGATGTGCATTTCAGGTGCGTCGTTTCGTGTCCCCAACTATTCCGGATGAGAGAAATAACAAAATATGTGCGCTTCGCTTTGTGTGTGAATGGAGTGAAGGAGAGAGGTAAAACGGCGGGAAAATTGGCTCCGCTATGTATCTTTTCACGCTTATGTTTACCGACACTTACACGCACGCGTGCGTGTATACACAGTGCACGCAGCAGGGCAATTTTTTTTTATTTGAGATGAGTGAAGGTAGTGTATCTAATGAGGGTAGTTCCACTCCGTTGATTTAAATGAAGGATGGGAGTGGTGAAGAAATAAAATAACAGGAATAGTCAAATAAAACTATACGAAGTTCGTACAAAGAGTAGAATTGCTCAAAAGTACGAACTTCAATTTATTTGTTGTGGACCAGTACAAATAAGGGGTCTCAATTTATCTATGGGTTCCATATCAGTAAATTAACGACCCCCATTTGTTACTAATCTGGAATGAGAGAAGAAAGAGATGATGGGAAATGAAAATTGGGAACGGTAGCAGATTCGCTGAGATCAAGGGGCGCGGCGCGTATCCAGTCGGCCATCTATAAACCATCAAAAGACTCGAATCAAATCGAGGTTTTAAAGCACCAAGCTTTTTGGACCTGACGCTCGCTATAGTAGGGAAATAGGTTAGGTAAAAATATTTTATTACTATTTTTCATTTGACTTTAATTTATATTTAAAAGGGTCTACTTTACACCGGTGTAAGTCTCCTTTTTACACTATAGTGGGCTAGCTAGACCGAGTTGAGTTTAGAATGTCTACCTCGCTTTGGTCTAACTCCTCTTTCCACACAATATTGAGCTAATTAACATGTAAACGCCCTCATTTTAAGGTTTCAACCAAATATAAATAAAATCAATTAAAAGGAATAATAGTAATTGGCGGTTCTAAATAAGACAGCTATTTTTAATCTCATGTCAGACTGTCATTCTTCTCTCTCCAAGGCTCCCCGAAAGAAGGGAATCCCAATATTATTGAGATAATTATAAAAAGGAATATTTTAAATATAAAAATGTGAAATATTTATTTTTTATTTAAAGGGACACATTTAATAAAGTTTGGGATGTCCCGTCGATTATGTAGAGGGTGTTTGGAAAGTTGCTGTCACATAACACTGTTTAAAAAAATTTACCTTTTTGTCGACTACAAAGATTAGAATAACATTTTTTATGTATCGATTTAAAAAATGGAACTTATTTTTATTTAAATGACTCCAGTTTTTTGTAAGTTTCTAATTAATATTTTTGTCAAATTTTAAAGATTTTAACGAATTTCATTTTTATTTCTTATTTTTAGGTTATTTAACTAAATGAAATTTTAAATAAAAGTAACAGTTTTAATTAAAATGCCAAGAGGACAGTGTAAAAATAGCCCAGATAAATTCTGCTACATATGTAGTTCAGTAACATTTAAAAAAAATCAAAGAAAAATTTCTTCTCTAGTGAAAAAACTATACAATAGGTACTTTGGATGTAAAATTGGCGACCAAGATAAACCATGGGCACCACATATATGTTGCACGATATGCTTTAATTCTTTATCAAAATGACATAAAGGAAAAATAAAAAGCCTTGAATTTGGTGTTTCAATGGTTTGGTGAGAGCCCTCAAATCATGCCACTGACTGCTATTTCTGTTTGGTAGACATACAAAGTAAGTAATTGCTTATTGTCCACTGTACCTATATTTTGAAGTAGTATAGTGTAATATTATTTTTTTTTAAATATAAAATTAATTAACTTTATAACCACTTTATTTTAATTACACATATGTACATAACTTTAAATTTCATGCATATAATTTCCATACTTTTAGGTAAAACAACGAAGTGTGCTTCAGCTGTGGTATATCCCCACCTCAGATCTGCTATTCGGCCTCTACCTCACTCAAAAGACATTCCAGTACCTGAACCACCTGCAGAAATTGTTTTAGCTAACTCTGATGAATCAGATATGGAATTATGTAAACCAGAAACTGAAATTTATGTTCCTAAAACTGTTGATACTGCTCCAAAACCTTTCTCACAACTTGATCTAGATGATCTTGTAAGAGATCTAAACTTAACAAAGCAACGGCTTGAATTACTGGCCTCGAGACTGAAAGAAAGAAATTTAGTAGCAGAAGATGTTTGAATTACTAAGTTTCGCATTCGATCAAACAATTTACAAGACAAATTTTCATTTGACAACAATTTATGCTACTGTAATGATCGATACCAGTAGCTCACTCTGTTGTTTTGAAAGAAACTTATGATAATTTAGATTTCATTTAAAAAAACATTAAATACAGTGAACATAAATGGTTGATTTGTGCTGACCTTAAGGTAGTAGCCATTTTAAATGGCTTGCAGTCAGGCTACACAAAATTCATGTGTTTTTTGTGCCAGTGGGACAGTAGAGCTCAGGGATAACATTACATACGCTTAGAATGGCCTTTAAGAGAAGAGACGAAAGTAGGTTGTCATAGTGTCATACGTGAACCATTGGTTCCTAAGAAAAACATAATTTTGTCCCCACTTCACATAAAATTAGGTTTAATGAAACAATTTGTGAAAGCCTTAAAGCATAATCAGCCATCCTTCTTATATTTAAAAACAAAATTTCCTAAGATTAGTCATGCTAAAATTAAAGAAGGAATCTTTGTTGGGCCTCAGATTCGACAACTTATGGTAGATAGTGAGTTTGAAGCAAAATTGAGCAAGCCAGAATTTGAGGCCTGGCATAGTTTCAAAGGTGTATGTAATGGTCTCCTTGGAAGGAACAAATCAGAAAATGACCAAATTCTTGTTCAGAATTTGATTAGGTCTTATAATGAGTTGGAATGCAGTATATCATTAAAGGTGTATTTTTGGCATTCCTATCTGTCTTTCTTTCCAGAGATTCCAGCAGATGTCAGCGATGAGCATGGTGAAAGATTCCACCAAGATATTGCTACTATAGAAACTCGTTATAAAGGAAAATGGAGTCCTGCAAAGCTTGCTGACTTCTGCTGAACCCTTCACAGGGACAGACATGATGTACATAAAAAGAAGACTAAATATTCTAAAACTATATGACTATTGTATAGATTTCAGCAATTTTGAAAAAATCTTAAATCTTCATTATTTTTTTAAATATATTTTTATAATACCAGACTCTGAAATGTATTAAAATGACTTATTAATTTCTTTTGATGAATAAGCTTTTTGTTTCCACTTATCTTTGTACTCTTTGTCAAATAAACTAAAAATAATAATAAATATTTCATACCTCTATATAATGAATAATCTAATATTAATAAAAAATTAAATGTGCAGATTACAAAAAACTGAAGTCATTTCATGAAAAATAAAGGTCTTTTTCATAATATACGTAAAAAGCTACAATATAAAACTACTTTCTCGTTTTTGCAGCAAAATCATTGTTGGACAGTGTAATTAATCTAATATTTCAGATTTGCTTGGTGTTGTAAAGAGTTCTCACAATTGAGGTACGAGTCTGTCTAAGACGTATTTTGCACAAGTGGTCTTGTCAAGACGTGTTTTGAAGATGTGGTTTTATCAAAGGCGTGTTTTGAGGACGTGCTCCTTTCGAAGACATGCTTTGATGTCGTGATTTTATCGAAAATCTACTTTGATGACGTTTTTTTTGAAGAGATAGCCTTGTTAAAGACGTGCTTTGAAGAAGTTTTTTGAAGACAGCCTTGTCGAAGACGTGTCTTGGAGATGTGTACTTGTCGAAGTCTTGATTTGAAGACGTGGTCTTGTCTAAGACATATTTTGAATATGGGGTATTGTCAAAGACGTGCTTTAAAGACGTTGCCGATAGTAAAATTTAAATCGACAGTATTTCACGATAAATTCTCATTATCTATCAAGTCTATCAGGATTTTGGGGACTATAATTGCACAGTGACTTCCGCACATCCTGTAGAATCATATGTATAGAAATATCAATATTCTCAGAGTTTGAGTGTATCTATCTGTAGGACTAATTCCCCGACTAATCCCAGAAATTCATCTTGTTGAGAACCCCTACTAGAAGCTTTTAAGGATTACTTGCTTACTTGCTTATGGAGGTCCATCGAATTCCGATGACGACGTCTCTCCTCTTCTGATGGGTGGCGATGACTAGTGAAGTAGTTTGATGACTAGTAGTGTGATGAAGATGAGATCAGTTTTAATGGCCCCAGTGACTTCTTTGATGGCTACGAAATCCGAATTCTGAGGCTCACCTTCTCCCATATATGGGACCCTAACGTCCTCCCCTGGCGGGGGAGGATCTCCTTTTGCCGCTCATGCTGCCTTTGGCGCTGTTTCTCATGGCCATGCACCAGGGACGCCACAAAGTCTTCTACGGCTATATAACAGGTTTTCCTCCAGGTGTCCCGGTCGTTGGCAAGTTGCTCCAAGCTGAATGGGTCCACTCCTCTCCTACACTACGGCGACCAGTGGCAAGTTCTCCATAGAAGAGAGTACGGGGGAATCGGTTTTTTGCCATACGATAGACATGGCCAACCCATTTAAGCTGGCGCTGGATGATGAGGGCTTCAATGCTGATGCAACCTGTGCGCTGGAGGATGGTGACATGAGGAACGTGGTCTGACCAGGTGATCTCAAGAATTCTTTAGAGGCATCTGATGTGGAAAGCATCAAGACTCTCGATGTGCGCCCTGTATACAGTCCAGACTTCACAGCCATACAGGAGGGCAGAAATGCGCACAGCCTTATAGACAGCGGCATTGGTGGGGAGGGTGATGTTGTGATTCAGGAAAACCCGACTTGATAATCGCCTAAAGGCACTCGTGGTTGTCGAATTCTGTTCTCTACTTCGTCATCGATACGCATGGATGAGCACAAGATGCTGCCAAGGTATGCAAAATTGTTGGTTTGGCTAATGTCATCCTCTCTAACCCTGAAAGCTACGTGAGGGAGATTGGTGCTCCAGATCCGAGTGCTGGTGGAAAAAAAACGGTCTTTCTGGCATTGATGACGAGCCATGTGTTGGTGTAAGTGTTGTCAATAGTGTTAAGTATCCTTTGCAGCCCTTCAGCTGAGTTACTGATAAAGGCTGCATCGTTAGCGTACTGTAGGTCAAATACAGTCGCAGTTCTGTTTTTTGTGATTGCTTGGAGTCGTCGCAGATTGAACAGACTGCCATCCAAGTGGTATATATAGGCGATTCCGTCCTCTAGTTGGAATCTATACCAAAATTGAAGTGTTACTGCTGCCATGTAGATGTTAAAATTGACCGGTGCAATGCCATACACCTGTTTCACACCGAACTTGACCTCAAATGTCTCTGACTCCAGGCCACCTACAACTACACGGGTAGACATTCCTGTGTGAAATTCTTTTAGAATACTCAGGAATTTGGGGGGACAACCAAACTTGGCTAGAATCATCCATAGGTAAGGCCGGTTCACGGTATCAAAGGACTTATTGAGGTCACCGAAGGCAGCATACAAGTCTTGATGTTGTTCCCTGCACTTTTCTTGTAGAAGCTGGGCCACAAAGATTATATCTGTGGTACCCTTCTCCCTACGGAAGCCACATTGTGTTTCTGGTATCACTACTCGTACCTCACTCAGCCAAGAGAGAAAGAAGCCTGGTTAGCATGATCTTAGCTATGATTTTCCCAGCTACAGAGAGAAGGGTGGTCCCTCTGTAACTCCCGCAGATGGACTTGTCCCCTTTGTTATTGCAAATGGCGACGATTTTGGCCTCCTTCCATTGTTGATGGAGACGCTCTGCTTCCCGTAGGTCGCAGATGAACAGGTGGATTTGTCGATGGAGCAGGTATCTTTCGTACTTAACGACCTCACCAGGGATTCCATCAGGTCCTGTCGCTTTGTTATTTTTCAGCGTTTGATAGCTATTATGGTTTCGTCGGAGGTTAGAGTGGAGTCTATTTCATATATTGGAGGGAGGCGAGGGAGACAGCTGATGGCCTCAGGGTCTGCTGGATTGACATGGTTCAAGAGCTCGCCGAGGTGCTCAGCCCAGCGAGTCAAGATGCTCTGACGGTCCTTTATAAGTGTTTGGCCGTCAGCAGACCTCACATATACCGTGGACCCTCTAGATGGACCGTATATTACTTTGACAGCGCTATAGAAGCCATGGAGATCATGGTCATCAGTGAGGCGCTGGATTTCACATGACTTGGCAAACCACCATTCATTCTTCATTTGCCTCAATCTTGTTTGGGTAGCAGAGAAGAACTCTGCAAATCTGACACGCAATGCAGGGGAAGATGGGTTTCTTATAGTAGCATCATGTGCTGCATTTTTCTTTGTAATAGCTGATGGATTTCAGGAGAGTTGTCGTCAAACCAATTGTCGTAGAATGACTCCCGACGATACCATATATCACTATTCGTTGAGGGAACTTCCTTAATTATCTTTAGAGTGCGTTACTGTCTGGCGGCCGATATTATGTATCTTCGATATGCTTAAGAAGTGAAACTGAGCTCAAGGATAATAATATTGCTATCATTAATAAAATAGAGTTTTATTAATAATAACTACCAACAAACACAAGACGGAAAATATTGACATAAACAGGGAATGAAAAGGTCGTGGAGACTCGGGCTAATCCGAGGATTTAAAGGATTTAAAAAGGTAAAACAAATATAGAGTTAAAGAGATGGGATGGTTCGATAAACCATTTAAAGCACAGGATAGAATTGACAAAAGGGTTAAGTACTCAAAGGTGACGTTTGGCTTACGTAACTTTTGCACTAGTGGTGCAGTGGAAGGTGGTGCAAAGGAGTTTCGGTCCGCTGGCGAGTTCCAGCCGAAGGGGGGGGATAAAAGGATCCTGACGTGGCGTCTTGGGAAGGAGAACCGTTTCTCGACGAACGGCTTGAAGAACAATGGCTGTTCTAGGTTGTTCTCTTCTGAACAAAGGGGGGATGAGAACCGTCTCTTGTCTACGGGCTCAAGAACAATGGCTGTTCTAATGTTGTTCTCCTCTGAACAACAGGGGGGGGGGGAGAACCGTTTCTTGGCGAAGGGCTCAAAATGAACAATGGCTGTTCTAATGCTGTTCTCCTTTGAACAACAGGGGGGGATGAGAACCGTTTCTTGGCGAAGGGCTCAAAACGAACAATGGCTGTTCTAATGCTGCTCTCCTTTGAACAACAGGGGGGGAAGCCTTGGGGACTTGGCGTCGGAAAGGCTCGAACCTTTGGCCCTCAAGGAATATTGTCCTCCTTCTGGACAAGTGATGGTGAATCTCGAGGTCGAGGTCCCTTGGCGCACAAAGGGAGAGAGGGTCGTGGTGATGTTTCGCGACGAAAATCTGGATCTCCAATCTGATCTTAGTGGTAAAGTTTCCATATAAATAGCCAGGACATCTCCTTGGCGTGGGGGACAATGGAGTGGAAGCTTGGAGGGAACGCACAGCCGGGCCGGAGAACAATGCCTTATCTGCTCATAAGCCTAACTCAATCTGGCGAGGTCGGCGTATGGGGGCGAACGGGGGGACGATAACCTCCTTGTTTAAACATTGACATCCGGTAGCTGTGATAAGACTCCAAGCCTCGAATCGAAGATGCACGTGGGCAGCATCGTGGTTTTAAATAATATGGGATAGGAGTTTAAATTAACGCAGCTTCAACTCGTTCTATCACACCAATCTTGGTGGGATCTTTACGTGTGGCCCATGGTGGCTGTAGCAGCACCCATGATGGTGTTCACCAAACTGTTCCATGCGTCTGTTTGTGAGTATTTGTTCGTATGATCAGGTTCAACTGTGAGAGTTGGGGTAGCTTCGGTCAGGGAAATCGCAAGCTCCTGCCGCAAGTCTTGGCGTTTTACAGGGTCCCGGAGGGTATCATGCTTCATTTTTCTCCTTTCACCGCGCTTGCAAACAGGTGGTCGAATCTTAATGCTGAAAATGGAGCAGACTAGTAGGTGGTCAGTCCAACATTCTAGGCCGCGTTGCACCCTCGTGATGGTGACATCTTGTAGATCACTACGCCTGACAATAACGTAATCTATCATGTACCAGTTCTTAGATCTGAGGTGCATCCAAGTTGTCTTCAACTTATTGTGAGTTGAAAAGTCGTATTTATGATGGTAAGGTTATTGTTCAGTGAACAGGTTTAAAAGGCGGAGGCCACTGGAGTTGGAGGATCCCACCCTATACCTGCCAATAACACCACCACAGATGTTATATTTGGAGCCAACCCTGCCATTGAAATCACAAGTAGGGTGATTTTGACTGTTCTATGAATTGTACGAAGTGTGTGGTCAAGTAGCTCATAAAACTCATTTTTCACGTCTGAGGAAAGCGAGGGAGCATAAGCACTAATGATGGTGGCGTACCGTTCGGAAGCCAGGGGGACACTGAGACTCAGGAGGCGTTCGCTGATGTCAACAGGGGACTCGGGTAAGTGGCGTAGGAGGGCTGATCTTATTGCGAACTCTACACCATGAATTCTGGGTGCCTCTTCTGTGAGGCTCTTCCAGAAAAAGGTATATCCCTCACCGATTTCATTGCAGGAATCCTTGGATGCCAGTCGTGTCTCGCTGATGGCAGCTATACCAATGCCGTACCTCTTGAGCTCGGCTACAATGAGGGCATTGCACCTTTGCGGACGGTCAACGGTGTGGTCCCTGGAGTCTGACAGGGTGCGTATATTCCAGGTTGCTATCTTCAGGTTTCGAGAGCTGGGGTTGCCTTTGGATCTTCTTTTTCTATTCTGACCACTAGGAGGATGTCCCGGCGGGCGCGGTTACCCACATATGACGAGTTTGGATCAAGCGGTGTCTAGGCCATCTTTTCTAGGCCCGTCCTCGAATAGAGGCGAGCAGCGCGGTCCCTAAAAAGGGCTCCTCGGTCGTGCAGACAGCTGCCGAGAGCGGCTGTCGCTCCGTCCCAGCCTCGTAACGACCATCACGTCTGCACCGCTATACATGCAGTGATTAAGCTAGTCCCATCCAGGACCTACCCCCGCCACTGCCCCACCATCGCCGCAGGACTTTCAAGGGTGAGGGATGATGGTTGGTGGGTGATTCAAGAGTGGAGAAAGCCTGCACATATATAGGATTAGGGTGATAAAGAGGTTGTGCAGTCCTCAATACCACACACTTGGAAGGCCCCATCTAGTGCCAATGGCAGGAGGAGTCTAAACGACTGGCTGCTGAAAGTCGTTTGCAGGGGACTGCCGGAAAACCTGCTTGTAGTCAAGAGAGCCGCCCTGTGGAGACGCCTTTCCCGCGACGCGGCTGGAAAGCCCATGGTTCAGGGCCATGGCCAACCCAGGCTGTTATTTAACCCATAGCTGGGGCAGGGGTCGGTAGTTTATCAGGGCGTGTCCACACGTCGATGGACCATAGTATACCACCTCTAGGGACCCCTGCTGCTCGGAGATCCCCTGCTGCTCGGAGATTTCCTCCTGCTCGGAGATCCCCTGCTGCTCGGAGATTCCCTGCTGCTCGGAGATCTCCTGGTGTTTAGCCTGGAGCCGCGAGGCGCCCAGTATCCGTGTGTGGCCGTTAAGAGGCACACCAGGAGTCTTTACGATCGAGAGGCTGTGTACCGGCAGGGAAGACTTACGCACTCGCTTCCTTTTTGCAATAGGCTAGGCGGCGGCAGGAGCTGAAAGTGAGAGGGAATACGAGCAAACACCTTAACACTAACGCAAACGCACTAGATGCTTCATATCGTCCGGTGGGGGAATTAGTCCCACAGACAGATACACTCAAACTATGAGAATATTGATCTCTCTAGAAGCTTTTAAGTATACAAGAGCATTATCCCCAAACCTGCTGAATCTCCTTTCAGTTCCTCCAAAAGCTCAATGAAGGTCCTAGTAGTTCAATGTTTTAAGCATTTAAAATAATAAGGATCATAAGTGGTTTCCATTGCCCCTTTAACAGATAATCCCAAGACAAGCGTGCAAAATCCACCGATGTCACAATTAGATATTTTCTTGTGAAGATGGGCACCTTTCTCTTCCTAGAATTGGTCAGCTATCCTCTTTAAAGTGGTGAAGGGAAATCAAACCCAATCCATTTATCTTTGTTGTATCCTCTTTCTATAGCCCTCTCGGTCCTACTTAATGTCATCCTTATCTTAGGAATTTGTCCCAGCAAAACCCGTCATGGCATTGCCATTCTCTTCCCGGTAAGATCTTTACTCATATTTGGTAAACATTTGAAATAGAGGCTCTCTCGAAGCCTCATGTTGGTAGATGTATGGTAGTGCCGTAACAAAGGGGCGGAGTTTAGAATTCTTGAAGACAAAAATTGGGGCGGAGCTTATGGTGGTCTGTGCTTCGAGTTGGGGCTTAGCGTTTGATACCAGATATTTGCCATTACTCATCTTAGAAGAGTTTTCAGTTGGTGTAATCTGTAGGCCATTTTCTTCTGTGTCTGTTTACAGATTACCTTGGAAGTTAAATAAACATTAGCGAGTCATGAACTACATCCTTACAGCTAACATTAAAAATACCCTTCTTTGTTTCCCTTAATTTTATTATATTCCACCGACCACTTAAACCCTCTAGACACATATCTACCATCCCCTCTTGACTTTATTCTCAACACGTAAGCTTTTTCAAGGTCAGAGTACTTATGCTACAGATGATATCGGCTATTCAACCCATCCCTGCCAAAGAGGTGATTATGAGGTCGTAACTGCCATTATGGTTACGTAAATCTTATCAAGAGAAAAGAGAGGTAAGTTGTACCTTGTTTAGAGAGTGAAAAGTCAGGTGGGCTTACCTTAGGACGCTAAGGTGTGCTTAATGAGTTAAGGCGAAACTCGCACAAGGTTGAATTGTCTCTAAGGCGGAGGAATAGGCATTTGGGTGGTAAAAAATAACTATAAGACTAAAGCTTTCCTGTGGGTTTTGTCGTTAAAATGATGGCTAATTCTATCAAAACATTCTCTCTATAGATAGATTTCTATATCTCTATATATCCCTTTCTCACTCAACGTCTCTCTCTCTCTCTCTTCTCATTTTCTTTCTCTTTTTCTCTCTCGCTCTTTTTCTTCTTTTCTCTCTACTTCTTTTCACTCTATTTCTCTCTTTGTCGATCTCTCTCTTTCTCCTCTTTTTTCTCCGAGTCTATTTTACTCCTCTTTTTTCTCTCTTTTCTATCTTTTCTCACTCACTTTTTTTCTTTTATCTCTCTCTCTTTTTCCTCTCTCTTTTTTTCCTATCTCTTCTCTTTTTCTCTTCTTTTGTCTTCTCTCTTTCCCCTCTCTCTTTTGTTTCTCTCTAATTTTATTCTCTCACCCATTCTCTGTTTTATTTCTATTTCATTTTCTCTCCTTTAGTATATCTCTTTCTCTCTCAGTTCTCTCTTTCTTCTATTTTCTCCCTCTATTTCTTTATCCTCTCTCTCTTTCTCTTTCTCTCTTTTCCCATCTCTCCTTTCCCTCTCTCACTCTCTTTCTCTTTCTCTCTCTTTTCCCAGCTCTCTTTTAACTCTCTCACTCTCCTTCTCTTTCTCTCTCTCATGTCTTTTTCCTCGTTTACTCTTCCTCTCATTTTTCTCTGTCTTTTCGCAGAGGTAGGCGGAAGCTTTGCAGGAAGCTACCTTTGTCCAACAGGTAGGTCCGTGTACGCGTGTTCAAGCCATGTGGCAAACCTGGGCCCGACGTCCTCCACAGCTGTATAGTGTGCCATTGATAAAACATTTACCTAACCTAAACAGGAGAAATTCTCACCATATCATCATTTTTGAAGACTGTTTACACGATATCATGTCGACCCTTTTTATTTGGGTCATTTTGGACCGATTTGAACAAGAGGGGGCTCAGTTTTGCCCATTTGATTAACAATTTGCCTTGATTACCCCTCCAAACAGGGACCATTGACTTCTCTTGAGCGTGTTCCTCCTCTCGATCGAGTCAAGTTCCATCTCTGGGATGTCATTGCACATCCACAATTACAATTCCTTATAGAAATGGGTGTGATTAATTTCAGTCCACTCATCAAGGTAACAATCAAAAGGTATCCTCCTGATTCTACAGCTTCGCCACACAGTTTCATTTCAGGCACCGATTGAGCAGAAATTTCGCTTCAATTCGTTTGGCTAAATCCAAGAAACTGAACCAATTGATATAACTGTTATTACTGTTTAATGTCGTTTTATTCCATTACTTTACGAGAACGATTAAAATTTTGCTACCTTAATTAATTCCGATGATCTTTCGTTGCTCTCCTTCGACCTCGCCTCAGCCATAACACATTTTCACTTCACTTCTATTTACTACTTTATTTTCAAACCTTTCTTCAAACACTGTCAGGATGCCGTCACTGGTTCTCGCTTTAATTTTAATAGGGATGTTGCCTTTGGTGCTTTTGGCTTTACCATTTTAAGTATATAAGTACTCATTCATAACAACATTTAACACATGTCTCGAGGGCCTCATGTAGTCTCTGTTTTTCTCCTTGTACTATGTACTTTCATTACATTTTAAGACAAACCTTCACTACCTTGGGCATGACCATTTTTCGAAATCCTTATGGGAAACAAATCCCGTCAATCTCCCCAACCCCAAAATATCTATTATGAAAGACCGCCTTATAATATAAATCAAAATATTTAATATCAAAATTTCTGAACAATGACAATTCAGGTGCCCTAAAAATAGGACAACGGGCATTTATTTTTTTAACTGTCCTATTTATAGGACGTTGGACCTTAATGTGTAAAGCTGTGCCAATTTTTTTGCGAAATTTGCGAGAATGATTTGTATATACGTACATCCGTGCCCAAAGGTTTTTGGACACCTGGAATTTTTCTTCCTTGGGTATGTGTATGAATATGTAGGTGTAGGCTCGCATACATTTGTCCAATACATCTGAAGAGCAAAATAAAAGTATGTTTCATTATATATTTTTTAAAAATATTTAAGATGGCGATGTTATTAAAATGTATAAAATCCTGGTATCAGCATGCGGTATGTTACAGTCAATATGTCTTCATATAGCACATCATATTTGTTGATTAATATAATATCCCATGTCGACACGATCTGATAATGATATGATAATGACGAAAACACGTAATTATACCGTGGATGAAAGAAGTCTGTTACGCAGGCTGGGCGAGGAAGGTTTCAGCTGTCTACAAATCGCCCGGAAGGTCAGCGGATCGCATTGCGATGTTGCAGAAGATCAGAGAAAGTGGAAGTATCCGAGACTGACTTCGCTCTGACGACCCATGGTCAGTTCACAGCATCAAGACAGGTCTCAGCGTCACACTAGGCTTCTGGATCGTAAGAAAACCGTGGTCTAGCTCCCAAATTAATAGACAGAAGGCAGTCAGGTTAATGCACCTGTCAGAACAGTCCATCGCAAACTGCGACGTCGTCGACTGGATTGGGCAGGTGCTCACCGCAACTGGATCATGCGTCAGTGGGGATGTGTCGTATGGTCCGACGAGTATACGTTTGAGTTGTACTTGACCCCAAACAACATTAGAATCCGCGGGAGAAAGAGGAGCAGTGTAATCAAGAGTGCATATTGTATTGCCAAAAGTAAAGTGTGGTGGTTGCTCTGTAATAGTGTAACGATGCGTACCAAGTTCAGGGATAGGTCGTGTCACCATTCCTGATGGAATAATTAGTTTAGATAAGTGCCAAACTGTCCTGAGATATTACAGACTACCCTTAGCTAGAGACCTCTCGAGAAATGCCCAGAATGTGTTTTGGTAGCAGGACAATGACCTATGTTACAAGTCTTCTTCCACCATACAGTGGTTCACAGACACCAATATCACTGTGATAGATTGGCTACCTCAGCCTCCGGATATGAATCCACAGAAAACCTTGGGGAATATATAACTTATTGCGATTTATTCTTCTTTAGTTCAGTTTTATTCATATTGATATGTTAATAAATACTTTACGACCGTGCATTTATTTAATTTCCTAAAATTTCCGAGGTGTCCCGAAACTTTTGGCCGTGGCTGTACAGTAATGTCCAAAAAGTTCAGAACGCCTATATTTATATCACATCTTTACCATAACTTTACCATAACTTTCCATAACTTTACCAGAGAAAATCCAAAATTTCCAAATTGATGTACAATAACCTATAGGTATAAACTACGTATGGGTGAAGGTTTTTCCAATTTGGATGAATAAAATGAAAGTTGTCAGCGTATAAGCAAATACCTAGAAACATTGAAGTGTTCAAAATTATCCGGACGCTTAGGTTTAGTGGAGAGAACCGGCACTGTTTACATAGCAACTAACTTCCGTTCAATCTCGTGGAAGTTATGCCATTCTCTTACCAGCTCTCGTCCAGGTAACGGCCTAAAAATCAGTCACGCTTCTCTGTTTTTGCGAGCTGTTCGTAAAACAGCGCCACCAAGATGGTCTTTCAATTGGAGCCATTGCTGAGACTGTCAAACGCTCCAAAAGTGTATTCCATAATATTCTATCATCCTATGACGAAACAGGTTTATGTAAAGCTGATAAATCAACCGGTAGGCCAAGGAAAACATAAAAAAGGGAAGACCAAGTATTACCAAAATTGTGAACAAGGACTTTTAAAGAAGGTTGCAGCAGTTTCTCGAGAGATTAATAAGATCGAGGACATCAATGTCTCCAAGCAGACTGTATCACGTCGGCTGGAAGAAAACCATCTTCCCGCTTGCATACATGCGGTCAAGCCATTGATCAGGCCAAAGAACATGAAGGCTCGTCTTGCATTCGCATTTAAACATGTTACATGGAAGGATGACTAATGTAGCCAAGTCCACTTCATTGACGATTATAAGTTCAATATGTTCAGATCAAATGACAAGAGGTTTGATCGTCGCATAGCAGGTGAAATATTGCCTGTCACTTGCACCAAAAAGAGTATGAAGTTTGGCGGAGAAAGTGTTATGATCTGGGACGTGATTTCAGTAGAAGGCACGGAACCACTTGTGCTCTTGCGGGACACAGTGTATACAGAAGTATACAAGCAATTACTGCGACAGCATGCTTTGCCATATCTCCTAGTCTCCGAAGCCCAACCTCAATGTAGGATAATGCCCACTGCCACACAACCAAGTTAGTAAGGACCTTCCTGAATAACGAGCACATCAGTGTTATGAATTGGTTTGTACAGCGTTCGGATCTGAATCCCATTGGAAATGTTTGGAAGAGACTCAGAGAGATCTTAAGCAAGGAATCCGAAAACAGTTCAAAAACTCTGGAAAATTCTTCAAGATGAATGGAGCAAGAGTACTGAGTAAGAATATCAACACTCGGTTCGTTCCTGTGGCAGATGTCAAAACATCATCGGGAATAAAGGCCGCCCAACTAATTACTTATAACTTGTACAAATGTTTTCCTCTGATAATTAAATCATTATATTCTAATAGAAATTTGCTTCCGCTGTCGTTCAGATAATTTTGGACACTTCAACCTTTCTAGAAAATCGCTTATCTGGTGATCACTTTGGTTTTATGCCTTTAGCTTACTGTACATCAATTTTGGAAACCTTGGATTTTCTCTGGCAAAAGTTGAATAGAAGATGGAATAGAAATACTGGTATTTTGATTTTGGGAGATAGTATTGTAAGTCTTAACATATGTATATGTGTGTGAGAGAAAAATAATTTTTTGTCTTTATATACCAAAACCTTGAGCTTTATGTCTGAGAAGTTGCGTGCCGTCTCGGTTATGAGATAGGCTTTCAACTTGCTGTAACATATTTCCCAAATAACCTTTTGAACACACTTCTTAAGACTTAGCAATGGTAAATGTTGTGGTATGTCTTCTTATCTTTAGTGAAAGGCAATTATGACTGGACATGATAAGACTATCACGAATTTATTATAATACCATCATCATCGTGCAGATCATTACGCAGGGATGCTGTATTGAAATACCTCAAGGCCATATTATAAGTCAATTTCTAATATAATTTATTGTAAAATTACATCAATGTGTGGAATTTGTGTTTGGTGATGGTTTGATTGTGTTTGTTATTTTTTTATGTGTAACAGTGATCTAAGATATCCGGTTTTGCCTTTCTGCTGAACGGGCCAATTTTGCCTCCCTTATTTGTAATGGTTGGAAGGACATGTGTAATTGCGTGTTTGAGGAAAGGGGAAGATTGGTGGGGATGGGGGAGGTGGCTGCGGGTCAGAATGTTAGGTTAGTTCGCAGAATTCTACAAAGAAGTGGTGCCTTTTAAACCTTGGCCTCATTCACATTATCTATCTCGTTTATTCATATTCTTTTATTTGTTTATTCTCTGTCTGTCTACCCCACCACTGAAGGGTTGCCTGGTCGTACTTCTGAGTCTCTGGTCTCTTGGTACGAAATTGTTCCTGCTTGTAAAACTTCACTGCCTGTGCGGGCAATTTAGCCCCCAAGCATCTGTAGTTGCGAGGTATGTCTGCCCATCATAACATGTTCACAATACCTACATATTTCCATCCTCTTTTCTTTACAAGAAAAGTCTAACTTCATCTATCCATTTCTTATTTTTTTCACATATTGTATATATTTTTCTTTCTTTCTCTTTACTTCTATTTTTGTTTGTTTATTTTCTATATTTATTTATTTCTCTTTTTTTCACTATTAACTTCACTCCTTTCTTTCTTTCTTCCATTCTTTTTTTCTTTCTTTCATTCTTCAATTTTTCACTTTTCTCGATTTTATCTCTTTTTCGCTATTTGTTCTCTCATTTCTTCCTCCCCTCTCTTTTCCCGCACACATTTTCTTCCTCTTTGCTCTCTCATTTTTATCTTTTCTCTATTATCTCCTTTTCTTTCTCTTTCTCTATTTTTCTCTTTCTTTTTCGTTTTCCCTCATTTTCTATTTTCTTTTTGTTCTTTCTGTTTTCTTTATTAGTTTTTGTTTCTTCTCTGCTTTCTTTTTTCATTTTCTCTTCTCTTTTTCATTTTTTCTCTTTGCTCTTTTTCTTTTATTTCCCTCGGTTTCTCTCTTGTCCCCTCTCATTTCCCATCTCTCACTCTTCTTTTCCGTATTTTAGTCTCTTTCTTCATTTTTCCCATGTCTCCTTTTTCCCTCTTTCCACTCTTTTTCTATTATTCTTTTTCCTTTATTTCCTTCCTTTTATATATATTATTTACTCCTTTATCTCGTTTTTTTCATATTTTTTGTTTTCATTTTCTTCTATTTCTTTTTTCCTTTGCTTTTCTTATATTTTTTGTGTGGTTCTTTGTATGTCTTTCTCTCTGTTATTTAATTTATCTCTTTTTCCTTCTTTCCTATCCTTTTTCCTCCTTTTGTCTTCCTTTTGACCTGCTTTTCCTACCTTTTTTCCGTTTTTTCGTTCCCTCGTTTTACGGAGAACACTTTTTTCTATTTTTTTCTCCGTTTTCCTCCTTTCTCTCTCGTTTTCTCTCGCATTTCCTTCTTTATTTTCTCTTTTTTCTCCCTTCATCTCACTTTGTTTTTCCTTTTTTCTCTCATATTTTATCATTTCTTTCCTTGCAGATGTTCTTCCAGCGAGACGAACGAGTCAATCAGAGGTAAGACCTCGAACCCTGCAGAAGACGTCGATGATGTGGATGATGTGAATGAAGCGGGTGATGTAGAATATGTGGGCGAGGCGGGTGATGTGGAGGATGTGAACGTTGTTTGATGTGGGTAAGGTTAAAAGGTCTTCCTTTTTCTTCGTTAATTTCTTTCCTTAATTCTTTTTATCTTCTTCCTTCACCCTCTTCCAATCTCTCGGACTAATTCATGATCTCTCTCTCTCTAATTATCATCTGCTTCTGTTTCAGTTTCCAACCCTCCATTCCCCCTCCCCCCCTCTACTGATTCCCTATCTATCCCGTTCTTCTTCATTTTCTCTTCTACCCCCGTCCTTTCTTCCGCCGAGGCGACGAGTTCATTTTTGAAGATAAAAACTAATTTTCTCTCTTGTCTCCGACGCACAAAATATGGCGCAAATTAATCGCAGGCCAGAGATATTAAAAGTTGGCGGCAATCTCCTACATACATACATACATAGAATCATTTACTACCACTACCCACTCTTCTCCTTGTCGGGAAAATCTCCACCTACGGACGAAAGATGGCGTTAGGTATCCTGAAAAAAGGAATAAATTCAACCTAAATAAATTAAGAAAAAATGTGCATACATGATTAATGACTTACATAATTGCACACGCCATAGAGAAATATACACATACATACTAAATGTACACATGTCATTTAGCTCGAATTTATTTTGGAATCGGTGTGTTCGTTTGTACGAAATCTTGTAAATGGTCTTCGTCATCCTCGATCGCATTTTCCCGATGCCTTTTCTGCTTCAGTCCCCCCCCCATCCCTTAGCATTTGTCTCCACCCAGCACCAGTTGACCTACGCCACCAAGGTGCAGCTGACATCTGGAGGATTCTGTACCGAAAAGGTTGTTATCTAATTTCGTTTTGTCGGTGTTTTCATCGAGTCTCTACATCGTTTCTGGAGAGAGGCTCTGCATTATTATTATCATTATTATTATTATTATTATTATTATTATTATTATTAATATTATTATTATTATCAGTCTCATCATTATTATAATTATTATCATTATTACCATTATTATTATCATTATCATTACCATTATCATTATTATTATCATTATTATTATTATTACCATTATTATCATTATTATTATCATTAATATTATTATTATCATCATTATTATCATTATTATTATTATAATTATTATTCTTATTAGCAACATTATCATTATTATTATAATTATCATTATCAATATTACTATTATTATCATTATCTATATTATTATTATTATTACCATTATCAATATTATTATTATAATTATCAATATTATTATTATTATTATCATCATTATCATTATCAATATTATTATTATTATTATCGTTATTATTATCATTATTATTATTATTATCATTACCATTATCATTACCATTATCATCATTATTATTGTCATTATTATTATTCCCACACGGTGACTTCCGCAGGCTAACCTTCGAGTCCTCACCATGTGATGCTGCGCCCGATGCATCTTCCCTAGAACGGACTCCCGGGCCAAAGGGTTGATGTGGACTCCTCGTTTAGCACTTGGGGTCTCGATGCCTCCTAATGGTACTATATAAAGACAACTGGGTCGGCAATGGTTGCAGACTCGTCCTCTCCACGAACGCTGAATTTGGCTAACTCCGCGGCGTGAAGAACTCAAGAGAGAATTAATATGCTTCCACTCTTTGCATAACCCCATACTCGCCCAACCTCTGCTGTCGGCTACCCTCCGAGACTTTACCCGTTGTACCAGATTTCGCCCCTAGTCCTCCGTCTCCGCATTGTCCAATTTCTCTCCCTCACTATCCACGTCCCCCGCCATTCGCAAATCTCGCCATTTCTAAACTAATATTGGCTCCCAACTCCCGCTCAATATACCTCGTTTTTTTCGAGCGCAGTCTCGGTATCCTTCTCCTCGATTAACTTTTTCTCGTTTTGAAACCAGTCTCATCGTGGACCTCATTGCCCTCAACCGTAAACGTCTTCTCCAGCCACTTTTTAAAAAAACTCCAGACGCTTCACACTAAAATCTCAGTAGAACGGTTTGATATGCGGTTCCAGTCAGACGGCTCCTTGCTTTTTAAGTCACATTTGGTTGACTAACAGACTCCCTTCGCCCTCTCACAGTCAATGGGGGTGTGCGATCACCGCGACGCAACACCACCGCCTAGACTGCTGCCAAGGCGCCATATTTCCGAGGGCTTTCAAAATAACCCTGTTCATGACCTAGATGATTTTTCTCCGCAAGAACTATCCAAGGTCCCCGGAATTGAATAAAATGTTGAGAAGCTAAAGGTATCGAACATTAAATTACTATTGACCTTCAGTTGTGGGTTCCACCTCCCCACATTTACTGGAGGTGTAGGTGATCAACGAAGCTGTACGTTTATTGGTAACACATATGTCTTTTACTCCAACTCGTTGTTTAAATGCAACAAGTGCTGGAAAGTTAGCTCTGCCTGCCGTCAGGTAGCCGCTTCATGCCAGAACTGTAGTTATGTGTCCATCCTTTTTCTTATATGAGCAATTACCACCACTCAATGTGTTCTGCAGAGCACCCAGCATCTTCGGGTGACTTCTCAACTTATAGGATCAAGGTTGAGGTGCAGCCTCTCCGGCATTCCGCCTCCCTTAGAGCTGAACTGGCGGCGGGGCAAGTACGCGTTCGCCATGGCTTCTCCGGCTCTTACGCCAATGTCCTCTCCGGATCGGATTCTATTAAAATGGCAATCCCAACCACACCTTCTGCTCGTAATATGATCTCACGTGCTTTCCTGCAACTTGCCAACTCATTTGAGATGTTCTGAATTATTCTCAATAAAGAAACGAGTCTAAATTTGGAACCCTCAACAGCAGATAACGCGCCTGGGGCGACTGTTGTTCTACTTTTCTCGCTTTCCTTATCTATCACACATCCACCTATCGCCAGCCTTCCACAATACTTTTGTCTTCATCTCTCCGTCTTATCTGATGAATTGCTATGGGCCTTCTCATGGGATGTATCCCAGGTGGATTTCGGCAGCAACCACTATTCAGTTTCTCCCTCGTTATCTAAGACCATCTTTCTGCGACAAATATGGTACTCCTGCAGGGCAGACTGGGCTAGTTAGTCTGTTGATAGAGAATATTCCTATAGGGTGTATGATTTCCCTACGGTTGATGTGGTTCTACACTTTCTAACTCTCATATTCTAAACTGCCTACTCTTTTATATCATAACCTTCCAGTACAGTCCTCCCTCGGGCGCTAGTCTGGTGGTCTGCCGGGTGCAATGAAGGAGCTTGGGTTAGAATGCGTGCAGCTCGCAGGTACTCCAGCACCTGTCTGCTACAAATATACGGACTTGATAAACTGTGCCAAACCTGAGCTACTTCATTGTCTCGAAGAGGCTTGCCGCTCCTCCTGTAGGTGGATGTCCAAAGTTTTCACCTCTTCTTCACTCATGAACGTCCGCGGCATAGCAGGTAAGCCTGTTATTTCGTGCCGGCCTATCCTCAAGGACAGTGCCTCATTTCAGTTTGAAAAAAAGTAGTTGCCGAGAGTATAGCGGCTCACTGCACTTCAATCTCGAAGTCCTTATCAGATAGACCACTTTTACTCTCTCTCCCAAGAGATGAGGATTATAACCACCTCTTTCTCATATAAGTGATGTGACACACCGTTTCTTCATGCCAGTCCACTGTTTAAGGCCCTGATGGAATAACTTGTTGCCTAAACACCACGGATTAGCTCTTTACTAAGTCCTCAGCAACCCCATCCGACACCAGCTTAGCCTCTTCTCCTTCCTTCAGAACACTTATGTTTTCCCCCTGTTTCCTCGCTTTTCATACAATCTCTCCCACAACTTTCTCTGGTCAGCCTCTAATTTCACAGGTAGATGCTGACCTTTTTCTCAGCCAATCATCCCGGATCGGGGCTAAGGGGAAAGGGGACAATGATCCCTCACCCCTTAGATCTGGTTTGGGAAGGTGGGTTTTTAAATAACCTGCTTTATCCCCACCAACATCTTCCTCACCTCCTCTTCCTTTCTATTTTCAAACACTATCCATTTTACGCCGCGTCCAAGGTGGAGCCGCCATGCTGAGGGACTGCCAGGCCACCAGGCGGGAGAGGTGGTCCGAAATGGCAGCACCTGGCTCTGCCAGGCCTGTACGCACCCCTTGCATGGCGGGCTACTGCAAAGAGTGATGAACGTGTGCATGCCGTGAGAAAATTAGGGTCCCCATGCCAAATAATGCAAATTAAAAAAAAAACCCTTTCCCGCTCACAATCAACGGAGCTGACTTCGGGCAACTCCACAGAAAAAATGGAGGTTCCCCCTCCCTGTGCTCTCGCAGGGGAACCTCCAAATCCCTCTAACCAGAGAGGAGGCTTAATCCTCTCCTTCGCCTACGGGTGTAAGGGACTCCCCCTCACCCCCTTGTCTGGAGGTGCCTTCGGGCACCTCCCTCTTTCCAGCCGCAGTCCACCCTTAACTTTCCAAGGGAACTGCCAAGAAAGCCAGCATGCAGCCCATAGCCGACCGCTCCGCATTGAAGAGGCTCGGTAGGGCAAATCCCCTTAGGGGGGAGAGGGAAGCCAGGCCCCTTCGATCACTTCTCTCAAAAGACCTGCTGGCTAGAATACTAAAGGAAGCGGGGGTCAAGTCCTGTTCCTCCAAAGACAAGACTAATGACACTGCTGCCAATAGGACCTGTGATCTCCTGGGAGGGATGGCCAAATGGAGGCCCCACCCGAGATAGATATGGTCCTTGAGGCAACCCAGCCTCAGACGGTAGGGCCTTCCATGGGAGCGAATCCAGGCTCGGCGCTAAGCACTGAATTCGAGCCCGCTCCTATGCAAGGTCCTCCTCAAACGGCTAGGGTTTCCAAGGCAGTACAAGAAGGGGAAGGATCTCTTCCTCCGACTGGTGTCCTTACGACTGCCAGGACCAGCTTCTCCATCTCTGAGCAGGACCTTTCTGAGGTCGGTCCATCTGGCCTGAGGGCTCCTGCCGGCGGAGGGTAGAAGAGGTGTCATTCCCCGCCATCCTCTCCTAAAAAAAAAAGACTAAAAAGACTCGGGACTCCTCTCCATCCGCGGGGGCTGCGGGGACGGATGGATCTGCTGCCATTTCGGTAAGCGACCGGCCCCTTCCCCCCCATGGGTGTGGAGCCCCTGACTATGACTAAAAGTGGTAGGAGCAAAAAGCGGAGCCTCGATTACATTTGGGCCCTTCATTCAAAGATTACCCGGTGTTTTCGAGCCCACGTGCTTCGAACGCATCCTCGTTATTCGCTCCACTGATGGCACCGTGTTGGCTAAGGGCAACAGGATTCATTATAGGAAAGCTTTACCTAGTGTAATTGATAGAGACCTGAAGGTAACCCGTTTCTCGGACGGATGCTTTTTGGCAAATGCAGCGGATCCCTCCGAGGCGGCCAAGATAAGTGCTCTTCGGACACTTCATGGCACCCCGGTGAGTGTGACGCCGCACTCTACCATGAACTTTGTGGAAGGATTAGTTTATGCGAGGGAACTCTTAGACTATTCCATAGAAGATATCACTCTAGAGCTGGCCAACCACGGGCTGTAAAGGTCGAACGTGTGATGAAAAAACAGGGAGGGGCCTCGAGACCTACCGCTACACTCTTAGTCACGTTCGACTGTGACAAGCTCTCCGAGCCGGTACTTGCCGGTTGGTACCGCTACCGCGGGAAGGCATTCGTGACACGGCCGCGGAGGGCCATTACTCTCACCGCTTCGGCCATACAAATCGCTCATCAAGACGTGCAAAGTAGGGGTCACCCGAATTCTGTAAATTGCTTCAAGGCAGCACACGATTAGTCCAAATCGTGTGTAGCCAAATGTGTCAATTGCGGAGAGCTGCACCCCGCTTCTTCAAAGCAATGTGATGCATATCTCCTCGAAAAAGAAATCCTGGCCGTTCAGGCCTCAGGATCGTCTCTCATTCCGTAAGGCTAAGGACTTGGTCCTGGCGCGCCCGGCTCTGCCTAGGACGTCTTACGACTCAATGCTTAGAAAGACACCCTCTGCTCCTGGCCCATCCAGGCCAACGATCACGCTTGTTTCCGTGCCCATTCGGAGCCCTTCTGTGGATTCTACTCAAGCCGGACGCTCCCCTGGTAAAGCTAGCAGCACAATGGGTTCACACCCAGCCCCGGCTAAAACCAGGGCTCCTCCCCCCTTTGCAAGCGTGACCGTTTCCCGTAAGGCAAAACGGCAACGCGCCTCCACCCCTGAAGTTGGTCGCCAGGCCATCTTTCGGGGTTCCTAAAGCTGGCCCCCGAAAGGAGACAACAACAAAGGAGACTTGGCTCCTTTGCCCACGCCTAGTGGTGGGCTGGATGGCTCGGAGACGGTGGATCCTCGAAAAGAGGAACCCCCGCCTCCGAAACTGCAACGCCCGCCTAAGGTTTCGAGGCGGAGGGAGGCAGAAGACTCGCATGGCGAGCCCACCCTCCCCCAATAATTCCTCGAAGATGAGAACACTTTCCGGCCAACAGCGCCTGGGTTTCGCAGGACCCCCCTCCCGTTCTTCAGAAGAATGGGACCGCAATCGTGGACCCCGCCTCCGTGGCGGAATCCTTCGCAACCGCTTTCTCCACATTCACTAGCCGGGATGCTGCTCCGCCAGCATTTAATGCACGTCGTGATGTCGCGGAAGGCCGCCGACTGGACTTTACCTCCAAAGGCCGAGAGCCCTACAACGACAGGTTTACTGTGAGTGAGTTGCGTTCCGCTTTTGCTCCGTGCGCGGACACCGCCCATGGTCCGGACGATGTCCCGTACGCCATGCTTCGACACCTAGATAAGCGAGGCATATCCTTTCTCTTAGATTTGTTCAACAGGATCTGGGTGTTGGGTTTCCGCCCGGATTCCTGGCGAATAGCTACTGTGCTCGCCTTTCGCAAAGCGAGGAGAGATCACTCTATTCCGGCCGGTTTCCTCCCAACCTCTCTAACCTCTTGCATGCAAGGCGATTGAAAAATTAGTAAAAGTTAAAATAGCCTCTTTTCTGGACAGCGGAGGATATATGTGTTCTGCAGAGTACGGCTTCCTCAAGTTCCACTCCACGTCGGATGCTCTGCTCTGACTGGAAAATGCCGTCTGCGAGGGCTTCTTTCGTAGACAGCACTACGCCACGGTCTTTTTCGATCTTGAGAAGGCCTATGATACCGCATAGCGATGCGGTATCATGGAGACTCTGCACGCGATGGGGGCGAGGGGACGCCTCTAAATCTTTATATCTGAATTTTTGCGAGATCGTCGATTCCGCGTGCGGGTGGGGAGAACCCTCTCCGGCTCAATGGAGCAGAAAGAGGGTGTCCCACAGGGAAGTGTCCTCGGTGTCACACTTTTTGCCCTAAGCATCAACGGCATCACCTAGATGCTGCCGAAAGATGTTCTCACTACCCTCTACGTGGACGACCTTTCGATCTCTTTTGGCGCAGCCCAGATGCCAACTTTGGCGCATCGACTCCAGCAGGCATTGAACCGCGTCTCTCGCTATGCCGAATCGCAAAAGTTTCGGTTTACTTTGGCTAAGACTAAGGTGGTGCACTTCTGCTGCCATCCACGGCTCCACCCTAACCCAGACTTGTTTGTTAATGGGGGACGCCTGGAAGTGTTTGAATCGCACTGTTTCCTTGGTCTTATATGTGACCGACGCCTCACCTGGAAGGCTCATATTCACAGCCTTAGGGTCTCTTGTACCTGAGCCATGGATATTCTTCGTTCCATAGGTTTAGCGCTTGGGGTGCTGATAGGGCTACTGCCTTACTTTTTTATCGATTCTTTGTAAGTTCGAAGCTCGACTACGGATGTGAGTTTTATGCATCCGCAGCCGAGCGTTTATTGCGGAAGGTGGACTCGATCCACCACACTGGCCTTCGCCTGGTGACCGGTGCCTTCCGCACTTCCCCCATTGAGAGCCTGTTGGTCGATGCCGTGTACAGTGCATTATTCCCTTGTAAGCGCGAGCTCGGCGCCTCCCTCAGTCACCAACAGCTTTCACTGCATCCGCAGCTGATTTCGACGGTGCCTATGCCGCCGAGAGATGCCAGTCATACCCTAAGCCCTTTGGGTTTAGGGCTAGGAAACTTCTTCGAGAACTAGTTATAGATCTCGGGCTGGTGGTGCCCCTGGTTCTGCCCAGGACGCCTCCTTGGAGGGTACGACATTTGGCTATTTGTTGCCACGCCTCTGCTCCCAAAGCTTCTACAGCGCCAGGAGTATTACCTTCCACCTTTTTGGAGCATACCTCGTGTCACGCTAGAACCGTGCTAGTGTATACGGATGGCTCCATGTCCCAAGAGCGGGTCTGCTTCCACGCCGTATCCCTTCTGTTTGAAGTTAGCAGAGCTCTGCTAGGCACTGCGTCTGTCTTCACGGCCGAGCTGGTGGCAATACACCACTCGGTACGGGAGATTACGCGACGTACCCGGTTCAGAGAACGGATTGTGACATATAGCAACTCACAAAGCGCCCTGAGTGCTCTCGGTGCATTGGAATCTCCGCATCTCCTAAGGCGCGATATCCGTGACGCCACGGTTTTGGCAAGCCGGGCGGATGTCAAGATTATCTTCTGCTGGGTTCCTGGACATGTAGGAATGAGCGCGCCGATGAGGGTGCCGATGAGGGCGCCAATAAGGGTGCCAAAGAGTCCGCGAGGACTCTGCGACCGGACCAGCGTTTCGCTCTTCCTCACACTAACTAAATTGCAGGAATACGGGCAGCTTTTGGAGCTGCTTGGCATAGAAGATGGGAGACGGTTGAAGGAAATTTGAAGTTGGGTGCCATTGCTCCGCGACTGTTCCCATGGACCTATCCCCTAATGCCGCGACGGCTTCTGTTCGCTTTCTGTCGTCTATGAATTGGGCACACTCGCGGGACGCACCACCATTTGATGGAGCGCTTGCCAGCGCCCTACTGTAAAGACTGCGTTGTCCCCCAGACTGTTCGGCATATTCTTGTTGAATGTCCCAGTCTGGGCGATATCCGCTCACGTTACCTGTCCCGCTACCGGGATGGGCGGAGTTGCTACCGCATGTCCCTTTTACTCGGGACGAGTTCGTGCACATTGACTTGTGGACTTATAGACTTTGGGGGGGGAGGCCGGCTTTCTCTCCTTTATTTAACTAGGTTTTGGTTTTAGTTTTTGTTGTTGTTTTCTTGGTTTGTCGCACGCTCCTGCGCCCAAGGGAGGTGGACCTCCCCCCGACGCCGGAGCTTGCTTCCTAATTGTTATCATTTTCCCTTTTTGTTGTTTTTTTTTCATAGTCTTATTTTAAAGTAGCCTAGTGCTAGGCTGTCGTGATTCCGGCGACTTATTCCCAAGTTGGTAGTCACCAGATAGGCTCCTAAAATTAAAATAAAAATTCACTAAGTCTTACGTGGATAGGCCTGAGGGCAGTTCCTACTCAGAATTACGTAAGGTAGTAGTCGTAGTGCCTGTCCTTTAGCCTAACTGATCCATAAGACATTTCACCATACTCCCCCCTTCCCCCCAATAACCATGACCTACTGTTCATGCAAGATAATGGTGAGGATGGTGACCTCTCCTCTCTCCTTTCATGTTGAATCTAATTCCCTGTTTTCTGATGGCCAGGCTGACTTCTACAATTCCTCAGTGTTCTCGAACCCCTTCGCTTTAGCCACGACATCCCAGAGGCATTCTTGCGTCATATGCTTTGACATTCCCAAAGCATATGATATTACCCTTTGCTTCTTAATTATCTTTAAATTCCATTCCTTCGGATCTATGGATCCATGCCTACATTTATTTCCTAATTCTACCTTTCCTTCCAGGCTCATGGAGATTCCTCCTAATACAGCTTCTTCCCATCACAGATAGGCCCCTGGAATGCTTTCCAGAAGGTTTAGTCCTGGGCGTCATCTTCTTTTCTTTTGTGCTGAACACCGTCATCCCCTCTCTTTCCTGTCCTATCAGAAGATATTTTCTGTTGAAGATCTAGTAAACTACTACTGCAGTATATCTCTTCCCACAGTCGCCAGACAAACTAAGCTTTTCTTCACTACGGCCATTGATTGGGATACTTTTCAGGGATTCTCTATCTTCTCACCACACAAATTTGTCTGCGTTCTGTTTCACCTCCACAGCTACTGACACGTCGACATTCCATTATCATTTAATTTGGGGATCTTACACCAGTGAAGAAATTGGTGAGGTTTCTAGGCCTTATTTTAGATGAGATGCTTTCATGAAAGCTTCACGTCTCCTACTTCATTGCTGCCAACCCAGCTTACTCTCACTTTATTATGTCATCCGTTCGAAACTACATAGAACGCTGACCGCCGAACATTACTCCGCCTGTACATGGGCGTGGTCCAATCTAAACTGTAAAATTACGCATCACCCGAGACCCTCTAGTGGACAACCTTAGCTCGAAATGGGTAAAATCACTTACTTCTCTATCAGATAGGATTTCTTGTCATGAAGACACTCCTTCGATCCCTCTTGATGCTCACTTCTCCGATGTTCCCGCTAATATCCATTTCTCCTCTATTGACGACCACAAGTAGAGTACCCCCCTCCCCCAGTCCACCACTACTTCATCTGCCTTATATCCATCTGGTATCCTTTACGGGTATTCCCCCAGTGATTATGACTTTCAAGAGTCTGAAACCACATTCGGCCCGTTGCCAAGTCCTTGAAACCAGCTATCTTTCTCCAGATAGAGTTCATTTGGCATTCGTTCGCTCATTCTCAGGACACGGCCATCTTCACTGATGGCTTACGTTCCCACTAGAGCTCATCGGCTGATGTCATGGTAAAGACGATGCCTCGTACTTCTCTTCCTTCCGCACCCTTCCTGGGTGATCTTCATACCTTGCAGAACGGTAAATTATCCAGGAAGCCCTCCGCACTGTTAACCTACTCCCTTCCACCAAGCTCGTGCTTTTCTCCTATTTCTGCATTCTTCAATTACTCTTCAACCGCGCAGTTTAAGATCAAACTGCTCTTGCTCGACTTTCGATATCATCTCAAACTTTACGACCTCTTGCTGGGGTCCACCCACGTTGAGATACCCATCAGATGACCAAACTTCTCTATCAGCCTCCGCTTTAACAAGCCCAATCCCAATTCTATCCACGGACTTCCTTCCACATGTGAAGAAGATCCTTAATGTATAATGGTTTGTGGCTTGGCAAACAGACTCATTCTCAACTTCAGCGTATTAAACCTCTTTCTCGGCTACCCGGCCTCATCCTTCCACCGCCCCAACCCCCTGCCCTATAGTAGTCATACTTCCTCGCCTCCGCCTCTAGCCCCGCTATAGCCCACCCCTCGCCGTCGCTTCTTCCCTTTGTTTTCTTCTTACCTCGACTCGGAGCACTTGCATTTAGTCCTTGCTGATGGCCCCTCGCTCTTGCATTCTGATCTCATCACCTTCCTCTTTTTCACTTGTACTCTTTTTTATGGAATTGCTCCTGTACTCCCCTTCCCTTCTCCCATCCCCATTTTTTTATCTACCCCTTGATAATGCTCAGATATGCTGAGATTTGGCGTCCCTTTTGTCCCTAATATTGGGGAGTCCCAAATTCTGGCTTGTATCCGGACCTCTCTTTGGAGGGTTAGATTAGGTTAGGTCAGGTTAGGTTAGGTAAATTCGCCGATGGGTCTGTTTGCTTCGCTCTACGAACATCTGGATGTTAAGTACACATTAAAATGCCCCATCATCCCTTGTTATCTTGAACCCTTCATTGATACCGCTCCCCCTCAGCTCTATGCCCAAGCTGGGCAACACGACTTCCTTTTAACTACAACCATGGTACCTGGAAAAGGCACACGCCCTCCCATCCCCACTGCTCCCGACAGTTTCAAACTAGATTAAGACTACCTTGGCTTTATTCTTTCTAAACTTCTATTTGACCCCATTTTTCACCTTTACAACCCTTTTCTCGTATATTTTCCCTGCTGGCGGATAATTCCGTAGGCTAGTCGCCGACCAGCTTTCGTCCATTTTCAACACCGAAGGGTTGGTTTTTAACATGCCTGAATTCTTCCAACTCTTTCTTCTTTTTCTACAGGTACACCACTTTCTTTGTAGACCTTACAAATTTTCTGTAGAATCTGTCTTATTTAGTATTTCGCTTTAAATTAAAGAAAAAATAACCGCAAATTTGCGATTATTTAAAAAAAAAAACGCAAACCTGCAGGGCTTTGTCGTTTCAGGGCTGAATGTTGGCGTTGTCTGCTTTTTTTTAGTTTGGTGGTGGAGGGAAATCACCTGCTCTCTCACTTTTGCCTTCCTGTTTCTCTCTCCACTACCACCTCTCTATCTGCATTTCTACCTCTCTGTCTTTTGTATTTTTATTATTTTTTGTGTCTACCTGCCCTTACGTTTTTATATACTGCCTCTTTATGTACCTCTGTCTGCATGCCTCTCTATGTACATTTGTCCGTCTAACCGTACTCGCTACATATGGCTGTGCCTCTGTACCTGCATCTTTATCTACCTCTTTGCCTGACTCTCTCCGTGTCTCTCTATCTACCTCTTCGCCTGACTCTCTCCCTGTCTCTCTATCTACCTCTTCGCCTTACTCTCCCTGTCTCCCTATCTACCCTTTTGTATGCTTATAAGAATCGCTTTTGGCGAGCATTGCTTCCAACCTAATGCGTTAAGCGATTAAACTCGATAACGTTAATGAAGGGGGACGTAACGGGGCTGTTGTCATCATTTTTCTCATTGATGATGTTTTTCCGCTCGGGCAACAGCAATTAAATCCAATTGAGATTCAATTTGGGTTTATGTTGCCAATTCTCTTGTGCTTTGGGCAAACTGTTTGGTTAATGACACGATTTGGATCACTTTTTGAACTCCCTTGAGTTGATAGTAAAATGGGAGACGAACCTGGGATGACGGCACTAGCGAATGGGACGTGGAATTGGGATGAATCACTAAATCTTTGGGGGTCGCTATAGAGCCCCCTCTGTGTCCGAAGCTCTAGAGAGGAAAGAAAGGAATTTTTTTTAGTGCACCGGTATGTTAAGCTACTAGGGTCTAATACAGGGCTGCACAGCTGTCTGATCCATCCTCAAACCCCAGCATCCCAGGATATCACCCGGATTAGTTACACCTCCCACGTAAGCCCCGTTCGGCGAGGCTGCGGAACTTTCGTGTGTACTGACCGAACCCGGGAGATTTGCGAGTGTGCCTCCAGAGTGGTTGAGGTCCCGAAGATTATAAGTCCGGGTAATAGGGGGGTGGGGAGCTTGATGGTCGTCGTTCGTGATAGCCAAGGTGTTGGTCAAAGAACTGTGGTGGCCAAGATGAGGGATATCAGACTATGAGGGGCGTGACCTTCAAATGTTTGCGCAAATGTATATTTTGGCACAAGTGTGTAAATGACCCACACTCGTAAATAATAACTTATCCGTGCTTTTAATTCATAATCCTCCCTTGCTTAGCGCCTCTTCCCTAATTAAGTGACACTCCTGGCAGTCTTCCCTTCTAACGGTTAGCGAGCGTTTGTTTCTCCGTTTCCCGACATTTTCGCGCGCGCTTTTTTATCTCGGAGTGAAGCCACTTTATTACGGTTGGGTGGAGATAAACCCCTAAGGGGATTCAAAGGGAATTAAGAGATTTAATCGTCGTAATGGAAAGATTTTGAATGAAAAATCCATTAATATCCCCATTTTCCATAGGAGGGAGGGGGTGCTTTGTTGTAAAGCGCCAAATTATTCCATGGTTTCATTCGCAGGATTTTGACCTATGTAGGTCCTTTCACTTCCAGATTCCTCGCCTGTGTATAGGTATCCACTGCCTTTATAATCTGAGCGATGTATAGTCGTTAGTATGGTAATGTATAGTTTCCACGACCGTATATAGGTACCCACTGTGTGGGTAATTTCTGTACGATGTATAGTTATCGTTGGTATGGAGGGGTATGGCGATGTATAGTTCCGCGAATGTATAGGTAGCGTCTGTATAATCAATACAATGTAGAGTTATGGTTGGAATGGCGAGAAACTGGCCAAATTTGCGGGAGAGAGTAAAAAATGATTCCTAGCACTTTCGTCTTTATTAGTTTTGTTAATATGGAAAGGCAGTTGCAAATCTAACCTGCGAGAAAATATTTTTTCTTATGGCGCTCTTTGAGGTGATGGACTTTCACAGAGCGCAGGTTTATCGCCTAAAGAAGAGCTAGAGAGAGGAGCCGAGTCTTCAGGGCACGTTTGAGAGCAGTGAGGAAGGGGGTTAGAGTAGTCATAGGGGAGGGGGGGGGGCGAAGGCCTGGATAGCAATCTACAAAGCTGTTTTGGTCAAAATGGGAGCGGATGCGGCTGAGATCACGGATAAAGCAGAGAGAGGATTTACACACATTTGCAAAACGGATTTTGAGAGATAGCTATCTATCAAAGGTGATGCCTAAATTGTTAAATGTAACGGAAAAGGGGGTATTGGAGGTACTAAGGTTTAGATAGGGAGAAATAGTTTTGCAGTAAGACATTACCGTTTCGAGACGGCTGAAACAGGTTCTCGAGAGATTAGTGCGATTTTTTCCATCATTGTCTTCAGGCAGACTGTGTCATGTTAGCTGAAGGAAGACCAATCTTCACGCTCACACACCCACGGTAAAGCCATTGATTGATCAGTCCGAAGAACAAAAAGATTCGTCATGCATTCGTCAGTGAGTACGTTGCATGGAAGGATTACCAATGGAGCCAAGTCCACATCAGTGAAGAATCTAAGTTTAATCTGTTCGGATCCAATAGTAGGAGGTTCTTTCATCGCAAAGCAGGTGAAAGACTGTCTATCAATTGCCCCCAAATGATTGCGAAATTTGGCGAAAGAGGTGACATGGCCTGATGCGTGATTTCAGTAGAAAGCCTTGTGCCACTTGTGCGCTTACAAGGCACAGTGGATTCAGAAGTGTACAAGGAATTGTTGCGAAAGCATCCTTTACCCCATATGCGAGCCTTCGAAGCCCAACCTGCAATTTCCATCCAGGATAACGCCCCATGTGTCACACGACCACGTCGGTGAAGACCTTCCTTGGCAACGAGTACATCACTCTTATGAACTGGCCTGTGCAGAGTCCGGACCTAAATCCCATTGAAAATGTTTGGAAGACACTCGGACAGGGGTTTAAAGCGAGGAATTGGCATACTTTTCAAGAACTCTGGGAAATTCTTCAAGATGAATGGAGCCAGAGTATTGCATAAGAGTGTCGACACTCGGTTCGTTCCTGTGACCGATGTCAAAGCATCATCGATAATACAGTCTTACACACTAGTAATTACTTAGAACTTTTACAAATGTTTCCACTGATAATTTAATCGTTATAGTCCAATATAATTTTGTTCCCGGTGTCGTTCAAATCATTTTGGACAGTTCATTTTTTTTTTTTAGTAAATTGCTTATTTACTGATAACTTTCGTTTTATTCATCCAAATTGGCAGAACCTTCACCCATATGTAGTTTGTACGTGGAAGTTATCGTAAAGCAATTTCGGAAACCTTGTTTTTCTCTCTGGCAAAAGTTATGAAAGAAGTGATGGAAATACAGGCATCAGATATTTAATAACAGAAATAGGTTCCAAGGCGATAGAGGTGAGGTCATTCAAGTTTCAAGAGGTGCTTCAGGGATAGGGGGGTTAAATTGTTTCTATACAAATGCTCTTAGTCTTAGAAACAAGAAGGATGAGCTATTTAGTTATATTAGCGATGAGGATATAGATATATTATGCGTTACTGAATCATGGGTTAATGAAATAGAATTTAGTGACACTATAAGTGAATTTGATTTACAGGGCTATAATATGTACATTAGTCAAAGGACAGGTAGGATTGGTGGAGGAATAATTATCTATATAAAAAACAACATTGTTTCAAGTTTAAATACTTCAATAAAGCAGGATGGAGTTGAGTCACTTTGGATAGATATTAGGTTCAGTAAAAATAGAATGGTGCATTTGGGAGCTTTTTACAGGCCACCTGGGCAGACTGATGATATAGATGAACTAATAATAAGGGAAATAAGTAAGGGATGTGAAACAGATGCAGTTATTATTGGGGACTTCAACTTAAACTCTGTGGACTGGGAAAATATGATAGGTAGGGATAGAACAAGTGGCAGGTTCATAGAATGCTTTGAGGATAATTTTCTAACAGTGATCATTTAGTTCAAGAATTGACTGTTGGGGAAGCATTGGGAAATAGTGACCATCAGATAGTTCGTTTTAACTTGGGAATTGAGAAGGGTAAAATAACTGAGAATGCTGAAAAAGTTCCAAATTTTCATAAGGGAGATTATGTAAAACTCCGAAGCTTGATAAATTTTGTAGACTGGGATATAGAATTCAGAGGTAAAAATGCTTATGGGATGTGGGATACTTTCAAGCATATAATAAATGTAGTCCAAGAACAATGTATCCCAATGAAGGCCATTAGGAACAAAAGTAGGAAACCATTATGGTGGAATCAGGAGATAGCTAGAAAAATTTCAGAGAAGAAAAAGGAATATAAAAAATTACAGGTACAAAATAATATTCAAAATTTAAGTGATTATAGAATGGCTAGGAATGAGTTAAATAAGATTATAAAGAAGAACAAAAGGGTGTCAGAAATTAAATTAGCTCAGGATAGCAACAAAGATCCTAGAAAGTTCTTTAGTTACTATAAAACTAATAACAAGTCTGGCAGAGTTAAAATAGGACCTATCAAATATGAAGGGTTTGTGAGAGAAACTGATGAGGAAATAGTTGAGGTACTAAATGGTCATTTTGCATCAGTATTTACAAAAGAGAAACTAAATAGTCCTATGTATAGTACTCATGGGTCAGGAAAAGAGGTGTTTACTAACATTTGTGTGGATCGGAGGATGATAAAAGGACTAATAGGTGATTTAGATACTACCAAGGTCTCCGGCCCTGATAATATTCATTCTAGGATACTTAAAGAAGGGGTAGAAAGTATCTCAATAGCTCTGGACAAGTTATATACTAGGTCATTGGAATATGGAGAAATACCCGATGATTGGAAGAGAGCGAATGTAGTCCCCATTTTCAAGAAGGGTACTAAAGAGGATCCAAATAACTTTAGACCGGTTAGCCTAACTCCTGTAGTCTGTAAAATTCTTGAGAAAATAGTTAAAAAAGGCATTTGCCAACATCTAGAGAGGAAGGGGTTAATCAGCGATGCTCAGCATGGGTTTAGATCAGGTAGATCATGTTTGACTAACTTACTAGACTTTCTGGAGTTTGTAACAGATCAAGTAGATAAGGGAGAAAATGTAGATATAATTTACTTAGATTTTAGTAAAGCATTTGATAAGGTACCACACAGGAGACTAGTTCATAAATTAAAAATGATTGGGATATGTGGGGGTGTTTCAAATTGGATAGCTGAGTGGCTGAAAGACAGGAAGCAAAGGGTAGTGCTAAATGGTGTAAAGTCAGAGTGGAGGGATGTTATTCATGGGGTTCCTCAGGGATCAGTTCTCGGTCCATTATTATTTGTCATCTATATAAACGATCTTGGGGAGGCAGTTAATAATAAAGTGTCAATTTTGGCGGATGATACCAAATTAGCATCTGTAGTTAAAGATATTGATGATAATTTTAAAGTGCAGGGGGGCTTAAATAAATTGTTATCCTGGGCACATAAGTGGCAAATGACTTTCAACCTTGATAAGTGCAAAGTTATTAACATGGGAAAAGATAATAGAGAATTTAACTATGAAATGGATGGGCATTGGCTGAGCTCAGTAGAGGATGAGAAAGATCTAGGAGTAGTAATAGATAAGTCATTAAGGTTTTCTAAGCAGTGTATTGAAGCAAGAAATAGGGCAAATAGAGTGCTGGGTTTTATTAAGAGAAATGTCAGTTACAAAAGTAAGGAGGTTATTCTTAAACTCTATAACTCTTATGTTAGGCCACATCTAGAGTACTGTATACAGGCATGATCCCCACATTTTAGACACGATATTAACCTTCTTGAGTCAGTGCAACGGAGGGCAACAAAGATTATTCCTTCCCTGAGGCACCTTGAATATGAAGATAGACTGAGGGTATTAAATATGTTCTCGTTCGAAAAGAGGTGTGTGAGAGGGGATATGATTGAGCTCTTTAAAATTTTTTCCGGGATAGATAAATTGGATGTTAGCAAGTTTTTTGAGTTAGATGATGGAAATCGGACTAGAGGTCACCACTTGAAAATTAAAAAGCAAGTGTGTAGGTTGGATTTAAGAAAATATTTTTTCACCAATAGAGTGGTAGACTTCTGGAACAAATTGCCGCAGAGGGTAGTAGGTAGTCCAAATCTAAATGTATTTAAGAGTAGGTTGGATGAGTTTATGGGAAGGGAAGGTTGTGATGGTTCCTAAGTTTTGTATATATTAATATTGTTTGTATATATCTATAGCTGCATGATTTAGTTCTTGACAAGCCTTGATTGGTGATACCCTTGTTTCTGGATGCAATCCTCTGGATGTAGTTTTCCTGGGAGTTTGGGTGCCTTGAAAAAGAGGCCGCTTGACTCGGATGACCTATGATGAGCCCTTGTGGCTTTTGTCATCCGTTATATTATATTGTGGGGGACTTTGATTTTGTCTTCCCCTGGTGATGGTGCTTTTTGTGGGTGGGTTTTGACGGAGGCGGATGACCTTTGATAGGCCCTTGTGGCTTTTGTCATCCGTGTAATTATGTTATGTATGTTATGTTATGTTAGGACGGTACTGTAGTTAAGAGCACTTTCAGAGACACCCAGGAATTCACGGTGGCGGCGAAGAAGGACAATGTCGAAAATAATGGTAAGTGACGCCATGAGATCCAGAAGTACAGGGTGGTCCGAAAGTCTTGTCATCCCGTACCAAGAAGTAATAAGAACAATAGAGGAACAATATAATAATATCAAACATGAACTGGTTTTAGTGTATTCACTTTCGTTGACACTTGTAATCAGCCTATCTTCCAAACTGTAGGAGCTCGTGTCAGCCATCTGAAATAAAATGAAAACGATATTAAAAGAGGGTGACAAGAATTTTGGTCATCTGAAATATAAAATTAAGACAATATATAAAATAGAACATTAAAACAATATTTACACGAATGGAAGGACGAGCAGCGAAGCGGTTCGTTATATTTAGGAAAGTTGTGTCCTAAGTTAAAAAACAGACAAAAGGATCTCACCGGCTTAGGCGCAAGACAACTGAGCCAGAATCCTTTTGGGAAGAGGATTTGAATGATTGGGCAGTATCTTGCACGATTATATGGGTTCAGGTTCGGTTTCTTTAGGATAGGGCGAACAGCAGCGTTCTTGAAATCAATTGGTACTCTTCCAGAGTGAGGTGTTAAAAATATTAATGAGGTAAGGGAATAAAACAAGGACTCAATGGGGGCAAGTCTTGGAGGGTAATGAGTCTAAAGGAGAACATGCCTTTCTCGACGAGAGAAGGATGGAATTTAATTGCTCAGGGGACACTAGCTAGAGAAAGAATTTCGAGTGGGTGGGGTGGGGGGTAGGAATTACTCCGTGGCGAAGAGTGGAGGCAGAGTGTATATCAAAATGGATTTTGACTATCTCGCCACATAAATGGCAGATAATTCAGCAGGGGAGATGCGGGAAAATGGAATTAGAAGCAGCTTGAACAAGATGTGTGTATTGGTTTTGTTTCCTGTGCGGATACGACAGATGTGAGCCTTACGAAAGGACTTTAGGAGGGAAGTGTAGGAGTGAGTTTTATGGTAGTAAACCACAGAGGTTGGTTCTGTTTTTGCAATACGAATATGGGAAACCTGATCCGTCTCTCGAAGTAAGTATTGGCTGAGAGCCTTGGAATAGGTTGTTAGCGAGTGGAAGTGGGGAGAGGAGGAAATGGGGAGATGACCTGGGAAAACAGTGGAGGGCTAGGTTGAATTCGGCAGAGTCTAATGAGGGAAATGGAAAGGTGAGATCTCTTGCCATCCGTCGTTGGTTAATTGAAGAGAACCGACCATGATACGGCTTGGTGGCAAAGTGTGTTGGAGGATCGTGTGAGAGGGGATAAAGAAACAAACCTGGGTTATATCACTTATGGCTGTACTATGAATTGAGAAAGAGGTGGCGACTAGGTCAAGTGTATTTCCCTGTGTGTGAGTGAGTGGTGAGACATTGAGTGAAAGAGAGAAAGTGGCAGATAGAAGGGAGTATTCAGGGATATGTTAAAATCTGCCGGAGTAAGTAAGGTTGCAGAGGGATTAAGAAAGTGTTCAGAAATTCTCCGACGATAAACGATGACAATTTTAAGAGAGGGTTTCAGAGGTCAGGTTGAAATCAGAGCTTCGAAAGTATTTTGAGATCGATTTGGATAGGAGGGGCAGGGAGATAAGGGTCGGTTATCAAACCAACCCCATCCTACCTCTAGTGCGTCTAGCAACCTAGGTAAAATTTAACTCTGTGGGGCCACAACAGCAGGAGTGATTGTATTTCTTTCATCTAACCATGTTTCTGCCATGCCAGAAGATGGCAAGCCTCTCAGATGAGATGAGGTCACAGATGAAGTTCACTTTCCCCAACATCAAGCTGCGACAATATAAAAAGCCAGCAGAGAGAGAGGGAACGTTGAGGATGGGGGTTCGTAAGAGTGAGAGGCGCAGTGTTTTGATAGGGGAGTTGCAGTGACTGTGTGTGAAATCCCTTCCTCTCGAGATATCGCACGGATTTAACAAGAGAGAAACCAAGATGAGTCGTGGTAGATGGTTTCAAAATGCCTAGATGCTTAATTATATGGTAGGTTGACGGCATGATTCTGTATGAAGTTTTATTTGCAGTATTTCGTAGACTTTTTAAAACCGCACTCGAACAGCGGTCAGGAGTTGGAAGATTCTAAATTCATCTGCATTCGAAGAGGATGTGGGAATAAGAGGAGTCATTTACAAGAATATTAAATATAAGCATAAAAATTAGCCATGAAAAACATGAAAATAATATATATATATATATATATATATATATATATATATATATATATATATATATATATATATATATATATATATATATATATATATATATATATATATATATATATATATATATAGCGCATAATAGCGCGTCTTGCCAATGGTAAAAAATCAGCCTCCACGAGGTATCGAAGCCGCGAACTCTCACGCGTGCGTTGCGAGGTTTCGAGTTCCACACGCTATTATGCCTTATTGAAGTCATTCGAAGGGCCCAGTGTTACACTGGATACTTTTGAATTAAAATGTTACCTGCACTACCCGAGAGTGGAAAGGAAAACGTGTAAAAGACCACTGGACATTAATTTGTTTCTGTCTTTCCTCAGAGCTCAACCTAGTTCAGAGTAGGGGTTAGTGTGCTGGATTTTAAGACAAAATGTCCCGGGTTCGATTCCCGACGCGGTTACTAACCTGCATTTGGCCAGCTAGCATGGTAGCTTATGGCCCCAAAATCCTCATGATGAAAGAAATCCAAAAAATATGAAGAAAAAGGCTTCTCTCAGCAGTGGAGCCAAATGCACGGTCAATTTAAATGTAGCTGCTATTCCTGGAACCTGATCGTAAACAGTCTAGTTAATGATCTTAGAATCACACCCCCTGATTAATGACCTTTTTCTTCTCTTTTTTTTCTTTTATCGGGATTTTGTAAGCTGTGTAGCGCCTCGTGTCCATTCCATTCTCAGTATACGACTGAAGATGGTATGGTAAACTTTATACCGAAACTAGTCTCGTAAATTAATTCTATGCTCCTATACAGTGGTTTCACTATCATATATATATATATATATATATATATATATATATATATATATATATATATATAAATGAGCCAAAGGTTTAATTTACGAGAATAGTTTCAGCATGTAGTTTATCATATCCTCTTCAGTCGTGTACTAAGAATGCAATTGTTACAAAAGTCTATAAATCGTGTACAGATCAGAAAGACAAAAAGAAAAAAAACACAAATAAACACAAAACGGGGGAAAAGGTCATTAATCAGGGGGTGCGAGTCTTTGATCGTTAACTAAGCTGCTTACAATGTGGTTATGGGAATGGGAACTGCATTTCAATTGCCCATCTAACAAATTAAAATTGGGAATTTCTCCATTAATATAGATTCTACTATTTTTCGTTTACGGAAATCTTCCAATTTTAATTTGTCAGATGGGCAATTGAAATGCAGCCCCCATTCCCGTAACCACATTGTAGACAGCTTAGTCAACGATCAAAGACTCACACCCCTGTGATTAATGACCTTTTTCTCCCCCGGTTGTTTTTTCTGATCTGTACGCTATTTATAGACTTTTGTAACAATTGCGTTCTCAGTATAAGACTGAGGAGGGTATGATAAACTACATACTGAAACAGCCATCCCCCCCCATTGATTGAAACTCAGGATCATCGTAGGGAGGTTCCCCCGAAGTGACATCTCCCCCACGAGCAGTCTCCTTGAATTTACTGGGGTTTTTTCCCCAACAGCTTTTTACTGGCAGAAAAAACTAACCTAATGACAAACAATACTTACTTTTATAGGTTTCTTGATTAGTTTATGCATCTCTAAATAATCTAAACATTTTTCGCGGTCCTGCGAAATAAACCCGAATTCGAATAACGAAGAAGCACAACTAGAGCATGAAAAAGCCATAACGAAAGAGAAACAAATGCTAAGCGGGTTCTATTTATAGCTACGACGTTGCCAGTAAGAAGCTGTTATCGTTCACTGCAAAACAAAAAATACGAAAAAAAACAATAAAAGACATCAAGAAACCTTACCCAACTTAGAAAAAAACTATAAACGAGCAGAGGCGCAGATAATAATACAGTAAATAATACAGACTAAAAGTTACAAATCTCAAAAAAAATAATAACGCCATGATTGGTCATATCTGAAGCTACTGTCTGACGTCATAAGAGATATGTTGTAGCCTAAAATTGTAGCCTACTAACAGCGCCACCTACCATGCACCCCAAATCTGAAGTATTACCAACAATGCATTAATAAATAATATAATTATGTAGAAGTGCAGGCATTTACTAAATAATAAAGAAGAAAGCAAAAAAAAATAATAAAACAAATACAACGCCGTGATTGGCCCTCTTTGAAACTACCGTCTGACCTCATAAGGCCTATATTGTAGCCTAAAATTGTAGCCCAGAAACAGCGCCTTCTATCGTGTGCCCCTAAACTGAAGTATTACCGAAGATTTAGTCTCCTAATCCTTTTACCAAGATGATTCAACCCATGAATCATCTTGGTCATCCTTCATTGCAGAGACTCGAGCAAACCAATTTCCATCCTATAATATGGTGACCAAAATTGCACCGCATAATAAAGATGCAGCCTAACTAATGTCAGATACAGTTTCAGAATGACGTCAGTACTCCTATTACTTACACTCCTCCCAATAAACTCCAATATCCTATTAGCTCTATTCCTAAGACTTACGCATGGCTTTCTAAGCCGCAGGTCAGACTTCAAGGACACCTAAGTCTCTTTCGCATTTTGACCTTCCTAAAACCTCTCATTCAATTTATAATTATTCACTGGATTACACCTATCTATACTAAGTGCACTACACTTGTGTTGAATTCAATTTGCCATTTCGCCGACCATTGGAATAGTTTGGTCAATTTGTCTTGCAATAAGTCACCATCGGAATCATACCTTATAACTGCTCCAACCGAGCTATCATTTTTAAATCCCTCCTCTAATTCCAGTACATACACTCTCGCATCCTACATAAAACGCAAACAGTCCTAATCCTATCACTCCATATGCCGTACAAATACTCCAAGATTCACGCTCACTTTCACTCATACATTCACTTTCAGTCATCCACCTTTCTCTCAACTCGTTGCAGTCAGCCATTTGTACCTAATTAATATTTTTAAATAATCCTTGACTTATATAAAAAAAAATAAACTCGCTAGAGCGAAAGAGCAGCACACTAATTAACACTTTAAATAGCTGAAAAGCAACACACTAATTCACGATATTCATTAACTTGGGTATCTAGTTAGTTGCTAATCATAAACGATTGCACAGTATCGAGACAAACGAATAGAAACCAGCCTTTATAATCACAACAACGAAAAATTACTAAACACCAATGTATTATTCCGGCATATTAACTAAACTACACGTACAACTTTTGTATAAATACGAGTATGTTATTAAATATGTTATTAATTGTACAAAAGTTGTACATAGTGTCCTGAGACTTAGGGGCGCACCCTATATATATATATATATATATATATATATATATATATATATATATATATATATATATATATATATATATAAATTAATACCAGTACATATATTGCCAGCATATATATTCTGCACCGAGCACGGTAACTGCAGTTAGGATAGTTTGCAGGGTTGTACATTTGCACGATGTTTAGTTATTACACTACGTCGTACACATCAGCATAGTTCTAAAATTTACCCTATATACAACTTAATACAAATAGTATATTTGGCAGAATTGCCTATTGCCTGGCCTATTAAACCACAGTTTGCCAAATGTACTCAATTTATCGCCAGTTACAAGCGACCATATGAATTTTCGACTCAATTTAATTAAGTGAAAGAATTCAAAGTTGAGAAGAGTCTGGCGGGATACTTTGACGAAATATTTCTCTCTTTTTATCTCAAATTTCTTTTCCTTATTCCCTATTATCCCACTTTTCTCCCCCCCCCAAACAATCTCTCAGACAGATACACACACTCTTATTCGCACACAGTAAATTATAAATGCCTCCTTATCATGTGAAACGATCAGATGGGGAAGAAAGATGAACTTCTGCTCTATGAAATGCAAAAAAGTATGTATGTTTATGTGTTCTTTTTGTATGTATGTATATTCTTTTAACTTATCGAGTTAAAGGGGATAAAAAGTTTGAAATTTATTACATTTAAATGACATTTAATTTTCTATTCTATTATCATCAAAAGCAAGCTAATTAATCTTTATAGGACAAAGGCCTCGCGAAGAAGTTTCCATTGGTTACAATCCGAATGATTTCGATCCAATAGATTACGATCCAAATGATTACGATCCAACCCTCCTGTTTGCCTTTTAACTCCGTCTCTCGAGTTTCTCTTCTTATCAAAGTGTTTATAATGTAACTTTTTATTAATAGTATAGTAGCAATTTTATCCTCCTATATTGTTCCCAGTCAGTGGATATTGGCTATGCGATGGAGTTGCGTAATATCACGGTCTTGAGCGCACCAAGTTGTCTCCTCTATAAACAACTCGAGTTGTATACCGTCTTCACATTTCCATATTCTCCATATTTACCCTTTGACCTCCCCTCTAAACTTTCCACCAGAGATGCCTTCGTTGATTTTGCCTTATTATTTTGAAGTAATTTTATACTTTTTTTAAATCTCCATTTGTGTGTTATTATTTTATATCGTTTAATGCCTTTTTTCATCCCTTGTTGGGTCTAACAAGCGCGGAAAAATGGGAGATTAAAAGACGGCCTGAGAGAAAGCGCTGCTTCGTCATGGGGGAACTAGCGCGGCCTCGTCCATGGAGGAAGGGGGGGGGGCGAGATAACTCGAGACACCCCTTTGACCTATGGAAGCCCCCGCCCCTATTAACTTATGATTGTGGTAAAGAGGTTTCCTTTTTGCCATCTTCTGAGCTGCCCTGCCTGCTGGGTTGTATCGCTACCGCTCCAAGATATTCTTTACTCGGACGCAGCGTTATTACTGCGCACGCTTCGGTCGTCGCTTATGGAGACAGGTCTTTCGAGTCAACTCGAAATCTGTGCAATTTGCGCAAAGGTTCTGTCATGTACGCTCAAACATGTGTACTCTGGTGAGCCACACACTGCTTCTTCGAACCAATGTATCTCTTAAAGAAAGAGGTCCTGACTGTTCAGGCTGATGGACGAATCTCTTTCGAGAGGAAAAGGAATTTGTTCTGTCCCGCTCTGTTCGACCCTGGACTTCCTAGGTCTCTCTGGTGAAGAAGGTACACTCTGCCGCTGGCCCATTCACGCATATTACCATGGTTATCACCGCGCCCATTCTAGTTCCCACGTGTGCTACCCTTGTAGAGCTGGTGACCCCAAAGGCTCACGCCCTACACCAGCTAAAACCAGGAACCCCCTTGCCACCACGAGACTACTTCTAAAAAGGCGGAGCTCCCGCGCCGCGCCGCGCATCCACCGAGTCGCCAGTCTCAGAGTAGGCAAACCCCCGAAGGGGGTCGTGAGACCGTCCTCTGCGAATTCCACGGCTGTCCCCCGTGTGGAGGACAGCAACAATGGAGCCTCGGCTCCCTTACTCATGTCCAAGGCTATAGTGAATGGCTTAGAGACTAGGGACTCGCCTCTCCCGCCAAAAAGATATAGGCGAGCGGAGGAAAAGACTTCCTGCGGGCCCAACCTCCTCCACTAAGCCCTCGAAGGCAGCGGTGCATTCGTCTGCCAAGGCCCCCTGAGTTTTGCGTCCGAGAAGGCAAAGGCGATCTCTATGAGGATCTTCTGCTCGAAGAGGACTCCAGGGATTACTTAGATTTAAGCCTGAAAGGCATTTTCCTTCAATCGAATTGACGAGTACTTCGAGCTAAATGGCGAAACTGAGGAGGGTCGTCTCCTCCCGTTTCCTCTTGGCTATCATTTTTGGCAGGAAACCCTGCTGGGTGCGTGCTTCTTGCCAACCTCCTCGGAGTATAAGGGTTTTGTGATCCCACCACCACAGGATTGGACCCGAGCAGGTGGATGCACGATTTACACCCAGGAGGATACCTCCGTTCTTCTATTTGCTATAAATAGTTCTTTTTTCGCAGTGGCAGTGCAGCTACATCTGAATACGCGGTATAATGTTATTTCTACCTACATTTTACCGTCAGATGACTTCGACCTTGGATACTTCTCTCGCGTCGTGGCAGTGTTACCGAGGCCCTTTCTCCTACTCGGGGATTTGAACGGCCCGTACAACCATCTGTGAGGAATATACAGTAAATGCCAGGTATCAGGTTCTTGCAGACCTGATCAAAGAGCTGGAGATACGTGTCCTAAATGTGGATGAATTTACGCATCAATGCCAGAAAAACACTTCATTTTCGTGCCTCAATCTGTATCTGTGATCTCCGGATGCACAACCTAATTTTAAGTTGGAGGTGGTGGAGGACCACCACCTCCAATTTAACTATCATTCTCTGGGCCGCTACCGCCTGAAAATTGCCTTGGTAGTGCTTATAGCGGCCTCACTGATCCCGATTTCAGAAATGACTGATTTCTCTGTCTCAGTCGAGGAGTTAAGGTCAGTTGATGAGGCTGTTGAATTCTTTGTCAGCAACCTCATCGCCGTAGGCCTAACCAATATTCGTGGAATGTCTGGCTGTATTTTATGGCGTTTCCTTGCTTAGTGGTGGCCGGGTGTGCGACGGCCCTCAGACAGAAGCAATATGTCTACATGTGCTATACGCACCGCCCTAAAGATTTCGCTATCGGCGAATTTCGTCGAGATAGGGCTTGGTTCCAGTATATTTCGAAGCACGCGCGCCGCTCTTCTTGGCGGGTAGACGTATCTTCACCTAACGGAATGACCCTTTTTGCAATGGTGTGGAAGTGGGTAAAAAGGATTCAGGGCAAGTTCTCGGATGATACCCATCCCGTTCATTCTCCAGGAGAACGGGACGGCAATCTCAGACCTTGTGTCCGTGGCAGAGTCTATTGCGACCGCTTTGTCCCCATTATCTAGCCAAGATACTGCTCCACTAGTTTTCAATGCACGCTGTGATCTTTCTAATGGCCGCCGACTGAACGTTACCCCTAGAGGCAGAGAACCCTTTAACGAGAGGTTTACGTTGAATGAATTACGTTCTTCTTTAACTTCATACTTAGATCTCGCCCCTGGTCGTAAGATGTCCCGTATGCCATATTTCGACACCTAGGTGAGCGAGGCATGAAATTTCTGCTGGATTTGTTAATCATAATCTGGACAGAGGTTATCCTCCTAGACTCACGGCGAATGACTACTGTGCTCGCTCTTCACAGACCGAAAAGACATCATTCTTCCAGACCCGTTTTCGCTTAATTTCTCCTATTTCGGGAGACAGATTTAGGAATCCGCTAAGTCGTCCTCACGACCACCTTCTAGGTGCTTGCCTCAGGCGTGAGCAAGTTGAGTAATTAATTGGTAAATATTAGATTAGCCTCTTTCCTGGACAACGGAGGACACATCTTCTGCTCAGTGTGGCTTCAAGCAAGTTCCATTCCACGACGGATGCTCTGCTTCGACTGAAAAATGCTTCCTGACAGCCATTAATTCGAAAACACTCTACGCCACGGTGTGTTTCGATCTGAAGAAAGCCTAAGATACCACATGGCGATACGGTATCAATGAGACACCCTACACGATGGGGGCGAGGGGACGCTTTCCAATTTACATTTCTGAATTATTTGCGAGGTTGATTTCGCGTACGGTGGAGTGGGACTTTCCGGCCTAATTGGACAGGAAAATTGCGTTTCGCAGGAAATTTTCCGCATTGCCACAAATTTATCCTGAGCATCAACTGTATCACCTTGGTGCTACGGGAAGATGTTATCACTAGGATCTACCTAGATAATGTTTCGTTCACTTTAGTTGCGGCCTAGATGCCGCTCTGGAGCGTCGACTCCAATAGGCATTGAACGGCATCTCTTGCTATGCCGAAGTCGACACGTTTCGGTTTTCCTTGGCCAAGACTAAGGTAGTGCACTTCTGCTGCTAACCACAGTTACACCTTGGTGGTGGATTCGCACCATTTTTGGGGGTTTTTTTTACCAACGCCTGACAAGGGATGCCTATATTCGCAGTATTAGGGTCTCTTGTACCTACTCCAATGACATTCTTGTGTCCGGACGTTTAGCACTCGTGGTGTAGATAGGGCTACTGCTTTGCTTTTCTACCGATCCTTTGTTCTTTCTAAACTTGACTACGGATACGGGTTTTACGAATCTGCAGCCGACCGTGTGTTACGCAAGGTGGACTCGATTGGTCTCCTTCCAGCGACTGATGCCTTACGCACGTCCCCATTCAGAGCCTATTCCCGATGCCGGGAAGATAACACTTGCTCTGCGCCATATACAGTATATTATGCACTTGTACGCCCAAGTCCGGCATTCTCTCATTTGCCGCTGCGACAGATCTCGACGAAGCCTATCCCCTCGAGACACTTCAATCATACACTAAGTTTAGTGCTAGCAAACTCCTTCACTGGCTTGGTGTAGTTCTCAGGCCAATAATCGTTCTGGTTTTGCCCAGGACGATGCCTCGGAGGACACCACCTCTAACTATTTGTCGCCATGCTTCTCATCACAAGGGTTTCAGAGCGCCGAGATTATTTCGTTTAACATTTTCGGACCACACTTCGTGTCACGATATATCCATGACAGTGTACACCATAGCTCCAAATTACATGAGGGGATCTGATTCCATGCCGTATCACATATTAGATTGAGAAATAAGTTCTTGCGGTTTTATCACATTTATTCATTACCATTAACAATTTGAGAAAAACTTCATTTTTAATTGATAACAATATGCAATTTAATCAATAATGTATTCTCCGTTGTTATTTACGACTTCTTCCCAACGTTCAACTAGTTTGTCGATGCCTATGCAATAAAAATCTCTGGATTTTGACTCGAAGAATTAGTCTAACCAAGTTCTTAATTCCACATCAGTATTGAACGAAACGCCGCGCAAATTGTTGGAGAGTCATCGGAACAGATGGAAATCAGATGGAGCCAAGTCTGACGAATATAGAGGATGCGGCAAGATTTCCCAATTAAGCGTTTGGATGGCGTCTTTTGTCATATTGGCAATGTGAGGACGAGCATTGTCGTGTTGCAGAAGAGCTCCATAACGTCAATGAGGTCGCTTTTCACGAATAGCTTCGGCGAGTCGATACATTTGTTGACCGTAGAGTTCTGCATTGACAATCTTGTTGTTCGCAAGGAGCTCATAAAGGATGATGCCTTCACAATCCCACCACACACACAACATCGTCTTTCGTGGATGAAGTTCTTGCTTTAATCGCAGAAGTGATTTTTATTGGGGCTAAGCCATTGTTTTCTATGGTTCATGTTGACATAAATACATCACTTATCGTCGCCAGTGATGATGCAGTGAAGAAATCTCTCCTTATATCCACGAGTAGCCTTGTGACGAGCAAGCAAACCTGCGGCAATCGTGGAGCGTTGAAGTCTGTTGCTTTCGCTCAAAGCGTGCGGAACCCTTGCACCGAGTTTTTGAACTTTCCCCATCGAATGAATGTGATTTACTACAGTTTTCTGATCACACGCCAATTGTACAGCCAATTCTCTAGTCGATTGACGAGGATTTTCATGAAGATGGTCGTTCAATCGATCTTCATCTAACTTAATGAGACGACCAGAACGTTCTTCGTCATTAAGATTGAAATAACCGTTTTTGAAACGTGAAAACCACCATTGAGCTGTCCTTTCTGATAAAGCATTTTCTCCGTACACAGCACAAATATCGCGACGAGCTTTGGGCACTGCGTTTGCATTGTTCCCGTCTCCATTAAAAATGAATAACAACAAGTATCGAAAATGCGCCTTTCTTTCAACTTGACATTCCATTTTGAGGGTACAGAACAAAAATTAAATTAACACAACTTTCAAATAAACCGCAATGACTTATTATTCAACTTCAAGACGTAGCCTAAGCAAAAGCCTAATAGGCTACGCTGTTAAGAGACGTAGCCTAACCTTTGCAAATTTTGCTCTCATTATTTATTATTGTTGCTTAATATGTGCACAAATCACGCCAACAAAACTTAAATCAACACAACATTTAAAAAAACACAAGAACTTATTCCTCAACCTAATATATTTCATTTCCCCATTAAAAAGTTTAAATTCCTCCGAAATGACGACGAAATATAATTAAATTACCGAGCCACAAAAATAAAATGAGCATTTTTTGTCTCCCGTAAAATGAAAACGGAAGTTCGTTCCTGCAAACTTCGGTTTTATAATTTGAATTTTAATTTACTTGGTTTTCTTGACAAAGAAAATAATCAAAATTAAGACTAATTCATTTTTGGTTAATTTACTCAGTTTCCAAAATAAAATATTCCAAACCATTAAGTAAATAAAATATTCAGCTTTTCTAGGGTTTGTTTTGATCATTAATTATTTGTGTATTAAATATTTATTCAGGTTAATTCGTTATCTAATCTTTTCATTTTTATTTATTCCTTATTGCCTCATTAGGGGCTTCAATAATCTCATTTACTCAGAGATAGAAAATTCAAGGAGCTTCTAGCTGTTTATTGAGTTAAAGGATAGTTAAATACCGTAGATGAAAAAAAATAAAAACACTGACTTGTCAGAAATTAGGTGGGGGAAATTATAAAAACCACTCCACCATAGAAACCCAAAGGATAAGGACGAATTGGGGATGTACTGTCAAGAGGAATGGAACATACTTTCAAGTGGAGATTACAATAAGTTAATCTAAAACTAGGACAAAAGATTGGCAGCTGTAATTGCTAACGAAAAAGTCATGTGACTAACAATTGTTATTTTTCTTATTTGTATTTAATCTCTGTCGTTTGATCGATTTTGTATTGTTGCTGAATTCAATTATTTTTGGAGCCGAAACACCTTTGAATGGATTTTTGTACCACCCATGGTATGAATTTGTAAACTTTACTACAGGAGAATTTAGGTAAATCGATACAAATTGTACACGGAAAAAGAAATCAAGATGTGTACCAAAGGAAGCAATACATATATTCTCATGCGAACTTACACACAAATTTAACGATATATATAGTTGCGAAACCATTCGAAATTGCGACCATTTGCCTTCACGACCATCTCTAGACGGAACCTGAACTGGTTGCATGCCTTGGTTAGGAAGTCTGACAATGGATGAAATTCCCTAGACAATGGCGGCCTTCAGAGATCCTAAAGTGTTGTGAGCAGTCTTGTTGACATCCTTGTCAACAACGCTCCACACGAAATAATCCAGGGGGTGCGGTTGGGGGAGCTGGGTGGCCACAACTCTGGGGACCAGTGGTGCGGGGCCTGTGTCTTCCTTGCCTAGTGTGCTGGAGCACTTAAGGCTTCCTAGTGGCTACCAGGTCAATCCAACGCTTGAGTACAGTCTCCAAGCACCACAATGTAAACGCCCCATTGACCTTGAGGCCCTGGGGAATATGCGAGGAGGCATAACATGGCCTTCGCTGCTGCCCAGGCCCATAACCGTGAAAGACGTGGGGAATTGGCTGTGTATGTCCATAAGCTCTTCCGATCGGCCTTTGCACAGCCAGCAATCATTGTGCCAGCTCATCTTCTTATCCTTCAGGAAAATTTTCTTGTCGGAGAAGAAATGAAGAAGGCCGCGTAATCGTGTTTGACTTCGTTGATTAGTGTTTGTGCCTTCACATTACGGCTTTTTTTGGTAGCCTACGCGAGAAACTAGCGCCTCCGCAGCAAGTACGAGTGATAGCCAAAGTCCTGGTGCGCTGCTCTGTGGATGGTTGCCTTGCTCACACGTGAGGCAACACCGGCCTGAAAGCTAAACAAGGCTCTCGAAGGAGTTCCTAGCCATAAACTCAAATGGTTTAGGTTATGACTGGCCCCTCTCGCTGGCATTGGTACCCTCGATATCGGCCGCGGATTCAGTGAGATCCGTGGGCCTCTGAGAGAGATGCAAATCCCGAGCGAACAAACAAGCACATAATGCTCTGTGTACGCCGCAGAGCGAGTGGCATCTCCCCAGCATTAACAAGTAGGATCTCAAGGGAAGGGGGGCTGTGAAAGGCACCGGTTACCAGACGGAGACCACTGTGGTGGAGTGAGTTAACCTTTTGCATCACGAACATAGGATATGTAAACACCCAGGCAGCAGCCGTATCAGGACCCAAAGTGCTGAACGTCATGGAACGAAAAATGTCCATGGCGCGGTTATAAGAAACATTAAGGGGGCAAATATGTGCCTCCAAGGGGATGCGTCGGTCTTTAAACAAGACAAAGGAAACGGACGGAATTCACCACTTCCAGGCGAACCCCGTTTAGCAACAAATCAGGGCCGGTTTGGAACCATGAATAGCGACAGAAGTGCACCACATTAGTCTTGACCAAGGAAAACTGAAACCTGTCGCTTCGGCATAGCGAGAGATGCGGTCCACTGCCTGTTGCAGTGGACGCTCCACAGTTGGCGTCTGGACTAGAACAAATAGATTAAAACGTCATCTAGGTAAATCGTGACAAAACATCTTCTAGCAACAGTGATGTGATACCTTTATGTTTTGGGCAAAGAGTGTCCGCTGCTTACACTTACCAATGGGAAACCATATTCATCTTCTATTCACCAGAAAAGGGCTCGCTAACCCGTATGCGGAATCGACGTTCTCGCAGGAATTCAAATATGAAAATTGGAAGGCGCCCACTCGCTCTCATCATGTATACGTTCTCTATAATACCATATCGCCATGCGGTATCATAGACCTTCTCCAATCCGAAAAAACCGTAGCGTAGTGCTGTCTTAGAAGAAACATTTAGTAGATAGCATTTTCTAGTTGAGTAGAGCATCCGGCATAGATTCGAATTTGCGGAAGCCGCACTGTGCAAAAGACAGGTGGACTCCGCTGTCCCCCCCAAAAGGCTGGTCTCACTTTTACTAATTTCTCCATCAACCTGCAGACGCAAGAGGTTAGATAAATTGAGCGGAGACCTTCCTGAGTATAGCGATTTCTCGCTGTTTTTCAAAAGGCGAGTACAACCGCCATTTCCAGAATTCTGGAAGCATACCCTCTGTTCAGATCCTGTTAAGCAAATCTAACAAAAATGTCTATCTAGGTGTCGAAGCAGGGTACCGGCACATCGTTTGGACTAGGGTCGGTTGAGGCTTATGAAGCGATTTGAGAAACCGACTTATTCAATGTAAACCTGTCGTCGAAGGGTTCTCCGCCTCTGGAGGTAACGTCTCGTCACCGGCTTTCAGTGACTTCATGACGTACATTGCAAATTGACTGAACAGTTTATCTGCTAGAGAATGTGGAGTAAGCAGTGGTGAAAGACTCCGATACGGATTCCGGGTACAAGGTTACTGTTCCGTTACCCTGGTTACTGGGAGAAGAATCTTGCGAGAACTTATCGTGGATCCTTTTGAGTTATTTCCACACCTCAGCAAAAGGATCTTTGCCGTTAAATGAACAAAAAGTATGTCTGCGAAGAAGAGCGGTGGGCGTGCTTCGAAACATAACAGAACCTAGCCCTAGCTCGACGAAATTCACCGACGGTAAAATCGTTGGGTCAGCGTATATAGAACGTGTAGGCATATTGCTTCTCTCTAAGGGCTATCTCACAATCGGCCAACCAAAAACTAAGCATATGTAGTGCAAAACGGCCATACGTTATTGACATGGTAATTAGTCACACGGCGATGAGGTTGCCGTTGAAGAACTCAACAGCCTTATCATCTTAATTAAATTAGTCGACTAGGAAAGAGAAATCAGTAATTTCCTAAAACACGGACTACCTTGAACGTTCCAAGCACCACCGAGCTGGAAAACGGCCCAGCAAATGATATTTGAATGGGCATTGGAAGAGCAGAGAGGCGGGTCAAAGCTGGAAAATGAAGCGATTCTCGGGCAGTGAGCCGTAAACTCATCCACATTTAGGACCCCTATCTCCACCTCGTCGATCAAGTCTGCAAGGACATGGCCCCTTGGATTGATCGTGTAGTCCCCCCAGAGGTGATGACTACGGTACAAATCCCCGAGCAGTAGAAAGGGTCTCGACATCCGTGCTATGACCAAGCGAAAGTCCTCCAAGTTGAAGTCGTTTGACGATAGAATGTACACAGAAATAAAAGTATGTGTACCTACCATCCAGATGAAATTTCACTGTCACTTCCTGAAAGGATGAATTCAAAGCGAGTAAAAGAAAGGAGTCGTCGTGCCGGGTGTAAATTACCTATCCACCTTACTTGCCCTCATCCCCTAGTTGTGCGGTCGCAAAAGCCTTATACATCGTGAGAGTGGGTATGAGGGACGCGCCGAGCATGGTCTTTTGTAGAAAGATAGTTAATGGAGAATAGGAGTAAACGAGGTTCCTACGCAGCTCCTTCCAGTTCGCCCAGAGTCGGCGGCAATTCCACTGGAAGAAATTTTCCCCCAAGCTTAGCTCGAAGGAGATACGGATGCCCTATTCGAGGTGAAGACCCTCATGGGAGTGGACGTAGACCTCCTGGAGGAAAAACCCTGGGAGCTGTTGGTCGTTGAAAGTGCTTAAGTAGCTGTCGAATCCGAGGACTTATTGTAGAAGGTTAGGCTCGCCATGCAAGTCTTTGCCTCGGTGGACACTTTCATTTGGAGGGCCCTGCTGCTCCGCATCTCCCCATCTAACCTTGGGTGAGGGTGTAAGAGCCGATGCTCCGTTTCTGCTGTCATATTTTTGGCTGACAGCCTTAAAAGCCCCGAACAAGTCTTATAACCACCTTCGGGTGGTTTCCTCCTGTTGTTCTAATGACTCGGTGGAGACACGGAGTCGTTTTGCCTTGAGGAGAACGGCCATAGTTGGGGACGGCGGAGAGCTCTGGTTTTAGCTGAGTCGGGGTCTGATCTCTTTAAGCCACCAGGTCTCCTAGGGAAGTGCCCGTAGAGATAAGAAACCGCAGAATGGTTCAGAATGGGCAAGGAAGTGACTGTCTTCGTAGGCCTGGAAGGGTTATAAACAGAGGGTGCCTGCTTAACTTTTGAGGCATATGGCGTCCTAAGTCGCACATGGAGCTCCAGGACCAAGGCCTTAGCCTCTCGAAAAGAGTGTCAATCCGCGGGCTGAATGGCCAAGACCGCTTTCTCGAAAAGATACGAGCTACATTGTTTCGGGTAAACAGAGTGCGAGTTGCCGCACAGATTATCATTCAATGCCTTTGAGCAGTTTGCGTAGATTTTGGGTTGACCCGAATTGGCACGTCTGGAGGTTTGGTTTGTATTGACGAAGCGAGAATCTCTTGACGTGGTAGTGATACCAACCGGCACGGACCGATTCAGGTAGCCTGTCACGATCGAAAGTGACCAAGAGTGTATGGGTCGGTTGTAGGCCCTGTTTACTCATTACACGTTCAAACTTGACCTTGACCGATCCTTGGTCAATCAGCTCTGTACTGATGTCTTATAAGGAGTAGTCCACGATTTCCATCGCATAAACAATCCTTTCACAAAATTCAGGATAAAGTGATGTGTCACCTGCCCAGGCGAGCCATCGAGTGTCTGGGAAAGGTCCGCCAGATTCATCAGAAGGGTCCCGTCCGAGAAACGGGAGACCTCCAGTTCTTTAACTTAATGCCTGGCGCTGATGCAGCTAACAATCAAGAAATGATTGAAGCTGGTGAGGTCGAAGACGCTTGCAGCCTTTGTATAAGCGGTCCAAACGTCCCCAAGGCTCCACTCGCCCTACCTGCAACGTCATTCTTTGTCATAGTGTGGGTTTTCTAGCCCGGACGCGACTTGACCGTTGTGGCCTGGCCGCCTGCCTAAACATAGGGGAACTTCTCCACAGGGAGAGGAGACCCTCATATTTTTGTTCTTCTTTTTCTTATTTTTACTAGAGTAGGGCGGAGATTGAACCTCTTATCTCCAATCCCAGAAGCGGACCAAATGCCGGACGAGATAGCCTCGGCCATGTTCTTATCCGAAATGGGAAAGTCCATGGCTAACAAAGGGGCACCAACCACAGGAGGAGGTCCTTCCTCCCCACGTGAGTCTTCGTGGGCCCGTGGCGAGTCAGGAAGATCTTCCACAGAGGCAGAATTTTACAAGTATCTCCCACCGAGTATCCTTCCGCCCCCTTGGAAGACCCTGCGATCTGGGGCGGGGTTACCTCGAGAGACATTTACACCTAAGTAGGGACCTACAATTGTCCATCTCCTCCAAGGTTTAATGGATCCTGACAGGGAACTCTATAGGCCTCTGACCTGTAACAAACATTATTGGGGCCGGCGAGTCGATCCCCATTGAGACTTTCCCTAATTTGCACTCGGGGCGAGAGGACGTGCAGGCCCTCCGGGGACGTGTTGAGAAAGCAAGGTATAACAAGTCTAAGGTGTATGTGAGTTTATGGATCTAGAGAGAAGGTATGATTGTGTTGATAAAAAAATCACTATGGCAGGTTCTAAGAATGTATGAAATAGGTATTTTTGTTTATTTGGATGGAGTGAATATATTTTATGTGAAGAAAGAAGGCTCACGTTCGAGTGAAGCCATTAGAATTAGAGATTTGAGATGCGTAGAGGGGTGAGGGAATGATGTATGATGCCGCTATGGCTTATACTTATTTTTAGGGATGGTATGTTTAGGGAAGTACAGATTGGAGTGAGGGAGAAGGATGTGAGATTGATGATGAATGGCGATGGATACGTTTTGTCCCTATGTAGCTGAGAGAGAGAGAGAGATGAATTTGTGTGAATAGGTTTATAGATCTATCAATAGGTCGATATATAGGTCTATAAATACATATATAGGCCAATAAATTGGCCAATGAATCGATCAGTAGATAAATTAATCCATAAAGAGATATTTAGGTCCATATATCTATCAATAATTCTATAAATAGGTTAATAAATCCTAAAAAGGTCGATATATAGATTAATAACTCAATAGAATTGTTTATAGATCTATCAATAGACCGATAGATATTCAATGGGGAGGCAAACAAGGACGGAAGCACTGATTGGGAATAAATACGGTTGGAATTGAGGACTCTGGGAATCAAATGGGATTAAATGATTCCAGGTTTTCCCATTAACCTCATTCCAGGACTCGATTCCCGACTGATTAGGCCCAGATTTCTGACCCTCCCAATTTGACCCTTTAGAAGACTCTTTGCCCCGTTTCACCTCATCCGCGGTCTGTGCCTGGCCCTGCTCCCTAGCGGGTCCTCTTACCGCGTTAATGGGCGCAGTTTATTTTTTATTTGCCTGAAACTAAGAAGCGAAAACCATCGTGGGCATTTCCATAGGGAAAGTGTTTGAAAGGAGATTCGTAATTAAAGTGGCGGTGTTAGGGGAGGTAAAAATGTATGGGAGATATAGGAATCGAGTGGTCAAAGGAGGAGACCACTTGGGGCGCTGGGTAGACGAATTAGGAATGCCAATGCTCCCCCTTGCTCGGGACAGGATGGGGTGGGGGTGGCAAAGTAAAATTGCAAATGAAGATAATGGCAGGGGAGACGGAAGATTCGAAGCTATGGGCGCTATTTATTTACAAGAATTTGTGAGCATTGAAGACTCATAAGTATGGCGATGATCACAGGTACGAACAAAGTCTAACACTTTTAAACAAACGACCGCAGTTGCAGCCCAAAATATTTCCAGGTATATCCAAAACTCACAAGTACGAAAAAAACTACGATTTTCAGTAATAATACGTACGTCTGAATGCCAAGGAGGACTGTCCATTTCGATTTGTTTGTCTACTTTTGCTCGCATATCTATTTCTGTTATTTCCATTTCTGTTCTTGTGCATATTTCAATTCGCCAGTCCATCTCTCTTCGTCTTTCTATTTTTGTTCGTCTGCTCATTTCTGCTCGGCTGTCCATTTCTCTTCGGTTGTCCATTTCTATTCGTCTGTTTATTTAGGTTTGCCTGTCCATTTTCTTTATTCTATTCATTTCTCCGCGTCTGCCCATTTTTGTTTCTTTGTTCCTATTTGTTCATATGTCATTTTTTATGTTTGCATGTCTTTGTTCCTCTCTTCATTTTTGTTTGTCTAGCAATTTCTGTTCGTCTATTTCTGCTCCTCTCTCCATTTCCTCTCTGTTAATTTTTATTCGTATGTCAATTTCTGTTGATTTATATGCGTCTGCCATTTCTTTTTGTTTGTCTGGCTGTCCAACTTAAAATGCCATAGTTGTAGAAGGGCGACAGGTGTCAGGAGAATTGCGCACCCCTTCCTTGGCGCTACAAGTACTCTTGTTGTTGTGGTTAGTTAAATGGGTTTTACAATGAACCGAATATTCTGCAGGAAAATGGATATTATCGAAGAACAGCAGAGCCATTGATTACCAAAGGGGGATAAAGTGCGATGCAGTGCAATGGATAAGTTGAAATGAGATTAGGAAAGTGCTCCGTTAATGTGTGGTAGACTGCCAGCTCCTGCCGTTCGAGGGATCGCTCTTGGTACGGGGGACGGGGCGTAACTGCCGTACTTGCTGCCTACTCGTGGGTAAGGTAGATAGTTGACGAAAATGGTGTTTATCGTTTCGGTGTTTGAGCAATCACCCAGATGGAGGCGAGTAAGCTTAGCTTGTGTTCGAGCTTGAGTGAGTTGCTTACGTTTATATCAATTGATGTTTGATTACGTGCTTGCGTTGGTTTAGAGGTTGCATTACACCGAAGCTAAGCCACATGGAGGTTGTGTAATTTCCGATAGAGGGTTCGATTCGGGTAGGGTTTTTATGAACCGCTCCGCTACAACTGTAGCGGTTCATACATGAAACTGTAGGTCCCGACTATAAGAGGTCGCCAGATCAACGAAAAACAAATACGAAACAAAACAACCCCGAATTACAGGAATTACTTAGCCAAAGACCTTCACAGAGACCCTATCTACCAACTTAGAAAAGCCATACGCAAAAGCCCCACGGGAGGGAAGAGGGACGAATCTCAGCCGGCAAACAAACGGCACCGACGAACACTCATTTGGGGAGTGGGGGCGAGCCAGAGCGTAGATTTGTTCTCAGGGGCGGGCATTCAAGATCATGTAGGTAACAATGGAGGACGTTAATGGCCGCCCTTGACAGAGAAGAACGGGGGCTGCAAACTTTTGAATACTTTGACCGTGTCGATTAGTAAAAACTTGGGATTCGATGAGAAGTAAGTTACGCTAGTCCTAGAGGAAGGTAACGAAGGCTTCCGTAAAACTATTCTGGTCAAAGTAAGCCTAAGTGTGTCTTATCGCGATCGAACACAACCACGGCCTCCAGGTGGCGTTGGAACTTGCCCTTCTCGATGCTCCCCTTGTTTAACTGAGTGAAAACTGTGGTCATCCTGGACCACAGTTATGAAGAACTCACAGAGTAGCACGTGAAGCTAACAATCAATGATATATATATATATATATATATATATATATATATATATATATATATATATATATATATATATATATATATATATATATATTATACATATTCTTACTTATGTATGTACATTTACTCCAGAAAGTATTCTCTATCTAATACTACAAATCTTCGACACAGTTCATGTACCGTTTATTGAAGAGTATTAATTGATACACATATATAATTAGATACACCCTCAAATTTTTACAATTTGATGAGCAAATAAAGGAATTATAACGCTTGTACAGAAATTGGCAACTAAAAAGTGTTCCTACGATATTTTCACATCCATATGTTTAATTTATATGGTTTTTATTATGATAGTTTTCAAGCTACGAGCAGTTCCTTTGCCCGTATAATTTAAAAGTCAGGAATAGTCGAGAACGTACTAACAACTCTTTCTTCAACATCGCAAACTCGAGTCTCATTTTACAACCAATTATCATGTCGAAAAGGAGTGAACTCTCTTCCAGCATCAACTCAATAATAATAACGAAATATAAGTTTAAGATGAGCTACAAGATGATTTATGTAGAACTGCATGTCCTTCTACAGTGCAGTTAGTAAAAAGAAAGTTAAAGGAATTTGGGACACTTGCAAGACTCCTTCATTCGGGTCGTCCTCTGAAAATTGCTCTCTGTGGAGTTCGGAGGAACCTTAGATGTTAGAAATGAACCGAGGATGACATTGAGATGAACGACTGTTACAAGAGGAAAGCTTCGGTGTCACTTTGAACAGTATCCAATATGTTGCATGAAGTGAAGATGCATTGACGTCGTCCGAGGAAGACTCCTTTATTGGAAAACATTCAGTCGAAAGCGTCTGAACGCCGACGATCATTTGGAGAAAGATTCAAAACTTTGAAGATATTTGCTATTTATTGTCAAATAAAAATAAAATTGAATTGTTCGGGACCTTTGATGTCGAGTATTTTTGGTGTATAAGTGGTGAGGCTTATCCAAACAAGTCCCTCCAATGACCTGCGGCGTTTGGTGATAAGATGATGGTTCCCCATGGTTCAAATCACTTACAAGTGCTTTTGAATGGCTAAATGAGGCTTCTGCCACTAGATGGCGCCACCCAGCGCCAAATCCGATAGCAGATTTGAAATCTCCAGGGTGAATAACCCTATGTCCCATGGTCATATGGGTCATTTCATGGCTCTAAATGGGTACAATTGAACTTTATCCCTCTTGAAAAAAAAGCGACGCCTAGACCTGGCGCTTGGCCGCAGGTAAAAACAGTTCCCAAAGTAAAACATGAAGTGGATGTTTTATGTTATTGCTTATTTATGTGTAGCTTGCTGGTACAGTTCATCGAATCAACGGAACACTGAATAAAGAATAGTACAGGAAGATTCTTGAAGATGGTGCGAAGAGTGATGCTCACAAGCTTGGCCAAGGAAGAAGATGGATTCATCACGACAACGAGATCAACCACATATTGAAATTATTTTTACCTGTAAGAAGGAAGCCAAAACAAACCTTTCGGAATAGCCATCAATCACCAATTTCAATCCGCGTTTCTACAATCCCTCCCGCCTCAAAGATGAATTTGAGAAGTTTTGCAAAGACGAGTGGGGCAGAATTTCCTCCGAAGTTTGATTGAACCTAGTCAAAAAACTATAATAATCATTTGAGAATTTATCAACTGGTTTAGGGTATTAATTCCTTTTATTTTCTATCGAACTTGTTTAAATTTTATTGATACATTCGTCTGAATGCCTGCAAATTTCGGTAGCCTGCAATGGTTCATGAACTATGGTGAAAAGTTTTGGTAATAGGTATGGATATAGATAATTTCTGAAGAAAGTATTGGGTCGTAAAAACGGTAGCATTTTTAAAGGTTAATATATCCGTAACAATTCCCGTTCGTAACTGGAAACAAAAATCAGAATGGAGTTCAGTTTTGAGTAAAAGATTCAATTTGGCCTCCGTCCTAAACCACAACAGCTTGCAGTGGGGTTATCCACTTAAAAATAACCTCGACAATAGACTTGTGGAACACTTTTCCAAGCAACTATGTAGAATTCAGTCTCGAAAATTAATCATATTTTAATCTTATCGACACAGTAGACCCTTTCCTGTAATGATGACCACACGAAAAGGTTGACTGGATTCAGATCAGGACTACAATTTGTCTAGTTCTCTGGTTCGATAAAGCTGGTAGTATGAGCTCTGTAGTTTTTACTGTTTCTTTGTCAGAGTGAGAAGGAACGCCATCGTGAATAAGACAAAGTTAATTTGTATTTTATCTAAATTTCAGGTACCATTTGAAACAATATGGCATTACGACAGTATTTTGTATAAATTTCCTTCGCATTACGAGCGATAAAAATGACTGGTTTTACTCTAAAATGATGCAGCCAAAGAGACCATTACAGACTCAGAAAAAGTGAGTTCTCTCGCCCAAGTCAAGATGGCAGTCTTTTGTTTTGATTTGGCGAGTGAACACGGTCATTTTGCATATTCCCAAGGCGTTTCAACAGTACTTTTAAATCAGAGAACTAGATATTTTCTACTTTTTATCTAATAGATATCTCTTTCTCAAAGTTGTTGCGCACCCTCCTACTCATTTATGTTCACTGAATCGAATAAAGTTGTAATGGCCACTCTCTTGCACGTTTTTAAATGCCGAACGTTCTTGATTATTCTTTTGACTGAAAGACGCAAAATACGTGACAATTTCGCGGTTTTCTTAAAAAGGCGGCAAAATTCTTTTGACAATTACGATCAAGATACTCCTTCAGAATTTGTGCTAAAGACATTTGGTTCTCTTCTAAAACTTGATAATCTACTTATCGCTTTAACTCAATTTTAAAACTTATAAGATTAACTAAAGTCACTCATGGTTGAATTATATATAAAAGAAACATTGATTTTCTATTTATATTTGTTTCAAGTTTGCAACATTTAAAAATTAACAAGATATTTGAATTTAAAAACTGGACTTGATCTGGAAAGAGTGAAGATTTCTGAGATATATTTGTGGCCGACTTTGAACACAAATGTGCAGAGTTGAGGACACTAAATTTGTAGGCGCCACTATCAATACAGTATACCATTAGAACCTATTGGTTTGCTTTGATTGGGATCCGACTTGGAGTGAATTTCTGAGGACGTTTAATACTCTGGAAGGTTACAAGGAAAGACATTGTATTTTGTGTTTATTACAGAAAGGGATTTAATTACACATTAATTAAAGCTGCGAAACATTTTTTTATCTTGATCTTGTGTAAACCTAACTTTACCTAGCTTAACCCAACCCAACCTAATCTAAAATACGATATAAATGTTTAGGTTAAGTTAGGTTAGGTTAAATTGGGGTAAAAAAAACTTGGGATGCCTCATCTTTCTGAGATCCCATTTTTTAATACATAAGATGGACTTATCATCAATGAGAATTGCTACTAAGGACTAAATCGCTTTTAATGCCCTAAATTTATTCGCTTCACTTTAGGCACTGTCTAAAAACACTGTAATGATATGCGAATTGATATTGATATAAGTTAGATGAGAGGAAAATGTGTGGAGGATATATAGCTTCAGTTCCTTCTGGGGGCATTGGGGTAGGGTGTGTAATTAATTGAGGTTGTTTGGGCCCAGAAGGCACGCAGACATCAATATCTTAGCTAAAACATCGTTGTCCATGTTACACACATTCAGCATAAAATCTTAACTAATGACGTTCCCTTCTTGCCTCCATTTCTTGGCCTTGGTGCTCTGGGTACTTTATACCACTTGTGACCTATGGTAGGATGCTCTCCCGTACTGAAAGATATAAAGACCATCAAAATTTTGGGGGGTTTGTTGATGAGAGTTGTTCAAGGATAATATTCTTTGTCCACTGGCCTGTCCTTAGGACAAGGCTAAAACTTTGTGGGGTACCCCAGCCCTCGGGTTTTTCCCGCACGACTTGCACTCGAGCCCAGTATGCCCGTCAACTGGGGCATTCTCTGTAGAACGAAAGCGAGAGCGTTTTGCAGAGATGATTATCATATCTCCGGGGGAGGGGGGGAGGGCGGAAGCAAACTTACCTTGAAATGAAACTCTTAACCAAATAGGGGATATGCGAAACCCCCCAAAGTGGCAGATGCACATGTGACCAGTTCAGTCGAGTCAAGTTCCGGCACTCGGCGAGAAGACTAGCCTGCTTCTGAGACGCTTCCCTACTCTCTTGTTGGTACCCATGGTTAGGATCCGCTGCAAACCATGTCCTCCCTGCATTTCAAGGTGGCCGCTAATCATTCCACATCAAAGCCTACTTCCTCCATTGCCTAGCTAGATTTTACTCTCGTTTTCTTTAACTTCTTCGAACTCAAAGATCATTTATTTTACTCCGCATTTTTACAAACTTTAACATGCAGCGAAAAACATAATTATCAATTTACATATAACACTGCGTAACAATTTTTTCCAAAGTTTTGTATATTATGATTTCTATGCATAGCCTTACAGACTCTACTTCAGAATGCCTATGGGTGACCAAAAGAAACCATGGACCCCCTCATATGATATGTAGAAACTGTCGATCTACTCTAGAAGGAGGGTTGAGAGGCGCAAGAAGGCCCATACTTTTTGCTATTCCCAGAGTATGGCGAGAACCAAAGACCCACCCCGATGGCTGCTATTTCTGCATGATAGATATTACAACGTATATAAAAGCTAAAAGAAAACAAGCTCTTTAGTATCTATGCATAATTTACCAGTACCACATCCATTAGAAAATGTAAGTAGGGAAACTAGTAATATTCTACATAAATTTAACTTTTATTTAGAATGGCGTATTAATCTCATTCAATGTTTGGTGGAATTTGCTAAGTGTATTCATTTTTTTAGACAGATGATGTAATGGATTTTTCATCAGAAGAGACGACAAGTAGCGGTAGCAGAGAAATGGGTGAAGCATTCGTGACAAGAATGTGTACGCATCTCCACGTTCCAAATCAAAGTAAATTGGATGATTTTTATCAGTGACTTAGTTCTCACTAAATCAGGAGCTGAACCTTGAGAATCTAGGCTGAAGGAATGGGCTTTACTAGGGGAAGACTGCAAAATATCTGTGCACCTGAAACGACATGATGAATTTGAAATTTACTTTGATGTTAGTGGGGATCTGTGTTTCTGCAAAGATTCGAGTGGTTTGTTCACTGATTTTGGCTTGAAGCATAATTCTGCGGAATGGCAACTGCTTATAGACAGCTTAGCGCGAAATCTCAAAGCAACGTCACTACACAATGGAAATCTCTTTGCCAGGAAAGCGACACTTAGTTATAGACCAGACAGTGCCAAGCCAGCTTTGAGATCTATAAACCTGTGAATAATAAGGTAAAATATGCGCTCATGATCAGCTATTTGCCGCACTTAGCCACTGGGATCGTGCGCGATTTAATTCCATTCCCTTCATCTACGGGGCGATATTAGGGTCTCAAGCAGGCGTTAATAGAGCGTACAGTCATCTCCAAGCGCCAACATCTACGGTAGTTCCTGACGTAGTGGTTCGCCGTTAGGAGACCCATGGAGTTGCTGAGTGCAATGAGGATCATCGCTGATTCACTTTGCGTATCTGTCAGAGACAATCTCCCACAGGAGCTATTCTTGAAACGTCTCCGGCCCCAGATAAGGCAGGTATTGGCTACCTTATCTTCAATAACTACCTTGTACAAAGTACACAATCCTAATTAAGGTTCAGAGGTGGAACTTCTTTGTGCTAGGCAGTCCATGCGTACCCATGAAAGAGTCCTTAGAAAGGCTCGCACCCGTGGGCAAGACACGACCCCTCTCTCGCTGGCGTTCCGACTTGCAACAGCTTCCTACGTGGCGAAATTAAAATCTGCTCGTGAAGCCTACTCACGTAATCTGCTTACTGATAATAGGAATGATCCCCGTACCATCTTCCGCCTGCTCTCCCGTCTTACTTCCCCAGCCCAGGTCTCCCCACCCATTAGCCTTGCTACTCTCTCTAATTTCTTCGCAGATAAGGTCACTAACCTCCGTGCCTCCCTCCCTCAGCCTTTTGTCCCGGCTCCTGCCATTCTTCCTGACTTCCCACCTCAGCCGCTTATCGTTTTTCCTGCTGCGACCGCGTTGGAGCTTACAGCCCTGCTCTCGCGTTCTAAGAAATCGGGCTCCCCAAAGAACATTTTTCCGCCTAAACTGTTATGTAAAATTCTGCCTGCTATCCTCCCAACGCGTCTTTACTTGTTCAACACATCACTTGCAACTGGTCTTGTTCCCTCTTCCTTCAAACGTGCCCACATCCGTCCGATTCTTAAAAAGCCTCAACTGAACCTCACTGACCCTTCCAATTATCGCCCGATTTCGCAACTTCCTTTCCTCTCTAAGGTTCTGGAGAGAGTGGTTGCTTCACGCATCAACAGTCACATGGTGGCCTGTAACATTAATGAAACCTATCAATCTGGTTTCAAGTCAGGTCACTCCACAGAAACCGCCCTTCTCAATGTGTCCGATTGCTTACGAAGAGCCGCGGACAGGGGTTGTGCCTCCATCTTCGTTCTACTCGACCTCTCCTCTGCCTTCGATACTATTGACCATACCGTCCTACTTGATCGTCTCCACTCTTTCCTCGGCAATCAGGCACCGTGCTTGACTGGTTCTGCTCTTACCTCTCGTCCCGTACCCAATCCGTTGTGATTGACGACGTTTCATCCGCCTCTACCCCCATTCGCTTTGGAGTGCCACGAGGCTCTGTCCTTGGTACTCTACTATTTCGTATTTACCTTCTCCCTCGTAGTTCCCTTCTCCGTAATCTCGGTCTATCCTTCCACCTATATGCTGATGACACTCGAATTTTTGTTTCCTCATCCCCCACGTCTCTTGCCTACTCTATCACTGACCTGCTGGCTGCCTACTCCTCCATTTCTGACTGGCTCTCTACCAACTTCCTCAGGCTTAATCACTCCAAAACTGAGGTCCTCCTCGTAGGCACCCCTGCTCTTGTCAAAAAATCTAAATCTCTCTTTCCCTCGTTTACTCTGGGTGGTAATACTATCATTTTCTCTGACTGCGTTAGGAATCTGGGTGGTTTTTTTATGAGCATCTCTCCTTTAAGCCTCATATCCGCAATGTCAGCAAATCCTCTCTATTTCCTTCGTAATTGCTCTCGTATTCGCTCTCACTTTGATCGCCAAAGTCTTGAGACTGCTGTTCATGCCTTCATCACCTCACGCCTTGACTACGGTAACTCTCTGCTTGTGAATCTGCCATCCTCCTCTCTCCGCCCCCTTCAACTTGTACAGAACTGTGCCGCCCGGCTTCTCCTCCGTCGCCCTCACTTCTCTCTCTCAAAACCCTTGCTGCATGAGCTGCACTGGCTCCCTGTCAGATCCCGTACTCACTTCAAGATACTTCTCTTCACATTTAAGGCCCTAAACAACAAGGCCCCGTCTTACCTCTCTTCTACCCTCTCGCCACGCCATGTCCCTCGGGCCCTTCGGTCATCACATGCACCTCTTTTGAATATTCCTCGTTCATCCCTCTGCCCAATGGGGGACTGCTCCTTCTCAATCTGCGCACCTAAGTTGTGGAATGCTCTTCCTGCTTAAATCAGGTCTTCTCCCTCTCTTACCACATTTAAGCGTCTCCTGAAAACGCATCTTCTCAGTATTGCCTTCTCCCCCTCTTGAATTTCCATTGAATTTCCATTCTCATCTCAGCACAACGTGCGCTCTAGGAAGGCCTCAGGCCTTGAAGAGCGCATTACAAAAGACTTATTATTATTATTCCACTATTTAAAGCAATGAATGACTAGCTTCCTGTTCATTCCTTGAAAAGGTCTTTAAGAATAAAGACGAAAGCGCTCGGAATCGTTTTTCACTTTTCCTTTGTGGGCGTATCTGCATGTATATATATATATATATATATATATATATATATATATATATATATATATATATATATATATATATATATATATATATATATATATATATATATATAGAGAGAGAGAGAGAGAGAGAGAGAGAGAGAGAGAGAGAGAAAGTGTTTGTGTGTTTTCTTCATTTGAGTGTGTTGCCTTATTTGTTTTCGCTGTAATTATTCATTTTATGAACATAATTTTTGTATTTAAGTGCGAAAACCTCACTTGCATTTTCTCACCTGACTCATAAATTTTTCATTCTTGTCGTTTTATATTCATTCATGTATTTATTCATTACTTCCTTCACTGCAATTGGCCCTCAAAAAATATCATATGAAACTGTTATCAAAGCCATAAATAGTAATATAATGTCATAAAAGTGTCATTTGTTGTGACGGAGGTAAATTGTAAATTATTGTTTATTGTAATTCTAAATTTCCATGAGAAGGCAAAATACAAAATAAATATCACTGTTTGGGGGATCATGTAATATTTTTCGTCGTTATTGCCTGTAATAGTGAAAATTTACTGTTCCTGTGAATTTGAAAAGGGGGCACTATGGGCTAGTCTAAACCTATACGAAACTTTCTAGTTGCGTACTATAAGTTACTATGTCGGTTCGTAGGTCGTCGGTCGACTGGTAACCATTGAAACTTTTCAATTAGTTTTTTGTCAATAACATCGTAATTATTCATCTGATTCTAACGAAATTTGAAACCCATATGTTCTTTTACATTCTCTTTCGAATGATATAATTGCCAAGGTCCTCCCAAGGTTAGTCGGGAACTATTAAAGGAAAACTAACTATGTGTCAGATTGCCCCACTTGTTGAAAGTTTTGAAGGTCGTAAGGTCATATGGTCATAAGGTCACAAGTCAGAATACATGAGAGCACGCGACTTAAGTCTGTTGACCTTGTTGGTTAGTAAATGGTTACATTAAATTGTTGTTGCCGTTGTTTTTATTTGGAAGACAAAAGACATTGCAGCAAACAAGGAATTTTCACTCAATGGGGGAAGAATAAGTGGAGGGGGGGAAGCAAACAGGCAATTAAGGGTACGAACTTGCCCACCCCCTAAGGGAAGGAAGGGAGAACCCTTCTGGGGAAAATGAATTTGGTTGGGCCATAGGTCAGATGAACCCAATAGCAATAGCCTGAAATATCTCATTTGAACCCTGGGCGAAAATTGATTCGTTACCATGGAAACGAAAAGGCTCCGAAACCAGTGCTGGTATTAGGATCTTCGGGGAAATTTGGCGGAGATGGAAGAAAAGGATCGAAAACAAAAGGAATCCTGGTTTAAAAGGCCTCTTGTTGACCTCTCAATAAATCAATTCTACTGTGAAGAGACTTAAAAAAATGCAAGCAAAAACCGACGAGGGCATCTCCCTCACTAATCTTGTAAAGGAAGATCTATACAGTAGTGAAGATAGAGGAAGTGAAAATAGGTAGGAGATATAGAGCGCCTATCCTCCAGCGGGCATTCGGATCGGGAGGCAACACAATCCTCCAGATGTCAGCTACAGCATGGTCATTGATGCTACACCCGACGTCGATTGCGAGGATACGGGAGTCCCCGCGATCCTATTAATTATAATATGTTGACGCCTTAATTGCATGTTTCTACCCAGGCACAGAAAAGGATTAAGATCCCCTTTGCACGACCAGAAAAAAACAGCTCGGAGGCAAAGACATTCCGAACCTGGGGTCGCCCCCCCTCTCGAAGTACAACAATCTTGTCTATTGTCCTGAAAGTGGTCCAAGTCCCCCATTTTGTCGAAATGATACATCTCAATTGCCATTTGGCGGGATTTAAAACACGGTATAATTTAATTATGTGCATATATAAAAGCTTCCAAGAATGGGCAAGTGTCAGCAGAGATGATATTTCACTATACTAATTTTGCGGCAGCCCTGCATCGAACTGGCACCTGAGGACGCCAAGCGATGTACATTGTGGCTCCAACACTCGATGTCGCGGGAGATGTGTTATTCTTGATCACCTTGTTCTAATCAACTCGTTACCGTTACGTCAAAAGTCCAGGAAGAGCTTGTCAGTCTGAATCAAGACCTAGTTCAATCATGATACGTCACTTGTCCACTTTAATGGCAAACTCTGACCTGATTCGGATGGAGGGAAATCGGATCGCATACTAGTGCTGGTTAACGGGAAGAATATTAAGAAGTTGACGATCCACCAAATCTCTGACAGCATGGAACAACGCGTCAAGGGAGCTGTTCTGAAGGTGTTGGACGATTTGCCGCAAGTTCAACCATAGATTGCCGGTATCTGCTTCGATACAACAGCGGCGTATACCGGTATTCCAGCGGCGCTTGTACCATTCTCTAGGACCAATTGTGCCGAGGCACAATTTAATTTATTGAAGAACAGCTTGAGGTTGTCTAGCTAAGAGACGATTACCAAAAATTCCTGGTCAACACTCTGGTCTTCCTCGATAGTCATGACAAAGGAAAGCTCTGGAACAATCTTCCTGGCATATATACCTGGCCAGATGGATGGCCAAAAGCATTTTCTGTCTTACAATGTTCATCTTCCGAAGCCAATTCCACCTGACTTCTCATGGGGCCCGTTCAGTACACACGAGAACCGTCTTTGATGTCATCGTCTACCTACAGAAGTGGGTTAGAGACTCAACCGACGTCGGATACGGGCGTCAATGAACTGGAGCGGTTGGAGAACATAGAGCGGTAAAAGGTGGTGAATTATGATATAGTTACTTCCGCATTTTGCAAAGTACTCTGTTGTTTCTAACAGGGATTTTCACGTCAAGGAACGGTAATGATTCCTCCTGTTCCCATTCCACTTTAAATTTAATTAAGGTGGGCAGAGCGTTTAATTGGAGGACCAATGCATCAAAGTTGTTATTGTTATTATCTAGGGGTCATGTTGAGAAAATATCATCAACATGTCTAAAGTAGGTAGATAAGAGGTTGAGAATGATTCGAGAGAGGAGAGACCTTTCATAGATTTCCATAAAAAAGATTATAGAGAATATGTGAGAGAGAATTCCCCATGATTAAGCCATAATTTTGACGAAAGAGCTGGTCTTTAGGAGAAAAAAAATGATCAGTCACGCATAATCAGACCAATTTAATAAGTGTAGGGAGAGGTAGTGGTAAGTCAATATCTAGAGTAGGAAGAAATCATGCTAAAACGTCTAGAGCTTCATCCACCGGAACATTGGTGACAAGGCTATTTACGTCAAAATCTAACAATCTCTTTCCACTAAAGTCTTGTTTTATTTTTTATATGAAGTCAGTCCCATGAATTAATTACATGTGAACCAATACTGAAATTTCCTTGCTAAATAATTACAATATTGAACTCAAAATATGCAAACCACAACGTCATAATAAGGGCAAAAATTCGGAATAAAAACATTTATCACAAAATTGTGGCTACTTAGTTGCTCTATATTTTATCTACTAGATCTCTTAGCAATATCTTAAATTGCCTTCAAGTTTGCGAAGTCTTAAAATCGGCCGCCACCTGTCGGCTGATTCCGGCATTCGTTTTGGCGCGCTTATTGAGAAACCGTGAATTTCGCTACTCGCCAGATTGTCTACTGGTGAAGGATTGAGTTGTAGGTACAGTATTCATAAACTTGTCGAAGCACATTGACACACATGCATAGAGATCCGGAGAAGGACCGAACCGCATATGGTTTGCGACAGACAGGGTTGTGTTCGCCAACCCCTTTAGAAAAAGAGTTGAGAAACAGGGGGAGGGGCGCATGCCCCGAAAAGAGATGAAAATGAGCCCAGGTTCAGTGATGCTGATAACATGGGGAACAATTTTAATCACATTTTCTGGTTACTTAAGTTTATCTGCCAGTTTTAATTCATTTTTTCATGCTGATTTCAAACATATATTCCATTTTTATCTACATGCTATAGTTATTCTGTAATTTCTATTTTCTCGTCTCTCCGAAAACTGCCCTCAGGACGGACAGAGAGGGTGCTTGTAGAAATCAAATACTTCACAGTACATAGTAGTAAGATAGTAATAAGTGTTATTGTGCAAAATATTGACATTATTGTTTCTTTTTTCAGGTCTCATGTTAGAGTGATGGCTTCGTCAAGAGGAAATTGCGTTAATGATCCAGAAACCTTCTGTTGCATATGTGGCTGTTACATGCTAGTTCGTTAAAGGTGCAATAGATCAAACTTTGTGATCCGCACTTATAATGCATATTTTGATGTTCCTCTTAGCGATCAAGATAAGAAGTAGGCCCCACATGTTGTTTGCCATAGTTGTGTGGAACATCTTCGTGAGTGGAATCCCCATGGTGTGGCGAGAGCCATGGATCATGTATCGGACTGTTATTTTTCTCTGGTGAATACAAAAGGGATTGGCAAGAAAAATCGGCACAAGATCGACTACCCCAACATTCCCTCGGCGATCCGGCCAGTACCTCATTCTGAGTCTTTACCAGTTCCGATTTTCAGTGGATATGCTTCCTCCGAGGATAAAAATGATGTAAATGATATGGACGTCCACGGAATGGATTTAGAGTCTGCAGATTCATCATCAGATGCTGAACAGTCGTTAGCTCCTCACTGTTTCAATCAAGAGCATTTGAATGACTTGATACGTGATTTGGCGCTCTCCAAGAAAGCTGCAGAACATTTAGCTTCCAGGTTAAGTGAAAGACATATGCTTGACAGGTCGGTACGGGTATCATATTAACGAACAAAGGAGAGTACATTTATTAAGTATTTCTCTGAGGACAAACAATTTGTATACTGCCACGATGTTCCTGGTCTGTTTACCGAGTTGGGACTTGGCACCTATAGCCCTGCTGGGTTGAGACTCTTTTTGGATAGTTCCAAGCGTAGCCTCAAGTGTGTCCTTTTGCATAATGGCAATGACTTTAGTGCAGTTCCTCTCAGTCACTCTTTCCATCTGCGAGAAACTCACAATGACATAAGAATGGTCACGGATTTACTTAAGTAACATGAACACAATTGGATCATATGTGTAGACCTTAAGATGGTCAACTTCCTCCTTGGCCAGCAGAAGGGATATACAGAGTTTCCATGCTATATCTTTATGTGGGACAGTCGAGCCCGTGAAAAACACTGGCCCCCAAAAGATTGGCCAGTTCGGGAAACTTTGGAAGCAGGAATGCTAAACATTGTTAATGAGCCAATCGTAAGTCGAGAGAAGATCGTTTTTCCTCCACTTCATCTCAAACTGGGGTTGGTGAAGCAGTATGTCAAGGCGTCGAGCACTGACAATGGTTGTTTCAGTACATATTATCAGCGTTTCCTGCTTTGTCATACGAAAAAATAAAAGCAGGAGTATTTGATGGTGCCCAAATCCGAAGACTTCTGAGTGATTCTAGATTCGTGAACACCATGAATGAAAAAGCGAAGGCAGCCTGGCTCAAATTTTGTGGCGTTGTTCGTAAATTCTTGGGAGACAAAAAAGCGCATAACTACGAGGATCTGGTTACTAATATGCTTTTAGCATATCGTGATCTGGGATGCAACATGAGTGTGAAGCTGCATTTCTTAAATAGTCACCTCGACCGATTCCGAGAGAATATGGGGAATAAGGGGAACGCTTCCATCAGGATTTGATGGCGATGGAAGAACGCTACCAAGGTCACTGGGATAGACACATGATGGCGGACTACTGCTGGACGATTAGAAGAGATCAGCCAGAGAAGACTTACAAGAGAAAGAGTTACAAACGCAAACCTTTGCCCGATTGAAATCAAGAGGAGGTCCTCCAGCCTGATGTACGGTCATTAATAAATTAGCATCTATTTGATGACAGTATTTGTAATCCTAATGTGTAATTCAGGTTTCTTCTCATATGCAATAAAATGTTTGCGCAAAAAAACCTGCTTTACTATCAATAACGCAAAAGGATGATTCAAAATTACTTCAGGGCATGATGATAGGCGTGATAAAAGGAAAATTATTGTATAATATTAGTTATTTATATTACGAAAAATCTGTAGCATTTAGAGAGAATCTGATTTCAGATTTGAATTCAGTAGGCTCGAATTAGGTAGGAAAATGTACTTATGTCAATTCACCAAATACTTTGCTCCCAGCGTAATTTATGGGGATGGTGGTTAGGGGGAAAGAAGTGAGTTAGAGGGAATGGGGAAGGTGAAGGAGAGGGGGGGGGGGCTGGCTGGCTTGTCTGCTATCATCAGACTGGATACTTTCTCTCACGGGTAGAATTTACGTACATGGAAGTCTAAGTGTATGTGTAAGAGTGTATTCATTCAGCCGTGTGTAGAAATGTACATTCAATGATAATTTTCATTCTTGTTTGAGAGGGGAGTAGGAATTTATATGTGCGCAAGTGTGGTTAATAAAAGTTTATGAGAGTAGAAATTCTGGAAAGATCCTAGTGCAGAATTGAGGGAAAGGGTGTATTTTGGCCCAAGAGCCCGCCCTTTCTTTATCAATTGCGGCCCTTAGTTTCCCATCCTAAGGACTGGTGTTCTATGCTTTGGAAATGGTTACGTCTTTCTTGTCTTAAATCTCCGTGAAAAAATAAACAACAAAAAGGTCACGAAAAAAAACTCCAATATTTTATTATTATTATAATTCTGCTTTTTCCTTCCTATCATGTTGGCTCGTTCGCACGTACAGTCATGGCCAAAGGTTTTGAGACTACTCTATTTTTTCATATAAGAAAATTAATAGAACTAATCAAACCTATTTTATTAATAAATACAGTCAATTGATGCACACAGTCAATATTTACAAGCAGTCTTTGTTGTTCAAGACTGCTTCAATTCGTTTTGGCAGGCTGGGGACCAAACTTTCTATGATATCTTGACTGATATGGCTCCATTTCGGTTCAATAAGCGCCCTCAACTGTTCACACTTGAATGACTTCTGTTTATCAACAACCAGTTTCATTATCGGAAAGAAATTCTCTATTGGGTTCAAATCTGGCAAATTCCCGGCCGAAGCAAGGTCCTAAAGGTTCGAAGTTATTTTCCGCCAAGAACTTTGTTATGGCTTTTGCTTTGTGACAAGGTGCGCCATCATGCTGACAAATACAGTTATCATCCCCAAATTGGTCCTAAACTATTGGGAAAATGTGCTGATGAGACAGGTTTGGGTACTATTTCGAGTTTATGGCAGTGTTCTTGGGCAAAATTGTTATTGTTCTAGTTCCTTTAGAGGAGAAGCAGCCCCAGACATGGAGAATGTCCGGATGTTCCACTGAGCGCCCTACACAGAAATCGTGAAAGCTCTCTCCATTCTTTATATTTCCTACAAAAGTGGAGACTTTCCGTAAGGTTCATTTAGGGAAGATGAGGCTTCTTCGCAGCCCTTCTATAATTGAGACCTTTGTCGATAAATCTCCACTTCGCTGTGGGCGCTGAAGCGTTCGCACCTGTCTTTCCAACCGCGGGCAAGCTTGGCACTGAGAAAACCCGATCCTTAAGCTGGGAACTTACCAGGGGACGATCTTGGAGGTCATTTCAAGCTCTTAAGACTCCAAAAGACTTCTTTAAAGGAGTGTAGCCAGTCTTTTTAAGGTCACTAATGATCCTAAAGATGGCGCTCCTTGATGAAATACCCTTAGCAACATCTTGAAATTAAGGCCACTTTGGTGCAGAGCAACAATTGTTGCATGATTTTCTTTGAAAAGAAACATTTCTGAAATTTATTTTTACACAATGAAATATTACTTAATCCATTAGAATTCCACCTCATTCATTTAATAATATTTGTGATCATTTTACTGTTTTGATCGAACAGCAAAACTCCAGAGACGGAAACACCTCCTACAAGAACAGGATCAGAGCGAGATTTTCGAGTCAGCGACGGAATGTAATGTTTCTTTATATTAGTCTCAAGTGTTTGGCCATGACTACTACCATTGTCATTATTATTAATATTATTATTTCTACCATTAATATTATCATTATTATTTATATTATTATTACCCTTATTATTATTCATATCAGCATTACTATCATTGTAATTATTATTATTACTACCATTATTATTATAATTATCACCGTTTTTTAAAAAGAAAAAGTATTTAGCAAAGACAACGGTGGAAATCAATAAAAACGATGATCGTGTTCTGTGACGTTAAATGAGGTAGACTGAATAAGAATCGATTGATTCACTCCTTTTTGGGGAGTGAATCACTCGATTCTTTGAAAACTTCTTCCTGGCTACATACGATGCCCGGCCCCTCTATCATGATGCACTGGCGGTTTTCAATTTTTGCTTCATACTAACCGCATTATATATATATATATATATATATATATATATATATATATATATATATATATATATATATATATATATATATATATAAGTAAAGAAGTTAGCTGCAAGGCCTACATTTGATGTTGAAGAGGAAGAATCCCTTAACGAATGCGGATGATGCAACATCGTTTATTTTCCTTTTTACAACGTTTCGAAAACAAGTTTTTATCTGCAATCCAAAAATGAAGGACGCATAAATTGGCACACGAGTAAAAACTACCAAAAAACTTGCAAAGTGAAAAAGTTAACATTTAAGTTGACTAGATTAAACTACACTTAAAAGTGAAGAAGGTTCATAGATATAAAGTTGCATAAAAATTTACTTTCAGTGGGGAAAATATAATAGTTTTAATATTATCTGTGGGTGAAAATCAAGTAAAAAAAATTAGGCGCTGGAGAAGCGCTAGGAAATAGAATGATCATAACATTCAATTTAAGTTCAACTAAATCTCATATCAACATCCAGCCCACTCGTCACCTATTTCAAACACTGTAATTTCTATACCTTCAGACATAGGTTAAATAGTTAAAAGTGGAAAGTGAACTCGCTACAAAAAAGCGTGACTGAAATTTCTGAAACATTTATGCAGTCTTTAACATAGAACTTCAAGGTCAACAGACTTAAGTCACGTGCTCTCAATACATATTCTAACTTATGACCATATGACCTTCAAAATTTTCAATATCCTTTGAAGGACTTTGGTAATTACATCATTCGAAAGAGAATGTAACACAACATAAGGGTTTCAAATTTCGTTAGAATCGGCCGAATTTTATATTTTTTATGATGTTATTACCAGATAATTTCCCGGCTAACCTTAGGAATACCTTGAGAATTATATCATTCAAAAGAGAATATAAAACTACATAAGGTTTCCAAATTTTGTTAGAGTCGGATTAATAGTTGCAATGTTATTACCAAAAAACTAATTGAACCGTAAAATGGTTACATCCGATCGACCGACCTATGGGTTGACATAGTAACTTATAGAGTCGCGTCCACGTGACTAAAAAGATTTAGTGCGATATAAACGTCCCAAATGCAATAAACCTAAACGCGTACCGTCGATAAATCAGGAAAAAAACGAGCTATATAAGAAAGGAGTAAATATAAGCCGTTGTGAACCAGTCATATTTAGGTAGATCAGGTTCAATATATTTTCCCTCGTTGGCAAGTTAAGAAACTATTAAAGAAAGCGAAAGATAACATAAAATGGGACTAGAGAGGGTAGTTAAGATAATGCAAACAGATTTTATGTGTACGTAACTAACAGGAAGCCAATAAAAGAGAAGAGAGGTCCATTAACGTCAAACGATGGTTCACTTATAAATGCTACACTAAATATAGGAAAAGTTCTTAACGACCACTTTGCAAGCGTTTTTACCAAAGAGGATACTATTATTTTGCCAATCGTATCAAATGTAGTTACTTTTGATGAAAATTCACTATTTATTTGATGTTAGAATTGCGGAATATGAGATAATAACTATAAGGTATGTTGTGTAGACAAATTGTGAGTGGTTTGCTCACCAAGGGTGATTTTTCACCGAGTTTTGATACCACTCATGGGTAGCCCGATAGGTTTCTTGGTTCGGCTTGGTGGCTACCCGATTGATTCTTCGGTGGGGCACTGACTCCAAAGGGTATAGTATTCTTCTTTCTTGATTGCAGGCTGGGTAAAGGTGATCAGAGATTTCGTGGAGGGTAAAAAAATCTTCAGTGATACATTCAGTATTCTTTATTCGGGGAAACTGGGAAAGTATTCTGATGTATCTGTCTTTATATGTACATTTGTACATTTTACTTACATTAATTTTTTTGCAATGTTTTAAATTATTATACAATCTTACAATTGGTATTTTTAATTATACACAAGTAATTAATAAAATAGTTTTCTTTAATATTTCTTCGATTAGAATGAGTTCATATTTAGTGCGTTCGATAAACAAAATGAGTTCATATTTAGAGCGTGTAATACATACAAATAGAAGTTTTGGAGTTCTCTATATTATATATGCGTTTTTAATTAAATATATATTAATTCTTAGAGAAATAAAACAAAGTTATTATATTTATTGTTTCTTTTAGGATTATTAGTCATTTAACGGCTAGGTTTTAATACCCCGTAAGGGGCGCGGCAATCTGCCTTCCCCGTTCGGCCCAGGTTAGCCTGTTGTCCTTCTTTCTGACAGCCTGTGTTTTTACCCTACCTCCTCACTTTCCCTACAACCTCTCTCACAACTTTCTCTGGCCGGCTTCTAATTTCACACGGTAGACGCCGACCAGGTTCCTCTAACCCAACTATCCCGGATAGGGGCTGAAGGTGGATGGGACAATGTTCCCTCACTCTTGAGCTCTTGCCTGGTGTGGTGAGTTTTTAACAGCCTGCTTTATCCCCACCCACACATTCTTCACATACCGTTTCTTCCTCCTTTCCCTGTCTATCAAGTTTACGCCGTCCGCCATGCTGATGGAGTGCCAGGTCACTAGGCTGGAGGAGTGGCCTCAAATGGATGCAGCTGGTTTTGCCGGACCCATATTCACCCCTAAAGAGCGAGATATTGCGTAGGGTGGTGTGCGTTTGTGGCCCGTGAAAGGTATAGGGTCACCATGGCCGATGATGAAAATCTAAAAACCTTCTCTCCTCCCCTCCTGTACCATCGACGAAGCCGCCTTCAAGGAGCTCCACCGAATAAATGGAGGTCCACTTCCCTGCGCTTTCGCAGGGGACCCTCCAAAACTCTTTGGACGGAGAAAAGGCTTACTCCTGCCATCTGCTTCTCTGGAATCGCCCAAGGGCGACTCCTTTTCTCCAGCGGCAGCCCCCCCCCTTTACTTGTAAGGGGACTGCCAAGAAAGAAGGCAGGCGACCCAAAATTGACCGCTCCCGCTGGGAGCAGCTCGATAGGGCCAACCACCTTAAGCGAGCAAAGTATGGCAGGGCCCGTCGGCAAGTGCCCCTTAACATCCTGCACTCGTGTGTCAAGAGCCTACAGGGGGTCAGTATACGTGCCCTCCTCTCTTTCTTGAGTGATGCCGGTTCGCCGGCATTAGAAGATGGCCACATAGAGGCCCGTCCTGAGATTGATATAGTCCCTGAGGTGACCCGTCCTTAAATGGTAGGAGCTTCTAGGGTAGGAGTCGAACACGGGCTCGGTACTAAACACTGAACCCAAGTCAGCCACTGTGGTGCAGGGTCCTCCTCAGATGGCTCAGGCCCCCGAGGCCTTACAAGGAGAGGAGGAATCTCCTCTCCAGTGGTGCCCCTATGACAGCCAAGACCTTCTCAATTTCGGGGAAGGATCTTTTTGAGGTCTGTCCATCTTGGCTAGGGGCTCCGGCCAGTGGAGGGGAAAAGCTGGTAAATTCCCAGCCCTCCTCTCCTAAAAAAAAGAACCTGAAATTTGACTTAAAAGACTCAGGGATCCTCTCATTTCGCGAGAGCCACGTAGACGTCGGGTCTGCTGCCGTTTCGGTAAGCACCCAAGCCAAGATCGGTACGTGCAGTCCATTTGATCCCCCGGGTAGGGAGCCCCAGACTAAAAACAGAATTGTGCAGAGCGGAGCCTCGATTACGTCGGGGCCCCTCATTCAGAGGCTACCTGGTGTTTTCGAGCGTTTTGGCTTCAAACGCTTCCTTGTTATTTGCTCCACTGATGGCAGCATGTTGGCTAAGGGCAACATGATCCATCAGAGGAGAGCTCTAGCTAGTGTGATTGGTAGAGAGCCAAAGGTCACCTCTTACTCGAAAGGGAGCCTTTTGGAGAATGTATCGAATCCCTTCGAGGCGGCCATGATTAGTGCCCTTCGGACACTAGATGGCACGCCAGTGAGTGTGACTCTGCACTCTACCATAAACTTCATGAAAGGAGTAGCTTTGCAGTGGAAATCGTGGACTACTCTATAGATGACATCACCTTAGAGCTGGCCGACCATGGGGTGGTCAAGGTAGAACGTGTGATGAGAAAACAGGGAGGGGCCTAGAGACCCACCCCTACACTTTTCGTCACGTTCGACTGTGACAAGTTCCCTGAGTCGGTGCGTGCCTGTTGGTATCGCTACCGCGTGAAGGCATTCATATCACTACCGCGGAGGTGCTATTACTGTCACCACGTCGGCCATACTAATCGTTCCTGTAGACACACAAAGTCGGGGTTACCCGAAGTCTGTGTACGTTTCTCCAAGGCTGCAAACGATAAGTCCAAATCGTGTGTGGCTAAGTGTGTCGATTGCGGAGAGCCTCAACCCGCTTCTTCGAAGCAATGTAGTGCCTAATTCGCGAGGCTAAGTACTTGATCCTGGCGCGCCCGGCGCTGCCTGGCACATCCTAAGCATCAATGTTAAGAAAGACACTAGCACGGTCGTTTCCGCGCCCATTCGGAACCGTTCTGTGGGTTCTACCCACCCCGAGCGCTCATCTGGTAAAGCTGGAGGAACAAAAGGTTCACACCCAGCCCCGGCTAAACCAGGGCTCCTTTCCCTACCCCCAGCGTAACTCATTTGCGTAAAGCGAAACGGCCACGCGCATCCACGGCGTCGTTAGACTCACAGGAGGCAACACCCCTGAAGATTGTCGTGAGGCCTTGTTCCGGGGTTCCTAAAGCTTCCCCCAGAAAGGATGACAGAACTAAAGGAGCTTCGGCTTCTTCGCCCACACTCATGATAGGCTGGGTGACTCGGAAAAGGTGTATCCCCTAAAACAGGGACCCCTGCCTCCGAATCCTCCCCGCTCGCTTAAGGTTTTGAGGCGGAGGGAGGAAAAGACTCGCATGACGAGCTAACCTCCCCCGATAAGTCCTCGAAGGCAACAACGTCTTTAGCGCATTGTCTGGCCAACAGTGCCCGAAGTTCTGCCTCCGCGAAGCGTACGGCCATTCCCGTGAGGGTCTTCTCTTCGGAGAGGACCCCCGCATCTCCTCCGAGCTAGGCCTGGAGGGCATATTCCTTCAATATAATTACCGCGGACTCCGGGAGAACTGGAAGGACTTGCGGAGGCTCATCTCCTCCCGTTCTCCCTTATAACCTCCCGTGGTATAAGGGTTTTGCGACCTCACCACGACGGGATGAGGGCCGGGCGGGAGGATGCGCGATTTACATTCGGCATGATGTCTCCGTTCTTCTCTTCGATTTAGATACCTCCTTTCAGGTAGTAGCTGTGCAGCTGCACCTGGATAGGAGGTATACTATTATTTCCGCGTACCTTTCACCGTCAGCCAACTTCGACTCGGAGGACTTCCGCCGTGTCGTGGCATGGTTTCTCAGGCCCGTTCGAAGCACGCCCGCCGCTCTTCTTGGCCAGCATAAGTGTCTTAACTTAACGGGGAGACCCCTCTAGCAGAGTTGTGGAAGCGAGTCAAGTTCTCGCAAGGCCTCCCTCCCCTACCCTCCCGTTCGCCAGCAGAATGGGACCGCAATCTCGGACAGCGTGACCGCTTTCTCCGCATTTCTCTAGCCGGAATGCTGCTCCGCCAGCATTCATTGCGATCGTGATGTCTCGGAAGGCCGCCAACTGAACTTACCTTTAGAAGTGGATAATCATTCAACGACAGGTTTACTTTGAGCGAGTTGCGTTTTACTCTTGCTTCGTGCGCGGACACCGCCCATGGTCCAGACGATGTCCCGTACGCCGTGCTTCGACATCTAGGTGAGCAAGGCATGGCCTTTCTCTTAGATTTGTTCAACAGGATCTGGGTAGTGGGTATCCTCTCAGATTCCTGGCGAATCTCTACTGTGCTCGCTTTTTGCAAACTGGGGAGAGATCACTCTACTCCGCCCCGTTTCCACCCAATCTCTCTAACCTCCTGCGTGTCCAAGTTGATGGAGAAATTGGAAAATATTAGATGGCCTATTGAGAAGGCGTATGATACCGCATGGCGATACAGTATCATGGAGATTATTCAGACGATGTGGTTGAGAGGACGCCTTTATATCTGAATTTTTGCGAGATTGTTGATTCCGCGCACGGGTAGAGGGAGCCCTCTCCTGCCCAATAGAACATGATGAGGGTGTCCCGCAGGGACGTTACCTCAGTGTCACACTCTTTACCCTGAGCATCACATCAGTACTGCCTGAAGATGTCCTGGCTACACTCTACGTAGACAACCTTTTGATCCCTTTTGTTGCGGCCCAGATGCCAACTCTGGAGCGTCGAATCCAACATAGCGTCTATCACTATGCCGAAGCGCACAGGTTTTGGTTTTCCTTGGCACATAATAACCTGTTGTATTTCTGCCTCCATCCAGGGCTCTTCCGTGACCCATACTTGATTCTCAATGGGATGCGCCTGGAAGTGTTGAAATCGCGCCGTTTCCTTGGTCTTGTATTTGACCATCGACGTCTCATCTGGGAGGCTCTTAGTCGCAGCCTTATGGTCTCTTGTGCCCGTGGCATGGATATTCTTCCCTCCGTGACGTTCAGTGCCTGGAGTACTAATAGAGCTACTGCCTTACTTTTGTTATTGATCCTTTGTTCGTTCGAAGCTCATCTACGGATGCGAGTTTTATGCATCTGCAACCCAGTGTGTATTATGGAAGGTGGACTCGATCAACCACAGTGGCCTTCGCTTGGCGAGCGGTGCCTTCCGCACTTTCCCCATTGACAGCCTAGGTATAGCTCTCGGGTTGGTAGTGCCCCTGTTTATGCCCAGCACGCCACCCTATATATGTCGCCACGCCTCTACTCCCAAAGCTTCTACCTCGCCGGAGCACACTTCCTGTCACGCTGGAACCATGCCAGTGTATACGGATGGCTCCAAGTCCCAAGAGGGAGTCGGTTTCAATGCTGTATCACCTCTGTTTGAAATCAGCGGGGCTCTCCTAGGCGCTGTGTCTGTCTTCACGGCCGATCTGGTTGTATTACACTGCTCGGTACGGGAGATAACGCGATGTGTCCGGTTCGGGGACCGGATTGTGATTTATAACGACTCACAAAGCTCCCTGAGGGCTCTTGAGGACATTGGAATCTCCGCCTCCTCTGCTTCGCGATATCACCTATCCCACGGTTTTAGCGACTCGGGTGGATTTTGAGATTATCTTCTGCCTGGTTCCGAGACATTTAGGATTTGCAGGGAATGAATGAGCAGGCCGATGAGTGCGCCAAAAAGTCCTCGAAGAATGGGCGACCAGACCAGCCTTTCGCCCTTTCTCACACCGACAACATGGCAGGAATACTGGTTGCCCTCTGGGCGGTTTAGTAAAGAAGATAGGAGATGGTCAAGGGGAACTTAAAGTTACATGCCATTGCGCCGCGACTGTTCCCATGGACCTACTCCCCAATACCGCGATGGCTTCAGGTTGCTTTCTGTTGTCTCCAAATTGGACACATTCGCAGGACGCACCGCGATTTAATGGAGCGCTCACCTGCACCTTACTGCGACGACTGCGTTATCCCCCAGACTGTTACGCACATTCTTGTTGAATATCTCATTCTGGGTTACCTTCGCGCATGTTACCTGTCTCTGTAACGGGACGAGCGAGGTCAATACCGCTTGTTCCTTGTACTAAGGACTGGTTCGTGCACACCGACTTGTGGACTATACAACTTTTTCTCCGCTTTATTTCACCTGTTTGTTGTGTCTCATGCTCATGCTCCGAGGAAAGTGGGACCTCCCCCGACGCTGGAGTGCGCTTCCTTTTTGTTAGCTTTTTGCTTTGTTTTTGTTTTTCATATATGGACTTTTTATTCTTGTTATTTGTTACTTACTTGTTATTTGTTTTTTTAATATAGCCTAGTCGTAGGCTGCAGTGACTACGGCGACTTATGCACAAGTAGGCAGTCGCCAGATGGGCTCCGAAAAAAATACCAAACAAACTAAGCTTTTATACTTAACGCGGAATTGGTGTCGTCTGGAAAACATCCCTTCAATAGTTGCCAAATGCCACTCAAAACCAAATTCACCTTTTAACTCTCAATAAAATTTGATTTAAAACAAATAGATATATAAAATAAATGGGATTGTAATTATTACCTTCAGTCTTTTACAACTATTTTTGTAATTATTAAACAAACATTATTATATTCCTGTCTTTTTTTCTTTTTAAAACTTTAATAAAGTTCCTCGAGTTGACTGAAAGAAAACAATGATTTAGTTGGTCGTACAAATAAGGAATCTATTACGAAAATGAGAGTAATCTGAAAAAATATGACTAAGCTGTTTATTCTTTTAACGTCAACATTATAATGTTGACGGTATTTACTGTTATAAAATGACTAACTACTTTTTGGGCCGAAAGTTGAAATCAGGAGAGAGATGATTTTAGTCTCTAGTTCGAACCTCTTAAAATTTAACATGAGCTCTCATTTCTTTAAGGGGGCTGGCAGTATCTTTAGGCGATTGTTATTATTTTGTAGTTTATTAACTGTAGCTTGCACAGATCTCACCAGCTTAAGGGAAAAAAATCCGGTCATTTAACCCACTGTCCATTCGGACCTTTCTTAAAACAGAGGTATTCCTAAATGGTAAGAGTGCTCATTTAGAGCACTTATCCTTTCGGATTTCCTTGCATCAAATGTTATTTTGGATCGATATGAACCTATGATAATAATTCATACAAAAATGCAAAGTGCTTATTTTTAGGTTTCCTTGAATCCCTTATTACACCTTACGACGAGATCCCTACAAAACTATATTCAGTGGTGGGCGCGTCAGTAAATTTCGCCGGTCCGTCATTCGTCATTCTCGAGCGGCTGGCCCGCCAGTCCGTCATCATCAGTTCGTCATAATTTCAGGCCGGTCCAGTCCGTCAGTCTTCAGTCCGTCACTCCGTCATCGTTATTTTAACCACGCTTCCGTCATCGCTAAATTATAGTTCGTCACCGCTATTTTAGGACCGTCAGTAAAAAACTGTTAACAAGGGTTACAGCACACAATTTTATTAATTTAGAAACAGTTTGGACCACTTTATACAAAAAAATATAAATTCTTTCACTATTACTACCTCTCCCCCTGCTTCTCCTCCTCAAACTTCCCCCTGCCCCTTGTAGCTTGGGTACCCTAACAAGGACATGTTCCCCTTGAGGAACACCAGCTTCTGAAAGTTGGCGCTGGCCAGGGCGGCCCTCTTCGGCATGAGAATGTCGCTTGCTGTGAAGAACATCCTCTCCACGGCAGCGGAGCTAGGGAGGGGGATGTTGTACTTGATGAACAAGTCTACCCATGCCTACATGTACTCCTTTGGGAAGAGGGCCCAGGAGAGGGCATACTTTCTTACAGTTTGCAGTTCTGGAGGTAGCCTTTGAGTTACCTGATGGCCTCGGCCTTGTCCTGGTCCCCAGCGTCACCTGTCTCCTCCACCTCATCAGGCTCCTCCAGGGGCTGGGTGTCACACAGAAGCTCGACACCAGGCGACATGCTGGCGTCACTGTGCTGGCTCTGGTCCATTTCATTGTCTCTGTTACTTACAGGTGTGCTGGCTCTGAAGCTCTCGCTACTTAGCATACTATCAGGTCTATCACTATCGGGAGACATACTCCTGCTTCTGTCTCTGCTAAGATATCTATCTATCCATGATCTATAAAAGTCGAGAAATGTAAGGAAAAACAATTTAAATAATGTTACTTCACTTGATCAAACGCGGGTTGGAATGTTAAAGCCTGGTCCACACTACAGAAATTTCTTTTTTAATAAGTTGAAACTTTTGAAACAAGTTATAACTGTACCGCAGAAGCGGAGAGCTCGCGACAAAAAAACCTTTCATTACGAAAGCTAGCAGGCTACTGATATGACGCAGCAGGATTGCCAGATGTTTGGAGCAAAAGTAGCAGATATCGATAAAAAGGAGCCCAATATTTATATATATATATATATATATATATATATATATATATATATAGAGAGAGAGAGAGAGAGAGAGAGAGGGAGAGAGAGACAGACAGAGAGTTACAAGGAGTTACAAGGAAAGAAAGTACCCTAGGAGACCTTACGGTTCATTCAAAGAGGGTACCTTTGGACTAGTAATCGAGTAGGCATATGGCTGCTCAATTGTTTTGCGTCCCTAAACGGCCACTTTTCAAGACTTTGTCTAGTCTTGATTTGAACTGGTCAACAGATTCACTGTTGACAACTTCCACTGGAAGTGCGTTCCACTTACCCCAGATAGTGTAAGTGAAAAAATTTCCACACAGATTGCGGTTGTAACGCTTCAGTTCAAGTTTGAAGCCGTGATTGCGCGTTCTGTTCTTACTCAGTGTGAAAATATCCCGGTAGTCAACATTGTCAAACCCTCGAAGTATTTTGAAAACTTCGATGAGCTGACCACGCAGTCTACGGGTTTCCAGCGAGGACAGATCTAATTCCCTTAGTCTATCCTTATAACTTTTATGTCGGATAGAGGGAATCAGTTTGGTTGCCCTGGCTTGTACGCGTTCCAACCTTGCGATGTCCTTTCGAAACGAAGGACTCCAAAATTGTACGGCATACTCCAGGTGTGGCCAAACGAGGGAGTTGTACAGACAAAGTACAATCTCCTTGTTACGGTATCCAAACTGGCGCTTTATGTAGCCTAACATCCTTTGGGCTTTCTTCTCTGCCTCGATGCACTGTTTCGAGAACTTGAGGTCGCTAGTAATAGTTACACCCAAGTCCTTCTCAGTGTCACTCGATTCAAGGGCAGTTCCTTTAAGGAAGTACTGAGATTTGGGGTTTCGGTGGCCGATATGCATTACTTTGCATTTGTTCACGTTGAAAGGCATTTTCCACGTGTCCGACCACTCCCCAATCCTTTGAAGGTCCTCTTGGAGGCTGGCAGTGTTCCCCTCCTTTGCCACATTAATACCAAGCTTGGTGTCGTCGGCAAATTTGGAGATTTTGGCAACCATGTCTCCGTCCATGTCGTTGACATAGATAATAAACAGTAGTGGTCCCAGGACGGAACCTTGAGGGACACCGCTTGTTACGGGCGCCCATTCAGAGGCCCGACCATTCACCACTACGCGTTGCCGTCTGTTACTTAGCCAGCTTTCTATCCAACGTGCTACCTTGCCGCCTATGCCCTGCGCACGCACTTTCCGGAGAAGGCGGTAATGTGGTACCATGTCAAAGGCCTTTTGGAAGTCAAGGTACACAACATCCACCGCCTTGTCTCGATCATGCTCACTGAACACAGAGAGAGAGAGCCGGCCCTAGCCATTTTTGCGCCCTAGGCAAAATAACGACGTGGCTTCCTCCCCCCCCCCCCCATCTATAAGTTATTGCACAAAATATATTGTTTAAGCCAGTGCAAACAGAATTAGATAAAAATAGGGTATACAAAAGCAAACCAGCTACACATGAACAATATTCAACAAAGTTTTACAGCACACATGAATAAATTCAACTCGACTTTAGATGAAACATAATGCCCCAACGCGCCAACGTGTGTCGCAAAACATTATTTGCCGAAGGTCGTCTTTGCTTTTCGGGTTAGTGACGGTTCGGGTGACGGCCGAAAATCGCTTCCGTCGGCGCTTATTCCGTCAGTGTTTCAAAGTTTCTGTCAGTCGTTAGTCTGCCAGCGCAACAGGAGTCCGTCATTGACGGACTGACGGACCTTCCGTCGGTACTGACGGACTGCCCACTACTGACTATATTAATTAATTAAATCCCTCAAATCCTCTGGGCACGGACAAGATCCACGCAATTCCCTTAAAAGATTGTTTAAACCCCTTTTCAAGTTTTTCAACCAATCTTTAACTGAAGGCATCGTGCCAACTGATTTTGTAGAAGATATGACTCCATCTTTTTAAAAAAGACTCAAATTACAATCCAAAACAACTTTAAACCACTCAGTTTGGCATCTATAATCATTAAACTACTCGAGTCTATCATTAGGTATAAAATCTTTGATCACTTAGAAAATTATGAATTTATTGCCTTAATAATCTTCAAGATTTGTTTAACAATATGGTAAATTTATATGATGAACACGAAGCTATCGATAAAATTTATTTTGACTTTCAAAAAGCGATGGATACCGTCCCTTACAAAATACTCCCTAAAAATTAAACATCATGACTTAGGAAGATAAATCTTGATAAACGACTGGCTCACTAACCGTAAACAAAGTCGTCATCGATAGCATCAGTTTAAGCTGGGCTCCCGTGAATAATGGTCGAATCAAATGTGAATAAAAATAAGAGAGAGGAGTCACTGTGGAAGACCACAGGAGATCGTATAGTTAAGGAGGAAAAGGTTCGGACAAACTTTAGAGGGGATCGTAGGAGTTGACAAGTCGGTTACTAGACACTGCTGCGTGGTGTTTTTGTGCGCGTAGGTAGTGATATTAGGTATAACTGGAGCGGTGGAAGGAGGGGCGGTGGTGGAAGGAGAAGCGCTTGTTCATGGAAACGCATTGTTCATGTCACTGTTAACTTTATGTGTGGATAGGTATTGGCTGAGGGTGGTTGAGGGCTGCGGGATATCTTTATTATATCGGAGAAAATTGTCTTTCATATATATGTATGTATGTGGGGTCTCTAATGAGTTTGTCCTTCCATCGTGTTAAACGGGTGTGGGTGTATGTGTAGAGTGTTATTAGTTTGTTGTTCTCATGTAGTGTAGTCATTCGTGTTTACCTAGGGGAAAGACGTGTGCGTTTCAGAGGAGAGTTCTAATTGCCTTGTGCTTCCCTCTGCCTTGTGTGACTAGCAGCTACGAGTGTGAAGTAGAGTAGCCGAGGAATGGTCTAACTAGTGTTTTATATAGGTGCAGTTGTAGTTTTAAAAGCTGACAGGATAGAACTTTCGCAGCTTCTTGTTGTTGTTTTTGGCCCTTGTTTGCATGATGTTTTGGGGTGTGTGTGGAATCCTAGAAGCTTGTCAAATGTTGCCCCTAAATTTTGGTGGGAGGTATGTATATGAGTCTTGCTGGGTCAAGGTGGTTTGGATCAGGTGTGTGTGTGTGTGTTTTTGTGTGTGTATGTTCTGCATGTAGTGATCACGTGCGCTGTAGAGCGGCCCCTGTGTCTTCTGATGATTCGAAGCTATGAGCAACTAACCCTCATACTCTGTCTTCAAGTTCATTATTATTTGTCCGTGGCGTGCGATTTTGTTTGGTCCCTGGCTGGTCTGTAAGTTAGTGAGAGAGAAGTCTTCTGGTGAAAAGAGGTAGCTCCGGGTTGTCAGCTAGTTTCCAACTGAGTCCCTCGTCGTGCATCTTATCGAAGGCCTTCTCTACGACCTTACTAATGGATCGTGTTTTCTGTCGTGCATCTCGTGCACCACATATTGGTAGGGGGGGGGGGGCAGTTGCTCTCCTCCATAACATTCCGGAGACGGGAGTTGACCCTACGTTCAAGTATCTTGCCTCGATGTTCTACTAGAGCAATAGGTCTGTAATTGTTGGACGGTTGGGAGCTTTTGTTTTAGTTGTGTTGTAGTATGTGGTGTGGAATTTGAATTGTTGAGGGGCGTGGTCAGAGGCCAATAAACTTTGAATAGGTGTGTTAGTGAAGGGAAGATGGTTTCTGAGAGGTGGTGTATTATAGTGGCTAGAAAACCGTAGGGGGAAGGGGGTGGGGCGCTTTAGTGTTTATTTAATGCATTGTTCTGATACTTCGACAATGATAGGAGTTGTTAATGTTGTGGTGTTATTGAGTAACTCCATTCGTAACAGGGGCGTGGAGCCGGCACCATTCCTGGACTCTTGCTGGAAGTACTCTTGTGCGTGTGGTTTGGGTGGGTTGTGTGTGCACTATGTGCCAGAGGGACCTAACTGCGTCAGGATGTCCTTAGTGTCGGTGAGTGTACAGTTATGTTGGAAGGTGATGGGTTTGGGTGGGTTCGTACCCTATATCCTCTTTACGCGCCGCCAGAAGAAGGAAGTGTCAATGCAGCGAGTGTCATTCACAATGCAGATCACCTCGTGCCGCGCTACTGGCGGTTCCTGTTTAGTTTCAAGCATCGTAGGATGCGGGTACGTATTAGTATGATGCTGTTTTCGTGAGCCTCTGTTATAGTAGTTGTTGAATTATGTACTGAATCTTTGTGTGTATTGAGAACGTGAACTGTTTTATGCATTTTCATGTTTTACGTGGTGTGTGTAGGTTGTGTGCGGTGTTTATGGTGTCCATGAGTGCAAACCAATGGTCGTCCATGTGTGTAGGGTTAGGTGTTCTCTAGGTTGAGTTTGTGTGGTGTGCAAGTAGTTGTCTTTTGAACTCCTCTCAGTTCGTGTTGTTGTAGTCGTAGAGGGAAGGTGTTGGTATGAGTATAGGTGACAGGGAAATTAAGTGGTCGGATAGTACGTAGGGACTTGGTGCATGCGGGTGTTTAATCGTGTGGCATGGTCATTGTGGAAGACTACGTCCGGGACCGTAATCCATTTGCGATGCCCGAAAAATGTGGGGAAGGCCAAGCGTATGTGTTGGCAGCGGAATCGCTGAAAGACACTGGCCATATATCTTCCCGCATCATTAGTCTTGTTTGAAAGTATTATGAGATAGCGAGAGTTCAGCTTCCCCGCAAAGAAGAGCGGAAGTTTGTGGTTAGGAGAACCCGGAGTGGGATGTCTATGTGTAGTTTTTGTTGTGGTGGGTTGTAGTGGGTAGTCACTAAGATAAGGGCAGAACTCGTGTATATCTTGCAGGCTAGAAAAGATTCGTTTTGTGTTTGTGAGGGTGGTAGACTGCAATGCGAACTCTATTCTTGTGAGATTGTAGGCTCGTAAAGTTCAAAAGTAGGATGCCAGGTCTCTGAGTGTTGACTACCCAATTGTAAATGGTATGGTGAATACTCTGCGTACGTTTATCTGCACGACACTAAGCCGACTTGTAATTAGGAACGAAGTGCGCGTGAAGCTGCGTTTGCAATAGCCACTTTCCTCCCCTTGCATTGCACCAAGAGAGTGGGGGCGCAGTTGGCTACCTTCACACGTGTCTGTGGCGGGTTGGATTTGGTAGAGGAGGATTGTGTGGCTTTAGTGTTAACTGGTGTGTGCGAGATGGTATTGGGTGTGGAGAATCGAACAGTATGAGGAGTGTGAGGATAGTGGGAGGAGGGATGTAGGCAGTGCAAGGGGAGTGAGACAGAGAGAGGAGTGGAGAAAGTGGGGAGTGTATAAGAGAGTGGGTACAATAGGTGTGTGAGCACAGTGAAGGGATCGAATGCAATATGAGGAGGGGAGGGTGCAGTGGAACCGGGGATAGGGGCAGTGGAAAGAGGGTAAAGGCAGGGCTTGGAGAGGAAAAGCTGGGTATGTGGAGGGGAGGGGGTAGAACGTCTGGATTGGGAAATGTGTTGTGGGTTCGTGCTCACTGGTGTGGGGAGAAGCGCAGCTCTCTTGTTTTTATGTTCGTGTATGAGAGCAAACACCTTTTCTGGGAAGGTGATTTTCCCGAGTACATTAGCGTCATAGAGCGCGTTAAAAATGATGCGCACCCCCCCCCCCCCCATCGACACGCCTTTTGCCACCGTGGAGAGCCCGGCAGGCAGTTGTGTTTTGGGGTCATGTGTGGTATTTTATGTTAATGGTAGGGCGATGGGGTCGGTGCGTGCGGAGGCTGTGTGGGGTTGAGTGGCCCCTGCATCACCGGCAGCGGCGACGAGTATTCTTGTAAGGGAGGAGGTGGGAGCGGGAGCGGTGGCAGGAATGGAGAAGATATGTGAAGTTGTAGTGTATTGTGGTGGGGGGTATCGGGGTCCCCTTAGGTCGGCATTGGTTTTCCACGGGCCTTGGAGAGGTATAGGCATCTTAAGCTCACGGCCACATTGTCACCGCTGCAGTTAATAAATAGAAGAATGATGCTCTAAGGTCAGTGTAGTGGTGTTCCACTACACTGCATCTGGAGCAGACGCGGTCTGCCTGGCACATGTTTGTATCATGTCCCGTTTTGTAGCAACGGAGACTGTTGTGGTCTAATGCTGAGTTGGTTATCGATGTTCTGGGCAGAAATTGGTGCCTTAGTACAGCAGCGTGTTATTGTGGTGTTCCTCAAAGAATGTGATGATCGCCCGAGGTCTTTGATGGCGAATGCCAGTCATAAGGGTCTGGTTCTCCTTACGCGTATTTGGTGTTTATTTGTGACGGCTTCAGCTTGTTTAGTGCGGTGATCTTGCGAGATGAAATTTTTGTGCGTCCTGTGTGGATGTAAATATCAAGATTTGGCATGTTTTGCCTTGTATTTGGTGTGGCAGGAGGGTTTTATTTGTTCTTTGCGTGAGAGAAAGCCCCTTCCTCCTCCTCTATGAATGAGACTCCGGCTGTGATGAGTGAACTTGGGTATGGACATGAATGGGCTCCTCAGAGGATATATAAACATGGCGGACTTAATTAAAGATGAAAGCTGAATCAAGGACCTTCACCCAGAGTTGCCGACCCCTTGATGTGTCTTGGTTATTCAGAATTACTTTCAGCATGCACAAAGACGGTTATTTGTCCCTCTGTAGTCCTAGCCGGACTCGATGGGTAAGGTAAAATACACTCCAATTCCAGGATTCCGCTTAGCTTAAGGGTTCTGCAGTGAGCTAAGCCCACTGCGAGGTCTACACATTCACGGGACTGATTATGACGGGGCAAGGAATGGTGGGGGTTAGGCCTTCATATCAAATGACGAGCCTGGAAAAATCTTTATGTAAGGTGTCGTGGAATAACCTTTTGTCGAGTCATATACTTCTTTGTTGAAGTATGCTTTGATCTACGAGTAAGGGTGCGAATTTTGTCGTTTTTAATGAAGAGCCATTTCAACACGTAAGGATATAGAGAAACGCCCAGGAATTATCCCAAAATAAACATATATTTTAAATTAAACAATTAACAATGCAAAAAAAAACAGTAAACACATTTATATACGCTAACCGAGACCAATCCGGTGGGCAACTGGGCCTATTAAAATATCTTTAATAACAAAAATAAACAAATAGGCTACACGTAAGCACACCAATTGCCGATAAGTATTTTTATCGCGACCCTTTTAGATTAGCGTTAAACATTAAATTAAAGTACTCTCTTCTACTAGCAAATATGACAGGGATTCACGCACAATTGTTTCTACTTCCATTAAATCGTGAAACGTACTAAACTCCTACTATCGAAATATGAATATAAATGTTCTTTCTAACTTACATGACAGACGGGATCAGGGATTGCCGGTTTCGTTGGAGGGCTTATCTCGCGCTTCGGAGATTTGGAGTGGCCGATGTTAGAATTTCGTCGAGATGTGATGGAGGAAGCGAGGTTGGGCGATGTCAACTTCTTATTGCAAATTTGCCTCCGGTTACGTTAAGAAGACGGAGAGAGTTACGGTGCTCTTCGCTCCAAGAGTCCTCTTCTAAATAATCTTGAAGGCTCTTGGTGTCTTATTCTTTAACGCTGGGTGTCCAACTAGTTTTGGGGTATACGGGGGGATTTTTATCGTAATTAACGAATGGAACCTTTGGGGCTTGGTTTTTCTCCTCTCACTCTTACGGAGCTTGAGCTGTGAGAGTCACTCAAGTGTGATCGGGTTTTCTTTTCTCCAGCCAGACTTCTTCTAAGTCTGTAAAGGATTCTTCGGTATGGCACCGATACAAAACTTGACGATTTATGTTAATTCAGCCCTGGGGCAAGGATCGATCTTCTCAATCTGATCCTTTATCGTCTCTCCTCGAATAATCTTGACTGGTTGAAGGATTGATCTTCGCGAACTGATCCTAAGTCGTTCTCCCTGAATAATAATCCTTTCTCTTTCCTTCAGGGGCTTATTTATAGATGGACCACCGCCCCATCTAAGGGGGAAGGGGAGATACCGCAGAGGGGAGCGCGAATGGTGAGTTCGCATCTGGGAAAGCGAGAAGTGTAAAGGGTTGGCACTGAGGTGCCCAAGTCGGCTTGTTAATTAGCGAGACCTTCAACCGCCACACTCCTTGGCATGCCTTTTGACTGGCACCGCTTTTTGGTGATATAACCACGGACCTACGGATATCATAGGTAATTGGATCTTTAGAGCGTCGTTTAAGGGCCTTTGGTGGTTGCCTTAACACAGATGGTCGCTCCAACTACCTATGCGGCGGGGAGATCAAACAGGGTAGGCAGTTACAGTTATTCGCCGGCTACCGTTCTCACGAGTCTCCTCGTGGGGCTCGCTTCTCTGGCTTTCTCCACAAGGGAAGGGGGACTTTAAGGTATATGTCCGCCTGGCCCTCCGTTTATGTTGTCATTCCTCTACATTTACCTCCCTCCTAAAGAAATTAACGAAAAGGGGTGGTTATTCAAATCCGACGCTTACAATAATATACATAGGTAACTTACTGAACATTATATTATACAATAAATTCTAGTTCACTCGGGAATGCCTCGATAACATTTCACCTGACCTTAGATTAATTTCAATATTACTGTGCCAACATAGGAGTTTCTTACCTACCACTAGGGGGTTACTCACCCCTACTTAATTACAATTATATTGATTTACACTTAACTTTACTATAATACAATAATTGGGCTGCTCCTTAATCGTCGACAGGATTCCGACTTAACGAGTCGGCCATACAATTGTTGGACCCTTTTATATAGTGAATGGAGTACTGGTAATCCATCAAGAGTAAACTCCATCTCAGAAGCCTTCCATTCTTACTCTTATTCTTACTTAAGTATGACAACGGTTTATGGTCGCATTCCAACTTAAACTCGGCACTATTAGACAATATTTGTATTTACCTATGGACCATATTATAGCCAAAGCTTCGATTTCGATCTTGGCGTAGGCTCTTTATCTACTCGAAAGCTTCCTACTGACATAATCTATGGGATAGGCTGTTTCATCATCTTCGTATTGAAGCAATACTCCACCTAACCCGTTTTGACTAGCGTCAGTGCGAATTCCGAAGATCTTGTTGGGATTTGGTAAATGAAGAATGGGCGCAGCTACGAGTTTTCCTTTAAGAACCTCCAACTGAGCTATTGCATGGGGTTTCCACGTGACAGGGTCTGACGCTGTCTTTTTTAACAAATCATTCAGTGGGGCCGCGATGAAAGCGAAGTGCGGCACGAAACGCCTGTAAAACGAGGCGGCTCCCATGAAAGATCAGAGTTGTTTCTTTGTTTTCGGCCGGGGCATTTTGACTATGGCGTCCACTTTTTTCTTGCTGGGTAGTCAAGTGTTTTTGCCTTATTTTGAATCCCAGGTAGTCAATGGATTTGTAAGCGAAATAACACTTGGTAGGCCCGGTGGTTAATCCTTGCTCCTTCGATTTCTCTAGCAACGAGCGTAAGGCGTGTAAGTGTGACTCCCAGGTACGGGTAGCTACGTACACGTTGTTGTAGTAAAACGACACGTCACTTATGCCAGCGATAATTCTCCTCATCATCGTATTGTAATTGCTACCGGCTGTAAGTATTCCGAAGGGTAACCTGGTAAACTGTAACAGACCTCTCTCGGTCGCAAAAGCCGTCAGTTTTTTGGACTCATTAAGGAGAGGTATTTGATAGTACGCCTTACATAAATCCAATTCGGTGATGAATTTAGCGTCTTCAAATAAAGGGAGATTTTGATCTATTAGCGGAATGGGCTAGGCGTCGAAAACGGTCACTGAATTCAATTTTCGGAAGTGCACACACATCCTAAATGATTGATCAGGTTTCTTAACAATTACGATGGGGGAGCAATAATCGGACTCCGATGGCTCTAAAATTCCCAATTTTAATAAATTCCGGACTTCATTATTGAAGGCTTCTCGTAGGTGGATCGGCAAAGGATATGGTTTGCTTCGCACCACTGAATTAGTTTTTAGTTTTATTTCATGACTGAAATCCTTGGCACATCCGGGGGTTTTATAAATGACTTCTGGGAATTCCTTGAGCAAGTTCAACATTTCCGCTTTCTGTTGAATCTTTAAGTGCGGATTTATCTTTAAATCTGCCCGAATGTCTTCCGGGGTCAGTAAGAGCGAAGACAGTTCGTATTCCTTGTCTTGTGCCACACATACTGTGTGTATGACTTGTAGGGGTGTACCCGGGTAAGCGGCGTCCATCGGTTTTTCTTCGTCTAGAAGGGTAATCTTATTTATGCACGCGCGGCGGTGATATTTTTTCAACATGTTTATGTGATAGAGTCTTCGCCCTGTAGGGATATCTATCAAGTAATCGACTGGCCCCCGTGCCTCGATTACTTCAAACGGTCCCTTCCATTGGGCCCATAACTTATTATTTAATTTTCGCGCCTTCGCTTTCATATCGAAATAGTCCCGGTATTTGGCTAAATTTTTATCGGCGTTGTCTCGAGCTAATCCAAAGCAGTATTCTAGGCGCTCGCGAATTTCCATCACGTAGGCGTAAGACGATTTAATTTCTTGGTCGAGATGCGCGTTGGTAAATAATTCTTTAAGAATACTCATAAGACCTCGCACATTTCTCCCGTATAATAGCTCAAAGGGCGAGAATCCCAGCGTCCGGTGAGGGATTTCTCGGCATGCGAACAGGGCTACAGGCAGGTATCTGTGCCACTGAGTAGGGTTGTTTTGACACAACTTCTTCACTATATTTTTGAGAGTCCCGTTTAATTTCTCGCAGATTCCGTTAGTTGATGGATGAAATGGACTCGTAAAAATTGGCCTGGCTAGCAGTAGTTTATTAAAATACTCCATCAATTCTGATTTGAACTGGCGACTCTATTCGATACAATTTCTTTAGGCAGGCCTACTCGGGCAAATATTGAAATTAATCCTTCTGCGCAGGAAATAGTGTCAATTTTCCGTTGTGCCAAGGCATCTGGGAAACGGTTGGCACAATCCACTAGGGTGAGGATGTAGGAGTGTCCTCCGCTTGAAGGGGGATAAATTGGTCCCACCAAATCAATAGCCACTCGAAAGAATCGTTCGGTTATAACGGGCACTTTTTGTAATGGCGCGGGAGGTACCTATCCTCTAGATCGATCTTTCTGACACACGTCGCATGATCAGCAATAGGCCATAATTTCCTTGGCAGCCTAGGGCCAATGAAAGTGTCTGAATATCAGCTGCGCCGTTTTGTTGTGCCCAAAGTGTCCGGCTAATATTCCATCGTGCGTGGTATTCAAGATTCTTTGCGTGTATTCTTGAGGTACACACAGTGCTTTGTTGCTCTCCTCATTCTCCTCGCTGATAGTACGGTAGAGAAGCGAGTCTTCTAAGATATATTTGATAGGATTCTTTCCTTTTACTTGGAGAGTATCTCCATTAATCACTTTCTCCCATAGGAGTTTAAGAGTGGGGCATCCCTTCTGAGCAATAGCAAAGGAAGTCAATTTTAACCCATTGTTTTCGCTGGTAATCCTTGGGGTCAACTGAGCAGGTTGCAAGTTGCTCCTTCCTCTGGGCTTCTTGTGCCCGGGTAACTACTTGTTAGGCCACTTCTTGCTGCGGGATTTGGGGATTTTGTCTGATTAGCACTGCTCAAAACTTAATCTTAGCTATTACCAAGTCTGTCCAACCGGTGAAATATCTGCATTGTATATGACATCTCACGACGGGGAATCGATTGTCGCGTCCTAAAAAGTCGTGGACGTTGTGAATTTCTTATGGTTACGGTTTACTGGGGGCAACAACTTGTCGGATACCACTATGCACGTACATCCGGTGTCTCTGACTAAAGTGGATACTCGGCACCCATTAACAGTGCCATTTTCAAATTGTAAGCCGCCTGGCGAACTTTTGTTAAATAGAAAGTTTACCTGTTGCTGGGGCCCTTCGGATGTTGGCGCGGGGATGGAGGAAGCATCATTTTGTCTTGCTGGGAGCGCGGCAGTCAGGTTTTTCACCTGTACTCTCGAGGTAACCTTCAGTCGGGAGTTCTGTGGGCACTGGAAACTCAGGTGACCTACTATCCCGCAGGTGTAACAAATGACGGGCTTTCTGGGATAAGTGCCGGTATTAGGGTATGATCCTTGTGGAACCCTAACCTCTTTTTGACTTTTTGCTCCTATAAAATTCGGCTTATAAGTTCCTTTTGGCGCTGAGAACTTAAAGGGGTTCTTCTGCAAATCCCTTGGTGGCGGCCTATTTTTCCTTGAGGAGGGAGCCTTATCTTTCTTGTACTCCCTCGGATATAAACGATGATTTACCGCGTGGAGGTCAGCCTCGTCCAGACACTCGTTGAAGGTAGAAGCTTTTCGGTCCTTAACAAATGCACGGATTTCCTGGAGTAGTGTGCTGAGTAACTGATCTCTAAGCATGAAGTCGACGACCGAAGCAACTTTGTTCTCTACCCCTTCTGACTCCATCCAAAACTGTAGGCTTCGAGGAAGCTCAAAGCCAAAATGTTTGTATATTTGTCCAGGTCTTATACAGGCCTGCCTGAACTTCATCCTATATTCTTACGAGTTGAGGTTTGTTGCTGAGAGAAGTTCTGCTTTGAGAGTGGCATAGTCCACAGTCGCTTGTGAGGGTAAAGCTAAAAATATCTCTCTCATCCTGCGATTGAGTAGATGTAACAGTCTGGCGATCCCATCTTCTAGATCCCAATTATTGACTTCGAATATTTTCTCAAAATGAGACAGATATGAACATAAATTTTCTTCGTCCCTGTCCTCCGGGAGTTTCATGTTGGCCGCTGGTGACGCTCCTGTTTTTGATGTCACTGACTGCATCTCTACCTGGTCTTTGTTAAGAGCTCTTTCGTGGGCTCTCATTTTCTTTCTTTCCTCAGCTTCCAGTTTCATTTTACATTCTTCGGCTTCCAATTTCATCTTTTTTTCTTCGGCTTCGGCTTCGGCTTCCAGTTTCATCTTACGTTCTTCCCTTCTTTCGTCTCTTACGTCTCTCTCTTTCCCCTGAACATACGAGCTCAACTCGGTTCCTTCCAGTCCGAGGCTTTGACCTTGCTTCCTATAAAGGTCAAACGATGCCATCGCGCTTATGTTAGTCATCTACCTTGTTGTAAATCGAACCTGACCTACTCCACCACCGAAACTTACCACTTGGCCTAACAATTACCTTTAGCTAGATTCTACCCCTGACTATACAAATTTTCTTCTCGTCAATTATTCTATTAATCCTAGTATTCCTTTTACGTGTTGGCTCTTCCTTAATTAGACGCTGCTGGGTTCTTTCGAATAAAAAAACCTACAGACCTGACACCACTTTTGTCGTGGAATAACCTTTGTTCGAGAAATATACTTCTCGGTTGAAGTATACTGTGATCTACGAGTTAGAGTACGAATTTTGTTTGTCGTTTTTAATGAAGAGCCATTTCAACACGTAAGGATATAGAGAAACGCCCAGGAATTATCCCAAAATAAACATATATTTTAAATTTAACAAATAACAATGCCAAAAAAACAGTGAACACATTTATATACTCTTCCTACGCTAACCAAGACCAATCCAGTGGGCAACTGGGCCTATTACAATATCTTTAATGACAAAAATAAACAAATAGGCTACACGTAAGCACACCAATTGCCGATAAGTATTTTTATCGCGACCCTTTTAGATTAGCGTTAAACATTTAATTATAGTACTCTCTTCTACTAGCAAATATGACAGGGATTCACGCACAATTGTTTCTACTTCCATTAAATCGTGAAACGTACTAAACTCCTACTATCGAAATATGAATATAAATGTTCTTTCTAACTTACATGACAGACGGGATCAGGGATTGCCGGTGTCGTTAGAGGGCTTATCTCGCGCTTCGGAGATTTGGAGTGGCCGATGTTAGAATTTCGTCGAGATGTGATGGAGGAAGCGAGGTTGGGCGATGTCAACTTCTTATTGCAAATTTGCCTCCGGTTACGTTAAGAAGACGGAGAGAGTTACGGTGCTCTTCGCTCCAAGAGTCCTCTTCTGAATAATCTTGAAAGCTCTTGGTGTCTTATTCTTTAACGCCGGGTGCCCAACTAGTTTTGGGGTATACAGGGGTGATTTATATCGTAATTAACGAATGGAACCTCGTTGGGGCTTGGGTTTTCTCCTCTCACTCTTATGGAGCTTGATCTGTGTGAGTCATTCAAGTGTGAGCGGGTTTTCTTTTCCCCAGTCAGACTTCTTCTAAGTCTGTAAAGGATTCTTCGGTATGGCACCGATACATAACGACGATTTATGTTAATTCGGCCCTGGGGGAGAAGGATAGATCTCCTCAATCTGATCCTTTATCGTCTCTCCTCGAATAATCTTGACTGGTTGAAGGATCGATCTTCGCGAACTGATCCTAAGTCATTCTCACCGAATAATAATCCTTTCTCTTTCCTTCAGGGGCTTATTTATAGGCGGACCACCGCTTCATCTAAGGGGGAAGGGGAGAGACCGCAGAGGAGAGCGCGAATGGCGGGTTCGCATCTGGGAGAGCGAAGAAGTGCAGAGGTTGGCACTGAGGTGCCCAAGTCGGCTTGTTAATTAGCCAGACCCTCAACCGCCACACTCCTTGGCGTGCCTTTTGACTTTCATCGCTTTTTGGTGATATAACCACGGGCCTACGGATATCATAGGTAATTGGATCTTTAGAGCGTCGTTTAAGGGCCTTTGGCAGTTGTGGGGAGATCAAACAGGGTAGGAAGTTACAGTTATTCGCCAGCTACCGTTTCCACGAGTCTCCTCGTGGGGCTCGCTTCTCCGGCTTTCTCCACAAGGGGGTGGGGGACTTTAAGGTATATGTCCTCCTGGCCCTCCGGGAAGCTTTATGTTGCCATTTCTCTACATAAGGCTTCCCTCAAAAGGGAGGAGAAAATATTTTTTTCAAATGCCGCACTCAATGGAGAGTATTCGTGTAGGTGAGGCGACTGGCGGGGTTGGTGGGCTTTCCTAGCGATGGCTCAGGCGACAGTATCCCTGGAGAACGCTATTCGTAATGGGTGTTGATTTCCACAGAAGCAGATTTCGTTGGCGTTTTCTACTGCTCACGCGGATTGCTTCCTCCTTTACCGGTCAGTAAGCGGTAAAACTGACGCTTACAAGTTCAGCGAGTGAATAATGGTGTTTCTCAGGTTTCTGTCTAGGGTTTATTGTTTAATGTTTGGTGGGAAGATAGAATAAGAGGAGGATGAGTAATAAAGAGATGAGTAGATTAAGATAATAAGGAAAAAGAAAGGAAGTAGTGGTAATGAAAGATGCCCGGTGAGCGGGCCTTCTTCATTGTTTTATGTTTGTAGTATAATTAAATGCCCCACTACCGGATTATTTATATTTTAAACTTTTTTTTCTTTTTTTGTGTCCGACTACGGGTATTTTGTTTATTTATCTTCTTTTAGCTTGATTCGGTCTTTTAATTGAATTTTGGTACGGGTTTCGGTGTTCTGGTGTTCAGAAGATAGATTTTGCATCTACCTCCGTCTGCCTCTTGGTCAAGAGGTGCCAGAGTCTCCCTTGGGAGAATTTCTTCTATCTTTGCCCAGATGTCCCCTCGTCTTTTGTGGAGAAGAACGTTGGCCGATTCTATTCCAGTCTCTTCTTGGAGTCTTCGTGAGGTCCAGTAATCTTGAAACCTAGTATTATTCATAAACCGGAGTCCTCGATTTTAAACCTTCTGGAGTCTTGCCATGTTTCTCATTGAGGCCGCATTAAGCTATAGCAAGGTACACCAGTTTAGCTCTGACTAAACCAGTATAATTTTTTGGGGTTTGGTTAGTTTAGGTTTCTGAATCGTTGTAGTCTGTCTAGTTAGTTTCATGCCTTTGCAATCCTTACGTAAATGTATCCGTTCATGCCAGTGCTTGCAAGTTTCAAACCGAGGACAGACACACTTGGTGAGTACTCTATTCCGGTTCCGTGTATGTTGAGAGAGTCGATCCGATGTCTCTGATCGTCACTGCAATGAATTTCATTACGTTAGTTTAGATCTTCCAGTGTCTTTCGAATCTGATGATTCTGGCCATTATCCTTGCAGAGTTAGTACTTCAAACCACGACCTGAGTAACATCATCCGTGTATTAAATAATTAAGGTTATTTCGCTTGTTGGTGGTTTTGGGATGCCTCTCATGAAGGTGGTGACGAGAGTGGAGCTAAGGCATCCTCCTTGGGGAACACTGGATAAGAGCTCAAAGGCAAGCGAGGACAGCTTGCCTGTTTGTCAACTAACTAGAGAGGAATTTTTCGTAGTGGGGTCCGAGTCTCACTCCTGAGATTTTGTATTTGAGGCCATCGATACAAACTTTGTCGAAGGCCTTCTCCAGGTATCTGCAGAGAGAGTCGTTCAAGCACCTCTTAGCCCGTCCCGATGCTACGTGTTGAAGCATGAGAGCCATGGCTGTTTCCGCTCCCCGGTGTTTTCTGAATCCATGTTATTCCTATCAGTATAGAGTGTTCTGACTAGTAGGTCGATAGTCTGCTGTTGAGGACTTTCTCAAAAACCTCCCCAATGATTTCAAGCAATGAGATTGTCTGTAATTCATCACCTGATCTGCCGGCTCTCCAGGCTTCGGGATTAAAATCATCTTTGAAGTCTTCAGGCCATCAGGGAAGTATCCCATTGTTATAAACGCATTGAGCAGGTTCAACAGTCCTGTCTGAATTCTTTCGGGCGCCTCTTTCAGGTGCTTGATAGTGATTTGGCTGAGACCTGGAACTTTGGGTCGTAACGATGAAATCGCTTCCCACAATTCCGCACTAGTAATGATGTTTCCCTTCTGTGAGTTTCCATGGAGTCGAGTGAGTTTCAGGGTTCTGTAAGGATTGAACTTGTCCTCTCTCCTTTCTATGCATTCGAGAACCTGGTCTTCGAAGCCTGGATCGAAGTTTTCCTATCAAAGGTCATCCATGTCACTAATCTCATCCAAAATCCACAACCATGTTAACTACATCTATAGTACCTCATTATCAAGTTATAACAAGATAAAGGATGAGAAAAGTCACTAGGGCCTATCAAAGTCATCCCAGTAATGATATTCAAGTCTTGAAAAGCATCCATCATGGCGCTTATTACCCCCCGTTTATATTAATATAAATGAATAATATAATCGAAAAAAACCCTCAGGAAACTTAAGATTGGGTTAAAAGGGAGAGGGGGAAAAAAAAGTTTCAGTTGTCAGGATCCACTCCACAATAGGGAAACACACAACAGGGCTCGGCAGCTACAGATAAATCTCTTTTTAACTTTCTTGACAAAGTTCTGGAGAAGATTGTGTGTTGACGGTTTGTCGCATTTCTTGAAGAAAACGGGAGCTGAACAGCCATTCGAGTCGTCGCAGAGGAAGAGGGACTCAAATGGTGTTGAGCGTTAGGACCAAAAAGATTGCCAAAGCTAAATAGGAAGGTGTGATGGTACATGTGGTAGCCATAGATTTAAAACAGACCGTGATAAAAATATTGAGAAATAAGTTGAAAATTAAACTGATCCGTCTTGGAAATGACGCAAAATTAGTGAACTTCGTGAGCAGTGATAGGAAAGCTTGCGTATACATCTGAGATAGCCTCTAAAGTTAGGCCAAAAAGATGGCGAAGTTCAATGAACGAGCAATTGCCGATATTAACCTATTTAAATAAAAATGGCATACCTACCTCTGAACCTTAAATAGGGGGTACAAAATCCTGAAACAACTTTATTTGTTTCAAGGTTTTGTACCCCCTATTTAAGGTTCAGAGGTGGGTAGTCTAATTCCCCCTTCCACTATTTAAAGCAATGCATGTCCAGTCTCCTGTTCATTCCTTGAAAAGGTCTTTAAGGATAAAAACGAAAGCGCTCGGAATCGTTTTTCACTTTTCCTTTGTGGGTGAATCTGCATATATATATATATATATATATATATATATATATATATATATATATATATATATATATATATATATATATATATATATATATATGTATATATATATATCTATATATATATATATATATATATATATATATATATATATATATATATATATATATATATATATATATATATATATACACGAGTATATATATATGGTCACCCCGACAAAACGGGCCCCAACTTACGATAGGCCTCATTTCTTAATTTTCTGCAAGATTGAATGAAACTTTGGTGCTAACTAGTTTATTGTGTTTAAAAACATCATATCAAAACATGAGAGTCTTTTGACTTTTCTTCTGTATTCTAGAGCACGTGTTCGAGATGACCTCCATTTAGCTCTGTGCATTTCTTGAGGCGCAGCACAAAGTTGTCCATGACGTCCTTACAAACCGACCGACTAATGGTTCTGATCAACCCCCTGAGTTTCGTGATGGTCCTGGGTCTCCCTGCGTACACTCTGTCTTTAATTTAGCCCCAGAAAATGAAATCTGGGGGGCGTATGGCTGGGCTGTGAGGTGCCCACTTAAAATCAGCTTGAGACTGATCACACGGACACCAAAGATCTCGTTCAGCCAATCTCGGGAGAGGTTTGAGATGTGAGAGCTTGTTCCATATTGCTGGAACTAGAACTTCCCCATAAGCGACGGGAACAGGGTCTGCAGCTCCCTATTAAAGGTTTTGAGGACATCAACATACCGTTCCTTGGTGACTGTCACTGTCGCGTCAGATTCCTCGAAGAAGAATGGTCCGATGATTCCCCTGGCTGAGATTTCAGTCCATACCGTGCACTCAGGAGAGTGTAGGGGCTTAATGGCTACCTCATTTGGTCTGGAGGTCCCCAAGAGGACATTTGTCTTCGAGTTTACATTTCCTTCAAGATGGAAGTGAGCTTCATCTGAGGTCCAAAGGAGGTTAAGGAAAGTTAGGGTCTCCTGAATCCTCTCCAGTATCTCTGCTCCTTGTCTGAGGGTGTAAGGGTATGCTTCGTCTGTATTCTGTATGGGTAGGCCTTTAAATCCATTGTTAGCACCCTCCTGCAAGTCTCACGGGATATACCGATGGACTGACTTCGCTTGCGCACAGAGCGTTTTGGTCTCTGCTGAACTCACTCTCTCACGCTCTCGACTAGCTCAGCTGTACGCTTTCTGGAGCGTCCTGAATGGCTTGGACGGTTGTCACTGGCTGCATTGAGGTTCTCCACTGACCCATAGTTCTCAAAGTGGTCCAGCTAGTCCTGAATTCTGCTCTTGGAGGGGGCTTTTTCACATTCAAACTAAGGCACGAAAGTGCCCTGGACTTTCTTGAACGAGCCTATCTTGTAGTAATGTTTGACGCAGTATATTCTTTGCTGAATTTCACATTGAGATAGAGTGAATGAATGAATGAAGGATATATCACAAGTGTGTGTGTATATATATATATATATATTAAGGAAGATTATTGCAGTAACACAATTAAATATGCGGTTAAAAGGCTATTTTTGGCAGACAGTCTTCCTCAAAGCCCTCGGAAGGAGCTCTTCTTACATACACGAGAAGGTAACACTTAAATTAGGAAAAATTTATAACCGCATAATTAATTGTGTTACAGCAATATTTTTTTTAATTTATAAAGGTATGGCGGAGATGTAGAATAAAACAAATTTTCGCTTTCCTTCGAAAAGCAAGGGTGACTCTTGAAAAAAACAATGGAAATATAATTTTTGGGCTAGCAGAGAGAACGCCTATTTTAAGTGTTACCTTCTCGTGTATGTGAGAAGAGCTCCTTCCGTAGGCTTTGAGGAAGACTGTGTCTTCCAAAAATAGCCTTTTAACCGCACAAATAAATAAATATATATATATATATATATATATATATATATATATATATATATATATATATATATATATATATATAACAAGCCGCTGTTCTCTTCCTTAAAAGGAAGAGCTTGGTTACACAGGCACCCCTGCGGGGTGTGGCCTATGACCTTATTTGCTAATCTTAACCTCCTTTTTTAATCCCCTTTATAGACTCTTTATTTTAACACCTTGAACACCTTCTTCTTCTTCCTTTTTTTTCTTAGGTGACAACCGAACTAAAAGAAAAAAATCTTATTCAAACACCTTCAAAAAATCTCGTTCTTAAAATATAGGGTTATGGATTAGGTAAAAGGCCATGTACTATGCAGGTACTATTGAAGTCCACAGCTGTGGCAGCATTATTAATTTTAACTTGTATTTTCTTAATATTTTTTACAAGTTTTTAACGGAGTCTTCGAGGCGAGAAAAAACATCCGCGAATGACATTCTGTATTCCTCGACGTCTTTCAACCGTGTTGTCATCTTCAGGGAATGAACAAGAATGTAATTATTCAAAAATTGCTATATTATATAGAGTATTTCTAACTGAACATAAGTATTACAAAAATTGGCCAATTATGGCGCGGGAATTTTTTAAGGCGAAACTAAGCGCTACAAGAAACATAAAATTGGAACGCTCAGATTGTCTGACTATTGACGGACTGAATTTGGATTCTTTTATACAACGGAGAGCTGCGATGGCACTTTAGGAAAAGTTAACTTTTCAATAAAATTAAAGTTAACTTCAAGAAAGAAGAAATATATTCGCTCTCTGGACTGATTGGAGATTCTTCCTGTCTCCAGTAGGCGGGTGCTTACCTTAAAGGGGTAATTCATCCTTAATTCCTCCTTATTCCACGCTTTGTGTTCCACTTACTTCACCGACTAAAGGCGACCACCGCTGCGCCCGGAGCCACTTAAAGTAGGGTATAGTGAACCCCAGAAGGAAGCCCCAATAGGGGGCGCTAAGAAGGGGGTCTTTGATACCAAGAGCCCGAAATTCTGTAGAGGCGCCTCTTAGCTTAGGCCTATATAGGTAGGGTGGTGGTGAAGCGCTAAAATAAGTAGGTAAATAGGGAAGCATAGGTTTTTAGGTGATAGGGAACGTTTTGACTGTCCTTTTTTTACAGATTTAGAGAGGAAGGAAGAAAACAAACATAGGCTTCGGAGGAAGGAGCGAAGAAAAGAGCGCCTAGGTGCTCGACTAGCAAAAGATGGGGTAAAATCACCCTCTAGGAAAAGGAGGCACCTTGGAATGCCTACGAGTACCTCTACGGACAATTGACCAGGAGATCAAGCCGGACAAAGGAAAACTCTGCGGGACATTATTTGGACAGATAAAAGTAGCCCTCGTCAAAATTATCGCAAGCAAGGAAAAAGAAGTAGAAAAATTAGTGTCCCAGGAAGGAATAGAGACACTAAAGGGAATAGGACTAAAGCCCAAAGTCTCGCCCCAGATAACAGAAAACAGAAGTATCATATGCAAGAAAGTCGACGTTTGGGGGGGTTCCCATGACAAAGAGGAAATGAAGGAAGAAATAGAAAAAAATCATGAAGGCATAAAAATAAATGAAATAATTAAATTTGGCCACCACACACATGTCTTCAAAATTGTATGTGCAACAACAGATATGGCAGCAAAGATATTCCAACGAGGACTGCTCATGTTTAACATGAGAATTCCACCAGTGAACATGGAGCGTGAGAAACATTAATATTCAAATGTGCTTCTGCTGCTATAAGATGGAGGACCACTTGACGCGTGACTGCACTGAGAAAGATACGGTATGTTCTGAGTGCGGACAGAAGAACCACGAATGGAGACAGTGCATGGAAAGTACTAAGAAATGCGTGAACTGCCATGGGCCACATAGGACTATAGCAATGGCATGCCCCAAGAGAAAGGAGATAATAGAACGAAAGGAAATAGAAGCGAGAAACGAAGAGGAAACTAGAAGAAATGCAACAAACGCAGGAGTGGCTAAAGCAACTGTGAAACAAATGCAGGAAGCACATACCCATCAAACTGTGCCACAAAGGCCATCAACAGAAGTGCTCACATGCATACTCTATGCCCATGTGATCAATATTGGGAAACCGGGCACCTTCGCTACGACAGTCAATACAATGCTAGAAAAAAATGGAATGAAGAAGATGTGGTTTCCTGACAACCCCCATCCCCCTCAACTGAAATCTTTAAAATCAACGTCGCTTCAGCGTCGACACCAACGAGCAATGAGGAACACACTACTGAAGAGAACGCAATTTCAAACATGTCAGTGCAAAGTAATGAATGAGACAAAATAATACGCATGGAAGCACAAGAATTAAAACTTAGAGTCTACAGCGATGAATGCTCTGACCTCCCGAGAGGCAAGAAACACGAAGACATCATTAAGACAAGTAAATAAGGAAAATGCAAATGGGCACTCAAATGAAAGACAGGAGAAGAAGACGAGGAAGAAGTATAAAGACTCTCAATAGAGGATAAAATTCAAATCTACCCTGGTGACTGCGTAACTCTGTCATTCTACATTTCAAAGTATGAAAAATGGTATTCGTAGGTTTAAAGGCAACAAGGCAGAACCCACGATGTTCCCGGTCTGTTTACCGAGTTGGGATTTGGCACCTATAGCCATGCTGAGTGGAGACTCTTTTTGTATAGTTCCAAGCGTAGCCTCAAGTGTGTCCTTTTGCATAATGGCAATGACTTTGGTGCAGTTCCTCTCAGTTACTCTGTCCATCTGCGAGAAACTCACGATGACATAAGAATGGTCATGAATTTACTTAAGTACCATGAACACAATTGGATCATATGTGTAGACCTTAAGATCGTCAACTTCCTCCTTGGCCAGCAGAAAGGATATGCAAAGTTTCCATGCTATATCTATATGTGGGACAGTCGAGGCCGTGACAAACACTGGTCCCCAAAAGATTGGCCAGTTCGGGAAACTTTGGAAGCAGGAATGCCAAACATTGTTAATGAGCCAATCGTAAGTCGAGAGAAGATCGTTTTCCCTCCACCTGATCTCAAACTGGGGTTGATGAAGCAGTATGTCAAGGCGTTGAGTGCTGAAAATGATTTTTTTAAGTACATAGTATCGGCGTTTCCTGCTTTGTCATACGAAAAAATAAAAGCAGGAGTATTTGATGGTGCCCAAATCCGAAGACTTCTGAGTGATTCTAGATTCGTGAACACCATGAATGAAAAAGCGAAGGTAGCCTGGCTCTCATTTTCTGCCGTAATCGTAACTTCTTGGGAAACCAAAAAGCGCATAACTACGAGAATCTGGTTACTAATATACTTTTAGCATATCGTGATCTGGGATGCAACATGAGTTTGAAGCTGTATTTCCTAAATAGTCACCTAGACCGATTCCCAGAGAATCTGGGAGCCGTGAGCGACGAACAAGGGAAATGCTTTCATCAGGATTTGATAACGATGGAAGAGCGCTACCAAGGTCATTGGGATAGGCACATGATGGCGAACTACTGCTGGACGATTAGAAGAGATCAGCTAAAGAAGTCTTACAAGAGAAATAGTTACAAACGCAAATTTTTGCCCGATTGAAATCAAGAAGAGGTCCTCCAGCCTGATGTACGGTCATTAATAAATTAGCATCTATTTGATGACAGTATTTGTAATTCTAATGTGTAATTCAGGTTTCTTCTCATATGCAATAAAATGTTTGTACAAAAAAACCTGCTTTACTATAAATAACGCAAAAGGATGATTCAAAATTACTTCAGGGCATGATGATAGGCGTGATAAAATTAAAATTGTTGTATAATATTAGTTATTGATATTACGAAAAGTCTGTAGCATTTAGAGAGAATCTGATTTTAGATTTGAATTCAGTATGCTCGAATTAAGTAGGAAAATGTATTTTTGTTAATTCACCAAATATATTGTTCCCCAGTGTTGTCAGTTCAGATTCAGAAGAGGCAGAGACACCACAAGGGCACTTGGCATAATAACATAGAAAATAGCAAAGGCCAAAGCAGAGAATAACTACATCGATCTGGTTCTGAGAGATCTAGAAAAAAACATTCGACAAATTCTGGGTCAGAAGAATCCAATATAAGATCTTAAATCTCCAGATGAATAGCAATCTGGAGAGAATTCTCTGCGATTATGTCACAGACATAATCGCAGGACCAGAATTCTAATTGAAAGCTGATTCCCGCAGGGTGGCTGTCTCATCCCCACGCTCTATTCAATATACACAGCAGACCTGCCACGATCAATAATGCCTGGTTGCCTAAACATACAATTCGCGGACGACATAAGCCAACTCATCGTACCTCCTCACAGGAACGTACGCTTTCAGACAATGACAACAGCTTTAGAAATCAGCAATATAAACAAGTACAAAAGATTGGAGGATGAGGATGAACAGGACTAAATTTACAATAATCCCAATCTCCATGAACAAAACAGCTGAAATTGCAGTTGAAGATCACAACTACAGATATCATAGTGAGGGCAAAGTGCTAGGAGTCAGAATAACAAAAAGAGGCTACAGACAACATATAACGCAGAGGAAAAACAAGGCGATTCCGATGCTTAACCTAATGTACAATCTAAGAGGGTTAAGCATGAAAAATAAAAGAAAAATCTATCTTGCAATAGGAAGAGAGGTACTACTATACCCGTCAACCCTTATCAACGGTTAAACAAGGACCAACAAATTTGAACTCCAGAGAATACAAAATAAAGCTCTCTACCTAATCACCAACACACGTAGGAGAGAGAGGAGAAGACTACAGGATCTACACCAAGAAGCAGGATTAGAAACGCTCAATATCAACATCAGGAACAGAGCGGAGAAAATATGGAGGAAGATAGACGATCTACCTCCGATATTTGCAGAGCACACGAACACCAGACCTGGAGTCCCCTTTAACACTCGATTTCCCAGCAGCAGACAGCAGCTGAGAATCGAGGAGGTACCCATGTTTACTTAAGTAGAAATTCAAAAAGAGAGAAGGAACAAGCATAACGATAAAGATATGATATTCACCCGACTATATACAAATTCAACCAACGAAGTAACCAACCAAGACACCAGATTGATACCCTGATAAGACAACCAAATTTAAACAACTAAAATAGGAAGAAACAACCGACTAAGAAGACAACACAGATCAAAGGTGTAAACAGAAATAATACAAACAAAATGAACTAAAAGTGTAATAAGTGAACTATATTATAAAGTTGAACAAAAATAATAGTGAAGTGAAAGTTAACAGTAAAACAGAAATAAAACGAACATAGTAAACTAAAAGTGTAATAACAAAAATGATAGTGAAGTGGAAGTTAATAGTAAAACAAGTGAACAAAGTGAAACTAAAGTTAAATAGCGAAAAAAGTGAAACAAAGTAAGGAAAGTAAAAACAAGTAACATATCGATACATAAACAAAGCTCAGAGCTAAGATAATACAAAACCTCATGAATGCTACAATAAACACATGAATGAAAGATGAAGAGAATAAGGGAACAGAGATTAGGCGGGCTTCCTGCTTCTATATGGGGAACATAGGTGCTAAAAGTGTGAGAAAGGAAGTAAGAATGCTGAATGATGAGTAAATGCATGACGCTGGTTTGGAATCCACGTTAATCAGCAGATCCCCTTTGTCCTTCTGGCAAAAGTATTCCACTCTTTCCACCTTTGACTACCCAGGCTGCTCAATCTGCCTCCTCACCAATTTGTCCTCTTTTAACTCAAAACTTTCCGTCTCCCACAGCTATAAACCATCTTCTATAGCTTGTTCCGGACCACCCATTAAGCACTTCACTATCGGTTCACTTGAACTCAGAGTCAGAAGTGTGGGGAGTTTCTCTAGGAGCAAGTTAGCCGTGGGCTTCCTACTCTTATGTGCCCATCCCCCCTCGGTCGTGGGAAGGGTACAGAGGGAAGGAATAACCGCGAGCCGTACCTTTTCTTCCCCTAAAGATAGTCTGACTATTTGTCATTCCGATCTAGTTCTCTGGCAAAGAAGGCAAAGGAAAATGGAAGTTTGAAAACGAGCTTCTTTTAACGGCGGTCAACTCAGAGACGCCGAGATGTCAGGATTATAGTTTCAGGCTGAAGATACACGTTAATTACCGGTTTCTTCATTTGAAAATGGTGGCTTCGGCCATCCGCAATCTCCCGCGGTTTTGGAGTCTCAGAATGATGGAGGTGTCCTTATTCATTTTTTCACGGGTTAGGGTAGTGCCATGAGAGTGGGCGTGTTTTTTAATCGCGCCATTTTGAAGGTGAGCTGTCAGTCGCCTTGACAGGGTTGTGGAGCTTACGCCGATGTACTTTGAATTGCGGTGTTCGCACGAATATTCGTACACGACGTTAGTCTCCTGGAGATCGCTCGTCGGAGGTAGACAGCTGTTCTTCATGATGCACTAATTGTTTTCTTGGTCTTGTAGTATATAATTAGATTTATATCTGTATTAGGGTCGGTTGGGGTCACATTACGATAGAGAATGGCTTTGGGAGCCTTTTCGTCTTCACGATAGCCGGTGTTTATATTAGCCTTGTAATAAAGGTCGGTATTATTCTTCTTCAGAGTAGACCTGACGCCAGGACCAGCAGCCTTTGGCCAACGATGTATATTATGTTGGGAAAAAGCACCATTAAATGCGGAAACCCAATAATATAAATACGCCACGACCTTCAAAATTCGGTGATCACAGTCATCCTCCAAATGTTACAAGATGCATGGGATGAAAAGAATAAACGCCGCTCTAACGAACTTTAAAACGTTCTCCGCGCTCAATAATATATCACTCCAAAATAAAAGAACATTCTATCGGACTCTGTTGAGATCAGGTAGAGTGAAGTAGTATGGTACAGAAGTACCATACTACTTCACTCTACCTGACTTCAAAATCATGCCTTATTCAGCCACCCCAGAGTGTGCAAAACAACCCAACTCCGATCACTGGAACGAGAAGGGAAAGAATGAGACTTAAAGGACAGTGCACGAAATAGCCAATATTAATTCGGGAGTTTATACTCAACAAACAGGCTAATAAGATATGGAAAAGAAATAAAGACTTAACGATTAATACAAATGAGACACCAATTTTCCCAGCAGTTGTAAAAGAAGAAATACAACCAATGTTTTTACTCTAACCGTCAGACGACTGAAGTCCGTAGGCTAGAAGCGACGAGCAGGAAAGATGAACAAAAAGGAATAGAAAATGAGATAAATGCTATAAGACAGAAAAAAAAGCTCGTAGGCCAGCAGATCAGATACAACTTACAAAAAAAAATGAATAGGGGGATAGAAAGAAAAAATAAGATAACAAATATAACAGGAAAAAAGAAATTATATCTAATACAGAAGAAAGAAATAGCAAATCAACGTCTAGATTGTCCAATCACCTGTATATTTAACCTCTCCTACTCTGTTGTCTCTCGCTTCTCTATTTACTATATTTACTCTATTTACGCTTTCCACTGCTAGTTTTCGCCCTTTATAGACCGTTTATCCACTCCTAAATTAAATCGCTCACGCAATTTCGCGTGCACCACGCAATTTGACGAGGTTCGGTGCTTGCGCCAATGTATGGGAGGTTGATTTGCGGCGTCGTGCATTTATAATAGGGCATAGAGGAGGGGTAGGATATGGTAAGGGTAGGGGACATGACCCCTCCTCCCTCTCGAATAGTCTCATGGTCTAAAAACCTCGCCGATACAAAGAGACGGGTATACGAAATGGAGGATTCGCAGATGCGAACAAAATGTTATCAGATGTAAAAACAATGATCCCGAGATCCGAACACATATAATTAGGATAACAACAGAATGGTTACGAGATACGAGAACGAGCGTTCTGTTTTACGAATAGATTGGCCCCTAAATACAAACATGATGATTTTGATATACGAACAAAATGATTTCCTGAAGCACAATGGCTCTGAAATACGTACATAATGGTTTCGTGATACAAACTAAACGGGTCCAAAGTATGAACACTTTAGTTCAGGTTTACGAACACATGAATTCTTATATACGAACATAATTGTTCCGAGATACGAACATAATAGTTCTGTGATAGAATACAATAGCTCCGAGAAAATAACCGTATGGTTGCGAGATACATAAATAATGGTTTTGTGACACGAACGCAATGGTTACGAGATTAGACCACGATCGTCCCGGTTCCTATATACGAACAAGAGAGTTTCAAGGTACGACCAATGCAGTTCAGAGATACGAAAACAATGTTTCGTAGGTGCGAACATCGTGGTTTATAGATATAAACATAAGACTGGTGTTTTATTAACGTTCCTTAACTACATCATTCACGGTGTTATATTATCATGTAAAGCGAAAACTAACGATGGCATTTACATCAGAATTTAAGGATGCAATCCTTCAAGAAAGTTGTGTTGTTGGGGGCAAGTGAGAATGATGAAGATGAAAAAAAGTGAAAATGTATGGAAGTCTATAGCTACAGATCCTCCTACAGGCACTGAGGCCGGGAGGGCACGAAACCCGCAATATGCCAGCGGTTATTCACGTGGAAGCTTGTGAACAAGATGGATGATGGCTGTTATTTGTCTCTTCATTGCAAGGGCAAGAACCAGATCTACCCCCATAAAGGGGTTTAAGAGGGATTCACGAAAAAGTGGTGGAGTTAGGGGAAGTGACAATGTGAAGGTGCACACACCGAGTAGATTAAGTGGGTTGCTAGAAATAGGGTGGCGCGCAGCTCTCCTGAAGTTCCCACCCAATACGTCACAAAGACTAGTCCTTGCGAAGAGAGGTGGGGAACTCATCACTATGAGTTGCATTGATGGGCACCGACCCACCTTGCAAGAGAGTGGTTTATGGTGAGCATCTTTGTTTATCTTTTGTTTCTCGTTTGTCTTTTTTTCCACAAATGTTCACATATTCCTAATTGCACACGTGTGTGTACAAGCGCGTGTACACCTAAATTACCGTCATAACCTTAATGCCTCTAAGTTCCCCTAAAATGCAAAAAAAAAATAAAGAACAAAACAAGAAAATAGCGGACAAAGACAGACATTTGTTAATTTAAATTTTAAAGAGATAAAGAACCGCTCCGATTTGGGGAAAAGTGGCGCTGTTGGTCCTAAAATCCCGTATAAATCCCCCTAAAGTTTCGGGTATAATTACGCCCTTCTATCTCACTTTCGACGTTATTTTAGGACTTACCCCAAATTTTATATCATCCCCCCATCTCCCCTACGTATCATCATACCCCCCCCCCACCAATCTCCGGCCCCAGAGAAAAATGATTTGACTGGCGGAAAGTTGGTGATATGGTAAAAATCGATCAAAGTTACCCTAAAGTTAGGGGATTTTTTTTATCTCAAAGATTTTGAACTCGATATAATCGCTAATTAGAATCCATAATAATAATAATAATAATAATAATAATAATAATAATAATAATAATAAGCCGCTGTTCTCTTCCTTAACAGGAAAAGCTTGGTTACACAGGCACCCCTGCGGGGGTGTGGCTTACGGCATTATTTACTAATCTTAACTGCTTTTTTTAATCCCCTTTATAGACTCTTTATTTTAACACCCTGAACACCCTTTTCTTCTTCTTCTTCATCTTCATCTTCATCTTCTTCATCTTCATCTTCTTCTTCATATTCATCTTCATCATCATCTTCTTCATCATCATACTCATCATCCTCATCATCATCATCTTCATCATCATCTTCATCATCATCTTCTTCTATTCTTCTTTTTCTTCTTCTTGATCTTTTTAACTATTTCAATCCTTTGAATTTCCAAAACACCCGAAGTCATTTGTCAACTAAGCAAAAAAAAAACATTTAGAAATTTATCCTCATCTTAAATTATAGAGTTATGGATTAGATAACGAGGAAATGGTAGTCTTAGCGACAGGAGAACTTTAGTACATCAGAAGCCTTTACGCTACTGTAACACTCACTTGGAAAGTGTCGAGGGGAAAAAGAAAATAAAGACCCTAAACTTTCCTAAAAACCGAAGAGTGGAAACACCAATGAGGTATTTTTTTATCACCAGTGTCACGTGTTCTAAACAGGCAATGGTAGCATAACTAGAACTAAGCCTATGTGAGGTCATTCTTTTCGTGAGTTTAGTTAGTAATGGTAGATCAGATACAAACGACAGGAGCTCTTCCTAGCTTAGTAGAGGCGGCGTTGGATTTCTAACGCCAAGGCAGTGAGGACGAAACTTTGAACGACGTCATGTGTTGGCTGCCCATTGGGCGGATACGTTAATACTTACCCCCTGCCGTGGGTAAGTAGCTGCATACGCACCATCACGCACATAGCCAATCAAAACACCGCTACCATTTCCCTTCCAGCCTTCACAGTACAACACCCCCACTTTCTTATGTTCCGGAACTTTGCCCATAGAATACTAATCTTCACCAGGATGAGGGGGGGCCACTCATATACCCATAACTCTGACGTGAAAAGGGTGCTCCGCCCTTATAGCCTCGAATAGCCCCACCATCCCAAACCGCTTCCTCTACAACAAAGACCACCAGCCAGGGGTCTTCGGGCTCACCATTTATTGTCATTCTGATTTTTATGTGCATTTCATTATCCAGTCCGGGGGTGGAGGTCTTGCCCCCGGTGCGAGGAACGAATGGCGCTACTCACCTACATGATACCGAAGACTTAAATTTAACTTTAGGGTTTGGGTGAAATTATAGGAGGTGCCATTTTCATTACGTGGCGCCGCTACAGAAGTCGTCTTCGGGGAATATTTATACTATAGGTTAAGATAAATATTCAAAGGACGCTTTGGAAACAGAAGATTGCACTATTTACATACTTTTATTAGAAGTATACCAGGCAATGGCTTCGCTGCTTGGGTTTCGCTACTAAGATTAAAATTTAAAATCTATAAAAAGGCAGCCATGGTTAAATTTTTATAAATTTTCTGAACTTCGCCAATTATAATAATTTTAAAAAGAAACTCTAAACTAAATTTCCCCCCTTTCAAAATATCACATTGCTAAAATATAGAAGATATATAAAAATAAATTTTCTGAACTCCACCATTTGTAATTCTTTGGGTTTTTACAAAATTCACAAAACTTCGATATTTATATTTATTTCTGAACTTCACTATTTTGTTTTTTGATATTATAAAAGAATTATTAAAAATAACTTTGATAAAAAACATAAGTCATAACCAAACTAAGATGAAATTATTATTCAAATGCTAAAAAAAATCCCCTTCTTAAATTATAGAGCTAGTGATGATGATGATGATGATGATGATGATGATGATGACGAGGGGTCTTCTAACCATTCGTTGTAAATAAAATGAAAACAAAAAAGGTTTAAATTTTAATTTTCAACATAAGCTCCATTGAGGTCAAATCCCGTAAGCAAGCGAAGATATCATCCATTTAAACTATGTTTATATAACTAAGAATTAAACTAAGTTAAAACAGAGTTTTTTTATCAAGTTGAGATTACGAGATTGACGAGCTGGTCTAGTTGAATAAAGGTAGGTGTCCTCAGAAGAAAATTATGGTTAGAGGGAAGGAGAAATACCATAGGATGTCGTCTGTTTATTGTCAGGGTTCGACCACAGGTGAGCCTCGTCATAACAGCGAGAAGAAATGAGATATTTCCCTCCTACCAGTTCAATCTGTTGTTTTAGACAAGGAGACTGGCTGGAGAGGTCTAATGTGTTGTTTTATACCAAGAGACTGGCTGAGAAGCTCTGTTGTGTAGTTAGACCAGAAAGACGAACTAAAGAGGTCTAATATTTATGTTATATATAAAAAAACTGGCTGAAGAGCTCTAATGTGTTGTTTTAGACCAGGATATAGGCTGAGGAGGTCAAATTTGTTGTTTTAGACCAGGAAACTGACTGGGAGTTCTAATGTGTTGTTTTGGCCTAGGAGACTGGTCGAGGAGGTTTAATGTGTTGTTTTTGACCAGGAGAAGAACTAAAGAGGTCTAATATCTTATATAGATCAGAAGACTTCTGAGGAGGGCTAATGCGTTGTTTTAGACCAGAAGAAGAACTAAAGAGGTCTAATATCTTATATAGATCAGGAGACTGGCTCATAAGGTCTAATGTGTTCTTTTAGACCAGGAAACTGGCTGAGGATGTCTAATGTGTTGTTTTAGACCAGGAGACTGACTGGGGAGTATATAATTTTTTTTAAACCAGGAGACTAGCTGATGATGTCTAATGTATAGTTTAGACCAGGAGATGAACTAAAGATGTATAATATGTTATATAGATCAGAAGACTGGCTGACGAAGTCTAATGTGTTGTTTTAGAGAGGGAGAATGGCTGAAGAGGTGTAATATGTTGTTTAGATTAGGAGAATGGCTGATGAGGTATAATGGGGAGATCTACTATGTTGTTTTAGATCATGAGACTGGCTGAGGAGGTCTAATGTGTGGTTTAACACGGTAAACGGGCTGAGGAGGTCTAATGTATAGTTTAGACCATGAGACAAACTAAAGATGTCTTATATCTTATATAGATCAGGAGACTGGCTGACAAAGTCTAATGTGTTGTTTTAGACCAGGAAACTTGCTGAGGAGGTGTAATGTGTTGTTTTAGACCAGGAGACTGGCTGAGCAGGTTTAATGTGTTGCCTTAGACCAAGCGACTGGCAGAAGAGGTCTAATTTGTTGTTTAGACAATGACAATGGCTGAGGTCTAATGTCTTGTTTTAGACTAGGAGACTAGCTGAGGAGGTCTAGTGTGTAGTTTAGACCATTAGACGAACTAAAGATGTCTTATATCTTATATAGTTCAGGAGACTGGCTGACAAAGTCTAATGTGTTGTTTTAGACCAGGAAACTTGTTGAGGAGGTGTAATGTGATGTTTTAGACCAGGAGACTGGCTGAGCAGGTTTAATGTGTTGGCTTAGACCAAGCGACTGGCAGAAGAGGTCTAATTTGTTGTTTAGACAATGACACTGGCTGAGGTCTAATGTCTTGTTTTAGACTAGGAGACTAGCTGAGGAGGTCTAGTGTGTAGTTTAGACCAGTAGACGAACTAAAGATGTCTTATATCTTATATAGTTCAGGAGACTGGCTGACAAAGTCTAATGTGTTGTTTTAGACCAGGAAACTTGCTGAGGAGGTGTAATGTGATGTTTTAGACCAGAAGACCGGCTGAGCAGGTTTAATGTGTTGGCTTAGACCAAGCGACTGGCAGAAGAGGTCTAATTTGTTGTTTAGACAATGACACTGGCTGAGGTCTAATGTCTTGTTTTAGACCAGGAGACTGGCTGAGGAGGTCTAGTGTGTAGTTTAGACTAGTAGACGAACGTGTGAGGGTATGGAACGTACATACTCACATGCTGCCAGACAATCGTGGAAAAGAAAGAAATTTGTCGTTTGAGTTGACCTTCGTCTCCTCTCCCCCCCCCTTCCTCCAACTGGCGACAGGAAGTCGGACGAAAGAACGCCTATCTCTCAAAGAAGCTTAAATCTTATTTGCCTTCTTTATGATTGCATGGAGATTGTCCGGAAGGCGCTGCGATAAGCGAATTGTCGTGAATGGGATCTCTCTCTCGATTTCCCACAATCCGCGATTTAAATAACATCGCCGTTTACCTCTCAGCAGCAGTGTTCCGAATCTACTCGCGTAATCCTCACGTTGGAGGAGAGTCGTTGCAGTAACGTATCGACTACCAACGCACCGTCGAGTCAACCTGGTCGCTGTCTCAAAGTGTTCCTGGAAGTAAATCCCGCCCCGCAGAGTCTGTGACTAGAAGAGTACGCTGTGTTGCTCAACGTAACTTGAGTAAGAAAAGGAACATCCAAATAGTTTGTGGAAGTTACTATTTGTTAGTGTCACATCCAGTTAGGAGTGAACTAACCGGAACTGCAGCCAGCAGCCCCGAACCCGTCGTCTCATCCCCCCCCTCTCCCCGAGAACTCGTGTTAACGCCACCCGAACCACCCCGTCTGGACCTGAGTAGTCGTCTCTCCAATCCATCAATTAATGGTAATCTGTAAACCCAGTGTCCCTCTATTCTTAAATTACCTATTTAATTAACCGTGATTGATACTCCCATTGAGTCATTATAAATCTAGACGCTTAACGTCAGTGTTTAATATTTAATCCTTAATTTTTCCCGTGTAACTATTGCTAATTATTATATTTGTGTAAAGTAAAGTTTATTTTCTGTACGTGTGTTTATTTGTGGCTCCTCCCTTTTGACGTACCCTTGGCAAGACTTTAATTAGGCATCCCTTCGGCTAATTCATTCAACCTGTATTTTGCACTCTTAGAATTCAACAATCACAAACCTTCCCCCAGTAACAAGTGGGAATTTTATAGTGAGAATCCTGGCTACGGCACAACACGCCTCTAACCAGCTTTCGCACGTTCAGTAGGAATTAAAGCCTACCTATATATATATATATATATATATATATATATATATATATATATATATATATATATATATATATATATATATATATATATATATATATATATATATATATATACATACATATATATATATATATATATATATATATATATATATATATATATATATATATATATATATATATATATATATATATATATATATATGATCGTAGGATTGAGCCATAGGGTCAATACTACCGACTTAAACAAAAGCGGTGTGTCCAGATCAAGGACTAGAATAATTATTGGACCAGACTATGAGCAATTCTACGACAGAACTAAAGAGGTCTAATATGTTATATAGATCAGGAGACTGGCTTAAGAGGTTTAATGTGTTTTTAGATCAGGAGATTGGCTGTGGAGATCTAATGTGTTTTTAGACCAGGAGAATGGCTGATGATGTCGAATGTGTTGTTTTAGACTAGGAACTGGATCAAGAGTTCTAAAGTGTTTTTTTAGACTAGGAGACCAGGTGAAGAGGTATAATGTGTTGTTTTAGACCAGAAGACTAGCTGAGGAGGTCTAATATGTTTTAGACAAGTAGACGAACTAAAGAGATTTAATATGTTAAATAGTTCAGGAGACTGCCTGATCAGGTCTAATGTGTTGCTTTAGACCACGAAACTGGCTGATGAGGTGTGTAGGAGAATCGATGCCCCAACTGAGTCTCTGTTCCTTAACCACAACGTCCTGGCATTTTTGGCGGCGTAGCCCGACCACTTATCCCTCCCTCCCACTCTTCCCTCGCCTAGAGGAGAACCAGGAAGGCCGCCCCAAACCCCATAATTCTCTAATCATCACATGTCGGCCCCGGTGAGCCTAACTTTGGTTAAAACAGCAAGATTTCCCCTAAGGGTTGATATTCAATTTCACCTCATATGCGAAATTAGAGGAGCGTCGTCCTAAAGTCAGAAGCTCCCCTTTAGGGTTAGCTGAATGATGCTCTGAGAAAAACTGTTAGAGGAGGAGACTTAATGCCGCCGTCCTCATCCTTATCCCTCCTTCCCCTAACCCTAGTGGGGTGACGAAGTATATAATCCAATAACTTTGGAAGAACGAGGTAGATCGTGATAGTCCACGAGACAACTAAGTCCGGCTAGAGGCCCAGCAAAACTACGAAAGGAACTTAGAAGAAGCTCATGCTGAGCCAGTTCCTGGTGGTCACACCGACTTTAGCGTCTTGTCGCAGGTAGATAGTGAGAGTCATCGAGACAGCTAAGTCCGGCGAGTGCCCAGCAACCCTACGAAAGGAACTTAGAAGAAGCTCATCCTGAGCCAGTTCCTGGAGGTCACACCGAAGGTTGAGAAACAAGTTTAACTATCTCTCGTCAGAGAAGCTCCTATCCTGGTGTACTCCAAAAACCCAGAGATAGTCCTCGCCATTGAGGAATAACCCAAAGTGAACTCCCTCAAGCACTCCCGTTCGTCAAAGGATTCACTCTTTGGCTCATCGCTCATCAGTGGGAATTATTCCTAGAGTAACCGGAAGATTGGAAGAAACATACTTTCCCTGTCCCGTGGTGAAATCACTTTATCAACAATACATGCTTAACTCCATCCGCCACACGCTCTGAATTCCTCTGCGGCTTTAAAGCATTTTCCTTCAGACCACATCTGGAACGGCAGGTCCACGCGCCGGCCCGGAAACAACATTCTTGAGGCGACATAAAAATTGAGGCCAAGGTCAGTCTCAAACCCGATTCTCGTGTGAATCTTGAAAGGTATTTAAATCCCATTATCTGTTTCATTGAACGTCAATTTGCGTTCAATATTAAAGATAGCTTTTGGTCAACCATTACGCTGTATTCATTGTATAATTTAGTAAACCTTAATTAAATTTATCTAATTCATTATTGGGTAGTTTGTTTGTTAAATTTCAATTTTTTCATGTTTTTGATTAAAGGTCTAGTTTTCTTAAAATCATTTTTTTTAATACAATCCTCGAAACGCTGAGCAGCACAGCACTAGAAACCATCAAAGATAAAAATAAATAACGTAATAATAATAATCATAATCTAATATAGCACTCTTAGAGATAAAACTTAATCAAGGGGTTTTAAGTACGTAACAAACCTATACGTACGAACACCATCACTCGGTCCTTGCTATACCACGACAAGGTGTAATCTTTTGTTTAAATCACGAGACTGGCTGAGGTGGTCTAATTTGTTGTTTAAACCAGGAGACTGACAGAGGAGGTCTACTGTGTTTGTTATAGATCATGAGATTGTCTGAGGAGGTGTAATCTGTTGTTTAGATCAGGAGACTGGCTGAGGAGGTCTAATGTGCTGTTTAGATCAGGAGACTGACTGGGGAGGTCTAATTTATTGTTTAGACCAGGACAGTGTCTGAGGAGGTCTACTTTGTTGTTTTAGACCAGGAGACGGGCTGAGGTATAATGTGTTGTTTTAGATCAGGAGACTGGCTGACGAGGTCTAATGTGTTGTTTTATACCAGGAGACTTGATGAGAAGGTCTAATGTGTTTTTTATACCAGGAGACTGGCCGAAGAAGTTTAATGTGTTATTTTAGACCAGGAGGTTGGCTGAAGAGCTATAATTTGTTCTTTAGACAAGGAGACTGACTGAGGTCTAATGTGTAGTTTAGACCAGTCGACGAACTAAAGAGGTCTAATATGTTATATAGATCAAGAGACTAGCTGAGGAGGTCTAATTTATTGTTTAGACTAGGACACTGGCTGAGGAGTTCTACTGTGTTTTTTAGATCAGGAAATTGGCCACCGAAGAAGGCCTAATTCAAGACAACTGAACCAGTTTCTCGAGAGATTTTGGTCATCAATGTCTCCAGGCAGATTGTGTCAGGTCGACTGGAGGACGAAAGTTTCCCGCTCGGAAACCCGAGGTCAAGCCATTGATGAGTCCGACGAGCAAGAAGATTTGTCCTATATTCGCCACTCAGACCGTTATAAGAATAAATGACCAATGGAGCCAAGTCGTCTTCAGTGACGAATCAAAGTCAAATTTGTTCGGATCAGATGGCAGGAGATTCGTTCTCCGCAGTTCAAGCAAAAGGTTGTCTGTCAACTGCACCAAAAAGAGTGTGGAGTTTTTCAGAAGTGTAATGGTCGGGGGGGGGGGGGGAGGTGAGTAAAAGGTACTGGGCCACTTGTGCGATCACGGGCCACAGTGAATGCAGAAGTGTACAAATATTTGCTGCGACAGTATGCCTTGCTCCATCTGCGAGCTTCCGAAGCCCAATCGGCAATTTTCACACCGTATAAGTCCCCCTGCCACAGGGCCAAGTCGGTGAAGACGTTCCTTGACGATGAGCTCATCTCATTTTGAACTGGACTGCACAGAGACCGGACCTGAACCCTATTGAAAATCTTTGGAAGACACTCGGAAAGAGGTCTAAAGTGAGGAATCCGAAAATAGTTTAAGAACTGTGAGAAACTTTTCAAGATGACTGGGAGCAAGATTACTGCGCAAACGTGTCAACAGTTGGTTTGGTCCTGTGTCAAGAGATGTCAAAGCATTATTGAGAAATAAAGACCTCTTCACTAAATACTAATTACTTATGACTTGTACAAATGTTTTCCACTGATAATTCAATCGTTATATTGAAATAGAAATTTGTTTCCGCTGTAGTTCAGATCCTTTTAGACATTTCGATTTTTCTTGTAAGATGTTTATATGGTGATAACTTTTGTTTTATTCCTCCAAATTTGCATAACTATTACCAATATGTAGTTTTTATACATGTAGGTTATCGTAAACCAATTTTGGAAATCTTGGACTTTTTTTCTGGCAAACGTTATGAAGATGTTATGATAGAAATACATGCGTGCATATATCTTAGGACCCTACTGTGGATGTGAATAGGTTGCCAGTCCGCTGATTTGTCAGTTGATCTTCGGCACTTGAGGTGATCTGTTTTATATAGCCTCAATGCCAAAAAATGAAAATACTTGCAGTTATTTGACAAACTCTAGAAGTCATGGAACTAAGTGTAATAAATGCAATAAAACATTAAATTGTACTGGAAGTACGACATTAAGATTAGCCTTTCGTATAGAGACTGTCCACAATGTTTATTTAAATGAAGAGGCTGAAGTTTTAGCAGAAGAACATTTTTAAACCTAAATTGTCAATGGAATTGACAATTGTATTTCGGAAAGTGTCATTATAAAAAAGATTTAAAGATACACAGAAGGAATTAATATGAGTCTTCCACCAACTTGTCCTAATGCTGCAAAAACATGGTTATTTCTTGTTATGGTAGAAATAAAAAGGAATTAGCTGACTTATTCAAAAATAAATTTTAAAATATTTAATAATTCTCTTTAACTCTAGATGAATATAGAGTGAAGTCCCAAAATTCATAAGATAGGTACCTAGAATCGTATAACACCCCATCTAGTCCGAGGGAGTGCAGCAATTCGATGTGGCATCGATTCCATAAGTGGACGGAGATCTCTGTAGATAATATCGGCCCATGACGTCTCGATAGCTGTCCACAGTTCGATGATATTTGTAGTTCTAGATCTCAGGTACGAATAGAACTGATCACCACGTTCGAAAAATGCTGGATATGGTTCAAATCGGGTGAACGTGGAGTCCACAACATTAGTCGGAGTTTTACAGAGCTCTCATCTAACCAATTCTGGGCAACTAAGGCCCGATAACACGGTTCTGTATCGTGCTGGATTATCCTACTTTGTTGGGGTATATAAATTCCATGAATATATACAAATGTTCATCAAGCAGTACAACGTATCGGTCGCTGGGCAATGACGCATTTAGGCGAACCAGTGACTTAAACCATGATACTGGAATATATTCCACACCAGTGTGGAACCACTACCAGCCTGTTGACAAATGGGGTACATGATCTCATAAGGTCTGTGTCACACTTGAACTTGACTATCAACCCGAAACAACTAGAACTTAACTCATTGACCAGGTCACATGTTACCAGTCTTCCCTAGTCCAATTAACGAAGTCACGAGCCGAGGTGTGGCGCTGTATCATGTCGGGTTACTAACAGGGACACTTTGCTACTATATTCAATGGATAGTAAAGAACATTGACATGATGGATCTTCGTCTGGTACATCCTGCATTTAATCTGAATATGATTTGAACCAATGTTCCTTGTCTATTATCGTTGGTAATTCTAGTCAAATGCTGTTAGCTACGATCATTCAGCACCATTCGGACTAGACATCAATTAGTACATCATACTTCTACAACCGATGGTGCACCTGCCATGGCTAAATTTAGCCGACAAATACTCACGGATTACCAACATCTTATAGGGCACGGCATTCAACATACTATTGCGGACGTTCTTCAGATAATTAAATCTCATTGATGAAGGAGAGGAAGATCTAGTAGATCAAGAGACTTCCGCCTATGATGTACATGAGGACAGCGAAAATGACAATATTAAATTTTTGACCTTTAAAAAAAATTATTTTGGTTTGTTCCGGAAATTTTGCTAAATTTAAAAAATATCTCGTAATGAATGAAATTCTCTGAAAAAAAAAGTGAAATTAGAGCACCAAAATGAGCTACAGTTATTTTTTTGATGTCAGAACTCGCTGGAGGAGTTTACTTGAAATATATTATTGTAAAAGGTTTTCTAAAATGAAATCCTGCATCACAAAAGCTTTAGAAATCTCTAGTATTAAAGATTTTTTTTCGGAAAAAAATGATCTTTAGTTGAGTTTATCTCCCGTTTTATGACAGTTAAAATAGTATTAACTTCCTTGTGCTGAGAAGATGCAAAGTTATTGAATTCAGACAAAACCCTGATGCTCTGTAGCGCCCAATTGCAAGGTGCAGTAGACCCAACAAGGAACCTCACAAATGAACACCCCATTGGCCATATGGAATCTTGAAATTGGGCACACAAATCTAGCATTGAAATAATATGCTATATTGTAACAATGAACTAATGTAAAACAAATTAAATACTTATAAATAGTGTTAAATCGCAATTTAATATCTATCAATGCAAAACAGAATATGTTGTAATGATGCAAGCGAAACTGTTGGATTCCAACGCGAATGTACAAACATACACACATTAGGAAACAGAAGTGATCCGAAGGTCTGAATACATATAACAGAGGCAGTGGAAAACAGCTAGACACACATAGATCGGAATCTTATGTGACCAGCCAGAGCTTACATGAACCTGTGATAGGGCGGAATCAATCTTGCTATGGATGTCGGCTTGATAAGCTCGATCAGGTGGCCAAAAGCAAATACTCTCTTAGCGCACATGTGCCTAGGCTGAACATCCACACACCCTTTGACTCCGCCCAGCAATCTTAGTAGAGAACACACGCACCCAATAAGCTCAGATCTTTTACCTAGATAACTTTTGTTTTTAGAAAAACATGCCATGATCCTTAGTCATTTGTATGTTTATTTCTCTAATACCTGAAGATTGGTTGTTACTAGAAACTTTGTACACGTTATATAAAGGATGTAAATTTCCTACATCGTCTTTTCATTTATCCTTCAACTACCCATCTTCTGATTCTAGATATATTAAAATTAAAAGGGATGACGAGTGATGATTGTAAAAATGCATAATTGGTTTCAAAGCAAAGAAGTATTAGAAATTGAGGGTTATAATGTTGGGCGAAGGCAAACATCGCATGATTTAGTGTTTGGTAAAAATAGATATTAACTAAAGCACAACAATATACAACTAACCTTCTTCTTAGGGCAAGAGCGGAAAACTAAAGAATTGTTATCACATATTGCGTCATGGTATCGGTTGGTTGCTCACTTAAAATTATGTGATTAAGAGAATGGCCTAAAACTACAAAGTTTGGGTAGGAAATGTCTATTTTACATAAAACTAAATGATTTCTCAGTTCTGATGGGTGACTTCTCTTTATTGGAGAACATCAGGCGCGGATCCAGGGGAGAGGGGCTGAGCTGGCTAAAGTACCCCTGCAAAAAAAATCAGACCCGTTTATGTATATATTTCATTTTTAAGCCATGCTTATATTCTGCTATTCTGAAAGAGTTATGTAATAATTATAGAATATATATAAAACAATTTTTAAACATTTGCGATCGAATGTATCTTATATGATACATATCTATAAAACAGAAAAATCTCGAAAAATAATTATTAAATTCAATATTATTTAAACCTTAGCTGACTTCAAAACTACAATAAACCACAATTCATAATTTCTGATGTGTAGCAAAATAATTTGATCTGAGAGAGTTAGTGCTCCCTCCTTTATGAGATGCTGTTATTTATTATCAACGCTGTGTAAGATAACCATCATTACTCATCAATGCCCATTTCTCAGGCTACTCAGAGGCAGGAATTCATGTTAGCCCCCCCTCTCCCCAATTTTTATCCTGGACCAACCACTGGAGAAAACAGAACCAGTTGGTGAAAAAATTAAAAAAATAAGTGAGGACCGACTCGTTACCTAAACTAATCCTCCGACTCAACTAAATTTATACAGAGCTCTCGCTAGCCGAGTGGATACGGCGTTGGGCCCACAACGTCGCGGTACCGGGTTCGGTCTCGGCATAAGCGGACACAAACGTCAGCGCACGAAGAGATCTGGCTACCGATTGGTGGATGTGCTGTTCTCACCCCGTTTTGGGATGGGTATATCTTACACTTCTCACCACACACAAAGCCAATTACAACACTGCTTTCTTTCCTCTCCCGTCTTCTCAATCACAGCGTGCGCACGCACACACACACCCACACTCTCTGTTCCAACGAATCCTGCCGATGGGTATTTATATCCACATACCTCTGACGCGAAACAGGTCCCTCTCCCCCGAGGTGACGAAGGCTTCCACCTGAACGCTGTTTGGTGCGACCACATAGTGATCGTGAAGACCATTTCACTCGCGCCAATCCAGGTCCAATCCCTCTTCGCAAAAGCTACGCTTCGGCTAACTGAGAACGCTATAAGGAACTCCTTGCTAGATTTGAACCAGCGAACCTAAACGGAGCAAGGCTAAAGAGGATCGACGAGGAGCTGGAGAAGATGACTGCCCACTACATCGAGGTGGATCGCGAGAGTGTGCCGATGAAGAGGTACAAAACTCTCCCACAACCCATATGGCCCTAGGGAATGAGAAAGATCGCTAGAGTGCACAGGGAGGTGTATGAAGAAATCAGGAGAAAAGGTACAAATCGGAAAAGAAGCTCGCTGCTACGACGCCTGAGTGAAGATCTAAAGCAGGCTATTAAACAGCAACAGGCTAAGATCTAGGACATCCTGATTGAAAAGGTAGATAGCGAGGTGAAACCCGATGTGTTCTGGCGACTTGTGAATAAGTTAAAAGGTCTTAAAAGTAGAGAAAAGACCCGCATTAAGGAGGGCGAGGACTACTTGAAAGACCCAGTGGTTTTGAAAGAGAGATTCCGAACATTCTGGAAAGATGTCTTCATGATTACACCAGAAGACAATGCGGAATTCAACCAGGAATTCGAAGGCCAACTGATTGAAAATCTTAATCAGATTGTGCATCGCACGCACCCACATGCTTATGTCGAAGAAGGGAGCGTTTTAGCAGACCATGGCTGACCAACTACACCTGAAGAGTTATGGCAGTCATAAAAACCTTTAAACAAAAGGCACCAGGTTGGACGGGCAGCACTAAAAAGAACTTGGTGCATGCCCCCCGGCAGATCATTCAGGAAATCACGAACATTTACAATGCTTCCCTGAATACAGGCTACTTTCCCGACGGTTTTAAGATGGCTAAAATCACCTTTATACCTAAAGTGAGGAAGCCCGATCAACTGGTGGACTACAGGCCAATATCCCTCCTGGAGATTATAGGTAAAGTCTACAAAAAGCTTCTAGCCAACAGGTTACAAGACCAGCTGACCGAGCTGGAAGCTCACAGCCCTCAGCAACACGGGTTCCGCAAGAGAAGGGGTACTGACACAGCCCTTGCCATTCTCACAGAAAAGCTCGCCCGCTGCAAAGCTGAGAGGAATACGCAGACGTAGTGATGAGAGATGCACAAAAGGCCTTCGATAAGGTTTGGCTAAGAGGTCTATAATACAAGATCTGAGCCCTCCAGCTGAATCTAATCCTAGAACATAAGAACATAAGAAAAGAAGGAGACTGCAAAAGACCATTCATGGCCTACACTTGGCAGCTCCTGTATGAAAACCTTGAGGCGGGTGTTCCACAAGGTGGCTGTCTGAGTCCGCTTCTGTACCTTGTGTACACACTGGATCTACCTGATCCAGTAGGGGAGGACGTTATGTACCTGCAATTTGCAGAAGATATCACACAAATCATACCCAGTTACTACAAAAATGCTGGATTTCAAGCAAGGCAGACAGCCATCGAAATCGATAACATCAGGCGATACGAACGAAGGTGGAAAATCAAGACCAATCGCCAAAAGTTCCAGATCCTTGCAATAAAACGTGTTGATGTCTTAGTGGACGGCGAAGTATACCCGTACTAAAATGAAGGCAAATTCCTAGGTCTGCACTTAACAACAAAAGGATACAAAGTGCACATTAACAGCAGAATCTCCCTAGCCGAAATACAGCTCGGAAAACTGTATAGATTTAAGAGCCTCAGCTCCAAAAATCTCAAGAAGCTATACACTGCTCTGGTACGCTCGACCTTAGTGTACCCGGCAGTGGTCATGCAGGTTGCGAGTTCCATCTCTCTCAGACAAATGAAGAGAGTGCAGAACAAAGCAGCCCTGCTTGTAGCTGGAGCACAAAGGATGGACCATATTCAACAAACAGATATGCACGCAAGAGCAGGTCTGAATCCTTTGAATATGGAACTCCAAAGGCTAGGGAGAAAGACCTAGGACACGATTGAAGATGAGATACTCCCGAACTTGAACCTCGACCTAGACATTTCGAGAGCAGTTAGGGGACACGCCACCAGGCAAGCCCTATTCCCGAGTGGAAGAAACTGCTCCAGAGAAAAACAAATTGGAATATATACATAAACAAGAATAACAGAACCATCTAATTAAAATTGAACAAAAAGAGGGGAAGTGCCCACAACTTAACAAACCAAATAAAAATGAAATGATAACCTAAACACCAGCAAAATAAAAATAATAAATTGTTATTTAAAAAAACAAAGAAAATTATATATAGCAAACAAAAAAAACTTGAAAGGCTCCAATACCGCCACGGAGGAAAGATAAAAAATTATTTATTTAATTTAAAAAAAAGTATATATATATATATATATATATATATATATATATATATATATATGTAAAAAAAAAAAAATAAAATAAAACTAACCTAACCAAAAATAAAAATAACAAATGGGAGGAAGAGAAGACAAGATACAAGAAAAAAACCTGAGAGATGCCCTCTACACCAGGGCAAAACTCAACTTCTTTTTATCTTTATATACCTACCACACATTTTATTTCTTATTACATCAAGTTCAATTGTCAAAACATAATACTTCTTGGCACATCTCCTTAAAGAAGGCCGGCCCCTGGTGCCCTCAAGCCGACCAGCGATTATCATACTGACCTTTATGTAGATTTTTATTATCCGGTCGGGGATCCTCCTGGATCAAGGAAGGATTAGCATCGACTAACTAACTAACTACTCGTTACTAAATTTATATACCCGCCAGCAGCTCGTCAGGGGAGGGGGGGAGTCCGTCCTTAAAATGAAAAGTTCTTAATTGATAATTATTAATAAGTAACGTATGGAAGTTGATAAGAACAATTGAATTATTTTTGTCACATAGTGAGAGAAAAAGGTGTGAAGAACGATTGTTTGGTAGGACTAATAGAAGGTAGATATACAAGAGGAAGAGGATTGACTGGTGGAGAAATTGGGGAAGGAAGGAGTCTGGTGGAAATTATTAGGTTGACCAATAGCTGGGTGGTGTTCATGGCGACCAAGGTCACAAGGTTTGCGACGTGTCAGATTTAAGGGTGGGGTACCCCAATATATGGGAGGAGGCAATAACTGGGCGTATTAAGATAAAAAAAACTGATAGGAAGTAAATACAATTTTTTGATTAATCGATAAAAGCCAGGTTGAGGCTACTGAATCGCTCAACTTTATCCAAGGCCATTCGTATTCACGGGATTATTATATACAGTAGGACTGGTTTCTGGTCAATTTTCCTTAGGTCGGATAAATCTCCAGGTTATTTTACTTATTCATGGAATTATTATACGGAAAATCATGTTCCCAACTTATCTCCACTCATTTTAACATTGATGCGGTATTATTTGTACTGTACGGTGTTCATCTGACACCACGTTGGAGGTCTTCCTTTTGCCCAAACCAAAGCGTGAGATTATATGAACTTCAGTCTTAAATATTATGAGTAACTGTGTACGCGTATGTGTGTCTGTGTGTGTACCCAAGACTACCCCTAAATTTATCATGAGAAAATATCCCAAATATTTATTAACTCAACATTAGAAAACTCGTGATGCTCGATAAAGGGCCCCAAACCTACCATCCACCGAAGATGGACTAGTTATCCCTATTGCGGGGCCTTGCTGCCCTTCTATCCTCCGTTCCCATTCTAAAGGAGGATTATTTTTAACCCTAACGAACGGCTCCTTTCATTCGTGCCCCGCCCTCCTCAAGGATTGCCCTCTCTTGGGGCGAGGGGAACAGATATGGATGGACCAATTAGGCTTAATTAATGCTTCAATTGTGCCGATTTGTAGCATAAACTATTTTCCCCTTGCTCACTCAGGGAAGCTGAAGCTAGAACGGATATGTACGCGAGGATGTACGTACTTGCAGATGTGTTTGGGCGTGCACACCAGAGTATTTGTACCGGCATACATGTATGTCTCAACTCAAATCCGCCCCCCCCTTGTTTGTATTCATATTTTGTATCCGTAAACTTATTTATTAATTCTACAGATCAAGAACTCCAACGCAATCGAAGAGGCTTTATTATAAATATATCTATTTTGACAAAAATACGCAAATGCTATATAATGTATATCAAAGATATACTTTATATAACATTTACGTATTTCGAATGATTATGTTATGACGAAAAATAGATTCGCAGCCATCTTGTCATACATAGCTTGTTTTGAATCACCAAAAGATGGGTGAGGCGGGGTTTAGGTAGGTTAGTTCATTTTAGTTTTTTTTTAGGTTATGTTAATTTTGGAGAGGTTGACGGTATTTTTTTAATTGAATTTTTATTTCTTATTTTCACTTTTCTGAGTCTTTGCAGTTTATCCCATTTCCCTTTATTAGCTTCTTCTTTTCCTCTTTCATTCTAGGCAAAATCGAATCGTTGATTACGGCAGTTTTCTTCACTCGATTAAAGTTAGATGAATTATGGGCTAGAGGGAGGGCGGGGGGGGGGAGTACGGAGGAAAAGACGGAAGAAAGGACAGACTTACAAGAGGCGGGGGGGAAGGAATAGATATATTAGTGTAGTTGGGTAGCAGTCTTACCTGAATGCAAATTTTGTGGAAGACCATTGTGTATTTTGCCTTAATTAATTTTTTGGGGCAACTTTCTCTTCTTCTAACTCTCTTTTTATTTCATCTTGCAGATGGTAGATCACTTGTCCTGTATTCATCTCTCTTTTAAATGAATGTGTTTGGTAGCAATTTAGTTTGGTTTTTACCAAACACATTCATTTAAAAAAATAAGAGATGAATACTGGACAAGTGATCCACCATCTACAAGATGGAATAAAAAAGATAGTTAGAAGAAGAGAAATTTGCCAAAGGAAATTAATTAAGGCAAAATACACAATGGTCTTCAACAAAATTTACATATATATATATATATATATATATATATATATATATATATATATATATATATATATATATATATATATATATATATATATATATATATATATATATATATATATATATATATATATATATATATATGCATAAATAATCACCCCAAAAAACTCGTGATCTAAGATCATGGAAATATCCCAAAGAAAAATAATACACAAAAAAAGCCCAACCGCTTTTATGTTTACATCATCAGGGGCAGAAGTAGAATGAAATAAAGAAATAGTTAATACACAGAGAAATGTGACGTCATTCAAACGTACCGACGAACAAAAACAATCGTTTAGGGGTTTTTGAAAAACCAACTGATGAATATATATATATATATATATATATATATATATATATATATATATGTTGTATACAGGTTGTATTGAAGTCTACAGCTGTGGCAGCGTTAGTAATTTTAACTTGTATTTTCTGAATACTTCTTACACGTTTTTTAACGGAGTCTTCAAGGCGATAAAAAACATCCGCGAATGACATTCTTTATTCCTAGACCCTTTTCGACCGTGTTGGGTCATCTTCAGGGAATGAACAGAAATGGAATTATGAAATGAAATGAAAAGAGAGAGGTGGGAGACAAAGAACAAGTCTTCCGACCCCCTCCCCCTACCCCCTTGGTGCTCATAGTGCGGCCAAGGAGAGAGGGGGAGGAGGCCCGGTACTCCCTTATAGACCCCCATAGTCACACTGTCTAGAGCCAAAGTAGGCTCCAAGCACTGTGAGTATAGCGGTTAGGAGTGGGAGGGAGAGGAAGAAGAAGGTTTTAGGATAGGACAGCGAATTAAATAGTAGGAGACAAAAGTGGACTTAGTTAGGCATGGAACCCTGCAGCTTAACGTAGAATCCGAACCACGATGTATCGCTTGTTTGCAGTTTATCGTGACCCCTGTCCCACGTATCACTGTGATTCCCGTGTGCGAATGTGATAGTAAAAAACGAATAAATGCAGAAGACTGAAGGAAGTAAGAGGTTTACAAAGAGATGCTAATTGCCTGGAGGTCAGGCTTATCTCTGTCCATTTTAGGTAGTATAGCTAGCGTGATAAAGTTAGAAAGTAGTATTGGTATTTATGAGGCGTTCAAACCGTTATTAGTAAATATTCTTACTAAAAACTGGTGTAGGTTTCTATCTTTCTATCTATTCTTTCCTATTCCTATCCTAGTTATAATTGACTATATGCTATTCTCTGGTTTGCTTCGGTTAATTAATTACTCTTAGTCGTCAAGTGTTATTCTCTTTTTCTAGGTGTAGATTTCTTCTTCTTCTTCTTCTTCTCCTCCCACATCTATCCTTGGGAAACTTGGGAATAATCTGTGATATCTCCATCCTTCTCTTTGGGCAATTTGGTTGGTTCATTCAACTCCTACTTCATTATGTGTCTTTTCTAAGACTTTCCTTGCTGTTTTTGCAATTATTCTGTTAAGTAGCTTTATCTTTGCCTCCCTGTGCATGTCTCGTAGTCTTCTTCTTTCTTCTCTTCTGGTGTTTGTTATTAAGTAGATAGCTTTGTTTTGGATTTTTGGGAGTCTTAATAGGTTACTTCTCGAGATCGTGTACATTGCGATGGTTGGATAAATAATCATGGACTGTACTATGGCTTGGTAAATTTTTCTCTTGTTTTTTATGCTTAGGTTAATTGACTTGTACAGTAATGCCAGGCCACTCTTCCGTCGATTTACCCTCTCAGTTATGTTTTTTATAACCTGATTTCGTAATGGTTAGTCCAAGCACCTTACATTTTTTATCGTATCTGTAGCACTGTCCTTCTGCATATACATTTGAGATGATTCTCCTGTACACGGGTACCATTTTAAATTTATCCCTGTTGGTTTGAATTTTCCATTTTTATTCGTATCTATTAATGCTTCTTATCTCTTCTGCAGTGATCCTAGCTTGCATTGGGCCGTTCCTGTAGGGGCAAACTATGATTTGAGTGACGTCGTCGGCAAATTGGATGTTCAAGCAGCCTTCATTTCTTGGTGGTGGTATATCTGCTGTGTAGATTGAATAGAGAGACGGACTCAGACATCCGCCTTGGGGCAAACCCGCAGTGAGCTCAAATATTTATCCCTGATGTCGTCCTATTTCCACATAAGCACGTCTCCCTATTACATAATCACATAAAATCCTTTCGATCTTGTTGTTCATTCCTAATCTGAGTATCCTGAGTTGTATGCCCCTCTGCCATACTTTGTCGAATGCCTTGGACACGTCCCGGCATAACATGTTTATGCTATTTTTTTTCTCTGTTTGCTTTCGCTATCTTTTCAATGATGACTCCAAGAGCCATCTCCGTGCTTCTGTTTTTCCTGAAGCCAAATTGGCAGCTGTTTCTTTTGCCATTACCATCAAGGAATTTGGACAGTCTGTTATTTATTATTTTTTCCAATACCTTACCGATGAAATCTAGCAGCCAGAAGGGGCGGTAGTTACCCACTTGATCTGGGGGCTTTCCCACCTTAGGTATGAATATCATACTCGCTACTTTAAGTGCATCAAGAAAGTATCCCGTGTTCAAACACGCATTAAAGAGGTTTCTCACTCCCTCCAGTATGTTCGGGGGTGCTTCAATGTAATTTAATCTGGTGAGTCCCGATCTGCCTGGGGCTCTCTATCAAAAGTTCTTTATGTTTTTTTTTAATTCCTCAGATGTAATGATTGCGTCTATTCCGTCGTTGTTGTTTCTCCTTTTCTTGACAAAGTGGAAGGGGTATGTCCTTTCGATCTCTCCATTGGGTTCGTCCACGATCTGATGTTCGAATTCAACATCATAGTCCTCATTCTCTTCTTCGCTAATTTTGAATACATTTCTCCAGTGCTTTCTAAATAATGCCTCTATTTCTTCCTTATCTTCTAAACTGTTGTTCCCTGCATCCTTAATTTTCATTTTATCTCTTGCTGTTGGTGTCTTTAATCTGTTGATATGTGTCGTGGTATTGCAATAACCGAGTGGTGGTGTAAGGTACGTATAGGTTTGTTACGTACTTCAAAACTCCTTGATTGAGTTTTCTCTAAGAGTGCTATATTTGTTTATTATTATTACGTTATTTTTAATCTTTGAGGGTTTATAGTGCCATGTTCAGCTCTTCGAGGATTGAATTAAACACTTCACAAAAAACTAGACCTTTAATTTCATCATGAACAAAAAATTAAATCTAACAAAACAAACTACACAGTTATGAATTAAACGAGTTTAGGTGAGACTTACTAAATTACACAAATGAATATACAGTAATGGTTTAATATGGAACGATAATTGACCTAAAAAAAAATGGAATTGATTTACCTTTTGAAAATAACCACAAGGGAAACTACTTGGAGAATAGCTTTGGCCTCAATTTTTAGGTAGACGCAAGAATGTTGTTTGCGGGCAGACTCGTGGACGTATTCACAGACCTTCCAGATGTTTGTCTGGCGCGGAAATAGGATTAAAGAACCACAGATGAATTCGATACGGGCGACGGATGGCGTTACGCACGTTTTCTTGGTAAGATAATTTCACCAACGGGACGGGAAAAGTATGCTTCTTCCAATCTTCTGGTTAACCTTGGAATAATTCGCACTGACGAGCGATGAGTGTTCGAGGAAGTTCACTTCGGGGTATTCCTCAATGGTGAAGACTATCTGGGTTTTTGTTGTAAACCGGGATAGGGGGTTTCTTCAACGAGAGATAGTTGAACTTTTTTCTCAATGCAAGGTAACTTAAATTTTCGGTGTGACCACTAGGAACTGGCTCAGCATGAGTTTCTTCTGTGTTCCTTTCGTAGGGTTGCCGGGCACTGAGTCGGACTTCGTTGTCTCGATCGCAAACTCGATCTTCCTGAGACAAGATGCTAATTTTCGGTGTGACCACCAAGAACTGGCTCAGGATGAGCTTCCTCTGTGTCCCTTTCGTTGGTTGCCGGGCCTCTAGCCAGACTTCGTTGTCTCGATGACTAACTCGATCTTCTCGTTCTTCTACAGTTATCGGCATATATACTTCACCACCCCATTGGGGTTTGGGAAGGAGGAGGGGATGAGGTCTTCAGAATTAAGACTCCTCCTCTAACGGTTCTTCTCAGAGCGTATCCCACTTAGCCCTAAAGGCACCTTCTGGCTTTTGGTCAACTCTCCTCTAATTTTGTCAATGAAGTGAAATTAAATACTCTCTCTTACGGGAAATATTGCCAGTTTAACCAATGTCAGGCTCGCCGGGCCCAAAATGTGATGATTAGTGTATTATGTGGTTGGGCGAAGGCCTTTCTGGTGATCTTCGAGGCGAGGGGAGAGAGGAGGGAGGTAAGTAATAGGGTTACGCCACTAAATTGTTAGGACGTTACGGTTACCGAACAAGGCCTCAATTTTCAGGGTGAGATATCGATTTCCCTACAATACTCGTGTTTTGTCTTTTCTGTGACATTGATTCTGAAAATGGCCGATGAGTCGACTTCTTTGGGCAATTTCACCGGTTTGAGCCCGTTTTCCTGTAACATGCTGTTGACTGTTGTTGCATAACTTCCAGGGTTAGCTATATTCATCACGTGGGCATATAATATACAAGTAAGTATTTTTACGTTGAGAGTACCATCTAAATTTATTTGTGTTGCCAGTCCTTGTTGGTCACTTTTTGCCATTGATGCGTATGAATTTTTATTTACTTTAGTATTGTTTCTGTTTGACTCTGTTTCTTTTCTCTTTATAATTTCTCTTCTTTTGGGGCAGATCATGGCCATAGTTCTGTGTCCCCTTTAGCAGTTAATACATATTTTAACTGTGTTGTTGCAGTAACGCCAAGAATGGCCTTCAGTTCCACATTCAGAACAGATGATTAGGTCTTTTGGGCGGCATCTTTGCGTCGTGTGTTCTTCCAACGCATAACATCTGAAGCATATCTGTATGCTTGTGAAGACGTCTCTTTGTATATGGGCGGATGGGATTCTCATGTTGAAAGCGAGAAGTCCCTGTTCGATGATCCTTGAAACTATTTCCGTAGATTCACAAATGACCTTGAAAACGTGAGTGTGATCCTTAAATTTGACCACCTCTTCTATTTTGAGCCACTTCTGTCTCTCCTGAAGACCTTCTCTTATTTCTTGGCATGAGTGCTCTCCTACCCAGGACTCGATTTTTTGGCAGATGACACTTCTGTTAGCCGTGATTTGGGGTGGTACTCCAGCTTCTAGGTCCAACTTCCTTAGCTTAATGCTCCCAGCAGATGAAAGTAGCTGCTCTACGTGTTTATTTCCTGTGCAAATCACTGTGGTATCTCCATATCTATAAATATGCATTACACTACTTCTTGTGGTGATCTTTTCCTTCCATTGGGTATGAGTTTAAGGGGAAGCCTTTTGAAGTCCGGTGGGTCCATCTTCCCAGGAGTTGTCCCCTCTCCGAGGAGAGGGGTTCTTCTGTTGAACTTCAGCTGTGGAGTCTTATCCAGTTTCCACTAGTGGGAGGAGCCCCTCTATCTGTCCTAGTAATATTTCTCCTACCTTCCATTTTTTTTTCACTTTCCTTGGTCAACCCGACCTATCTGGGCTTAGCCGTAACAGCGGTCCACAGTTAGGTTCTAGCTCATGACCAAGAATCAGCCCTCTAAGAGGGTCTCCTGCAGGGGTTCACTATATCTTACTACCAACTGCAACTCAGACCTTGCCGGTGGCCAAGTTATGTAGTGCTACTGAGAAGTAAGTTTGAGGTAAAAAGTATGGAAAAAGAGCTAAGAATTTAGAATAATGAAGAGCAACCCCTTGGGGGGAGGGCTACTTCGCTCAAGAGCAACAGGAGGATTATCCAATCAGCCCCAGGAGCGCATATATTTCTTCTTAGAAGTTTTCTTGAGGCGTTTTATTTAGGTCATGCTAAAAAACTTTTCCTCCTTCACCTGTGATAGTCCTTACCATTTCGCAGCGAGAGAAAAAAGCGTACAGACTGAGTAAATCCAATAGGATTATTCAAAAATTGCTACATTATATATAGTATTTCTACGCGAACATAAGTATTACAAAAATTGACCAATCATATCATTGGTCATCACTATCAACAGGAACCCTATACAAGTAACAGCTGTAGTAAAAAAAAACTACAAAAGAGCAGACTGGACACGGTACGCGCGCCTTCTCGAGGCCTGCGATCCGCCCAACTTGGACGAGGCAATTCTCGAGGAGATTGACGAGGCACTCGACGACCTCAATAACCATCTTATCCACGCAGATAGGACTTGTATCCCTAAATCCGAGTATAGGACTATCTCTACCTACGAGTGAACTGAATATATAAAGGAATTATACCGTGGGCTGAAGTTATTGTATGAACTCAACATCGTGAATGCATCAGTTCATTCAATGCAGCGCAGTAAAGAAGTCAAAGAAGAATTGAACCAGTTGATCCTCGAACAGCAGAATAGAAGATGGGAGGACGCTATCGATAGCCTCGATCACGAAACGACTCCCAGAGAATTTTGGAGAAAGATCCGAAATCTCAAAGGATCGACTGGGAAGAAGAAGCATAAGATCGAGCTACAGAAGGAAGATGAAAACATCTAAACAAAAGAAGGAAAAATTGAAGAGATATTCCGAAGTTATTGGGAAAAGATCTTCAGTATAACTGAAGAGGAAAACCAAGACTATGACCTAGAGTTTGAGAGCAACATTATCGACGAGCTTAACGAACAAATACACAAGACGCACCCTCACCACCAGGTGGATAGACAGCGCGATGGAGACGCCGAGATTACAGAAGAACTACTCGGCGCGCTCCGCTCATTACAACAAAAAGCCCAGGACAATCGAGGCTTACAAAGTTCAACTTTGAAAAGGCACCAGGCAATGTCATCGAAGGAATGGGAAGAATATATAACGCTGTCTGAACACGGGATACTTTCCAGATGCGTTTAAAACGGCTAAGATGATTTTCTTGCCTAAGCACGGAAATAACCCAACGTTGAAGGAGAGCTATAGGCCAATTTCACTTCTAGAATTTGGCGGGAAGCTCTTCGAGAAGATCCATCTTCAACAGAAGACTGGTGTCTCACCTGAGGAGAACTCCCTCTTCAACCTACATCAATTCGGGTTTAGGACATTGTTTGGCAGGATGTATCAAAGGCGTTTGATAAAGTGTGGCAACGGGGAATGCAGTACAAGATCTTACGACTGGGCCTAAGTGAAAACTTAGAAATAACTCTATGTGACTATGTCATGGAGAAAGCGGCGTACATCAGTTTAGGGTGCACGGACGTACCAAAGTTTCCGTTCACTGCGGGCATCCTGCCTGTCCCCCTCTCTCTACTTGATTTACACCACTGATTTCCAAGCCCCTGCAAGCCTCACTTGCCTCAACATTCAATTCGCCTATGATTTCACCCAAATACTCACTTGTCCATGGAGAAATGCGCCTTGGCAAGCTCGAATGACAGCACCAGAAATTTAAAATCTTAACACCTACGAGGCTCGGTGAAAAATCCGTACCAATCAGGAAAAGTTCAAAGTAGTCCCCATAGGCAGGAGACTACTTTATGGCGTCAGAGTGGGGGATAGACGATATCCCTACACCACGGAGTGCAATGTACTCGGAATGAAGATTACCTCATCCGGGTACAAGAAGCACGTCCAAGAACGAATCACCAAGGCCACTGCTGCGGTCAAAACTCTATATACTCGTAGGTTCAGAAATTTTCGACAAAGCAACAAAAAAAAAATCTACAATGCACTTGTAAGATCGACCCTGCTATACCCCGCTTCCTCCCTCTCGTGTGTGTCGAAGGCACAGAAGAGGGCACTACAATTGATGCAGAATAAATGCACGTACCTAATTACAGGTACACGTAGAATAGAAAGAAGACGACAAGAAGATCTGCACCGGGAGGCGGGGTTAAGTCCCATTGACATTGTCATAGAAAAACGGACAAGGAATATGCTGGAAAAAGTTAATCATGAATTGGACAATGGACCGTCCAAATGATTGACCAGAATAGAAGAGCAATAAGTTGCGCCAGATTTCCAAGCTCCACCGTAGTTTAAGCTGGAGGAGCAGAAGTGACGTTCTACGCATGATGATAGAAACGTTTTTACTCCAAACCAAGAAAAAGCTAACCTTTCTGTGAAACCTCACCGATTTCTACAAACTCACCGATGAAGACACAAACCTACTGATGAAGACTCAAATCTACCGATGAAGACCGAAACTTACCGAACAAGACATCCACGAAGATACAAAAAACACAAACTACACACATTACAAAATATACGAAAAAATCAAAGACACTAAGCAAACATTATTAAAGTAATTAATAATGCAATTATCTGCATAACAGCAAATGCGCACATCATATCCAAAGACATTAATTGATTTGAAGACAAATGGCTTTAACGCCATATTATATATGTATATATATAAACAAACTCAAAGACAACAAAGGAACTATAAAACAAAAAATATTTTTGTCGATAGGCCTGATCACCAGGCTCTAGCATCACTTTGCACCCTTCCACACTTCTTTCTCTTTTCACCACTGGTCTACTTTCCGCTATCTGTCCACACACCCTTTCTCTACCCCCTACATACATATACTCTTACACCATGTCTGACTATTTGTCACTCCGATCTAGTTCTCTGGCAAAGGAGGCAAAGAAAAATGAGGTTTGAAAACGTGCTTCTTTTAACGGCGGTCAACTCGGAGATGCCGAGAAGTCGGGAGTATGTTTTCTGGCTGAAGTTACACGTTAATTGCCGGTTTCTTCATTTGAATAATGACGGCTTCGACCATCCGCAATCTTCTGCGGTTTTGGAGTCTTAGGGGGATGGAGGTGTCCTTATTCAATTTCTCCCGGGTTAGGGTAGTGACATGGGAGTGGGGGTGTTTATTAATTGCGTCATTTTGAAGGTGAGCTGTCAGTCACATTGACAGGGTTGCGGAGGTTACGCCGATGAACTTTGAATTGTGTTGTTCGCAGTCACTGACTTTGCACGAATATTCGTATACGACGTTACTCTCCTGGAGTTGGCCCGTTGGAGGGAGACAGCAGCTCTTCATGATGCAACTACTTGTTTTCTTGGTCTTATAGTATATATTAGATTAATATCCATTGCAACGTTACCCCAACCGACCCTAATACGGATATTAATCTAATTAATCTAATTATAGACAATCTAAGGCTTCCAATTATATGTTTGTTTTAGCGCTTAGTTTCCTCTTAAAAATTTCACGCGCATGATTGGCCAATTTTTGTAATACTTATGTTCATGTAGAAATACTATGTATAATGCAGAAATTTTTAAATAATTCCATTTCTGTTCAAGACGTCTAGGAATTAAAAATGTCTCGCGGATGTTTTTTTCTCGCCTCGAAGACCCCGTTAAAAAACTTGTAAGAAATATTAAGAAAATACAAGTTAAAATTAATAACGCTGCGACAGCTGTGGACTTCAATATAGCCTGCATATATATATATATATATATATATATATATATATATATATATATATATATATATATATATATATATATATAATGTATATCTCTCATGAGCGCGAAAGAATGATGAAATAAATACAACGCACCGCAAGAAAGAGAAAACGGAATATTTTTTCTTCGGAAATAGTTATTTCCTACTTCGAAGACTGGAATCTTCCGAATAGACAAGCTTTTAAGGCACGATTAATTCAAATCCCACTCTTTTTTCGAAGTAGGAAATAACTATTTCCGTTTTCTCTTTCTTGCAGTGTGTTTGATATATATATATATATATATATATATATATATATATATATATATATATATATATTTTGTGAGGGAATGCCCCCTCGGAAATACCCCTCTATTCTTTCAAGACCACGTGCGCCAGCGTGAGAATTTTAGAAAGTTCGAGGAAGAATCGGCCACTCTCTTAATCATCCGTAACAGCTATGTTTGCTTTAGGAAGCCACATGTCCCCCACCCCCCTGCGCAGCCACATTAATCCTACTCCCATATCGCGAGGCAAGTTTCATCATCTGGAACCACGCGTTTGCTTAGACTGGCGCCAAAAATCCCCTAGGGACTGGAAGGCCCTGAGGCGTATATCAGATCAGCCACCCAGGTATTTAACCCGGAGCTCACCATTTCTCGAATAGATTGAAAGCCCGCAATCCACTCTGTTCAGACTGCCGTCTGTTTCCCGTGAACCCCCGTAACCCGTCGTCGCACGTGTTCAACGATCTCGTCAGCGGATATACCTTCGTTAAGCTTTGGCCCCTGTTCAGAGGAAAGCTATCGAGACACCTTCTTCCCGGAGAGTTGTGCGGCCCTCTCATCTTCACCACCAGTTGAAAATTCCCGTTCTTTCGTGACTGAGACTCCCTGCCATCTGCAGAATGGTCTCGAGTTGAGATTACGTCTCTCTGGAGCAAGAAAATTCCATTCTTCATCACGAAGTAATCTAACCCCATCTTCGAGTCCTCCTCAGCAGTACTCCGCGAAGCATCCTCTTGGAGACCTACGCCGTTGTCTTCCAACCTAACATCCCTCCAATTCGACTGCGCTTGAAGGTAAAGCGATCCTGTATGGTCATCCCCAGATTACCTCGTTAATCTTTACATAACTCAGTTAACTAGTAACTACCATAAGCAATTTGTTCACCACTTTTGTATATATATATATATATATATATATATATATATATATATATATATATATATATATATATATATATATATATATATATATATATTTATATATTAGTGTATTTGGGTAGCAGTCTTTCAGGAATGCCAATTTTGTTGAAGACCATTGTGTATTTTTCCTTAATTAATTTCCTTTAGCAACCTTCTCTTCTTCTAACTATGTTATTTATTCCATCTTGTAGATGGTGGATTACTTGTTCAGTATTCATCTCTTTTTTTTTAATGAATGTGTTTGGTAAAAAACAAACTAAATTGCTAAGCTTTCGATCTTATCGATCATCTTCGGAGCCTTTTGAATTGTTCTTCCCTCCTTTACCGATGTAATGAGTGGAGTGGGGATCTGGCATAAAGTGAAAGAAAACCATTTTTAAGGGGTATTTATTCCGTCTTGGTTAAACGTAACGTTAAAGGAAATGAGCCACTCTTGTGCGTGGAATTTTAAAAAATAGTTTTAATGTGCGATTCCAGCTTGTCGCTTGACTGTTGAAGGACGGCTTATCTTCATTTATTAATATGGCTTTTAAGATGTTGAGTCTCGCTTTATTAACCTCTTTTCTTTTAATAATGGTGTTATCAACGAGCATATCTCTCGTTAGGTTAATATTATGTGCACTCTACATATGATTCTTAGGTCCTCCGCTTTCTAGATGCATAGTTAACCGTCTCGAAAGTGTGGTAGTTACCATGCCAATATATTTAGAGTTGTATAAAGGTTACAGTCTTTATTGTCTCCTACAAATCTAGACCAAAAGATCTTGAGGAGCACGTTACGTCCATGCACACCAGAGACGCCGTTCAGGACACCGCAAGTGAATGGAGTGGCTATGGGGTCTCCCACAGGGCAGACCTTCGCCAACTATTACATGGGTAAACTCGAGGAGAGATTATTGGACATCATGGAAAATAAGCCACACACATATTACCGATACGTAGATGACATCTACATCAACGTCCAAAACGAAGAACATCTCGTTAACATCAAGCAACATTTTGAGGAGAACTCCGTGCTAAAATTCATTTATGAATTGAGCACGGACAATAGACTCCTTTCTTTGATGGTGAGGTTCATAACATCAATGGTAACTACATCACTAAAGTACATAGGAAAAGTACGGACATGGAAAGATGCCTCAATGCAAAGAGTAATGCCCTGAAGGTAAAAAATAAGCGTAATTGACTCATACATCCGCCGAGCTTATAAATGCTGCTCTACGTGGAAACTTTTCCACCAAGAGATTGCACGAGTAAATCAAATACTTGTGAATAATGGTTCCTCAAACAGCATGATTGACAAACAACTCCAATCATTTTTAAATAACCATTACAAACATGCGGATAAAACTGAAAGTAATCATGGAGAAGTCAACAACATCAAAGTTTATTACAGAAACCAGATGTCTACGGCAAATAAAATAGATGAAAAAACATCAAGTAGATTATTAACCGTAACATCAAGGTTAAAAATCAAACGGATAAAATCCAACTCCTCATCTATTATAAAACAACAAAAGCCAGCAATCTTCTGATGAAAAATAACATCTACCTAAACTCCTCGAATCTCAAGTCAAACAACATAGTTTACGAGTTCTCGTGCCTCAATAAAGAGAAAGCCAGATCAACTGGAGGACTACAGGCCAATATCCCTCCTGAAGATTATAGGCAAAGTCTACGAGAAGATTCTAGCCAACAGGTTACAAGACCAATTGACCGAGCTAGAAGCTCACAGCCCTCAGCAACACGGTTTCCGCAATAGAAGGGGGTACTGACACAGCCCTTGCCCTTTTCACCGAAAAGCTCGCCCGCTGTAAAGCTGAGAGAAAATATGTAGACGTGGTGATGTGAGATGTACAAAAGGCCTTCGATAAGGTTTGGCTGAGAGGTCTACAATACAAGAACTTAGGCCTCCAGCTGAATCCAATCCTGGAAAGGGTGCTCTGCGATTACATCATGCGCAGAAAAGCCCAAATTTCGATCGAAAACTACAGAAGACCTGAGTTCGAACTTAAGACGGGTGTTCCACAAGGTGGCTGTCTGAGTCCGTTGCTGTACCTTTTGTACAAACAGGACTTACCTGATCCAGTTTGCAGACGACATCACACAAATCGTTCCTAGTTACTACAAACATGCTGGATTTCAAACAAGGCTGACAGCCATCGAAATCGATAACATCAGTCGATACGAACGAAAGTGGAAAATCAAGTCAACCGCTGGAAGTTCCAAATCCTTCTAATTAACCGCCGAAAACGTGTGGATCTCTTAGTGGACGGCGAAATATATACGTACGGAAATAAAAGTAAAGTCCTAGGCCTGCACTTAACACCCAAAGGATAAAAAGTGCACACTAACAGCAGAATCTCCCTAGCCAAAATATAGTTCGGAAAACTGCATAGATTTAAGAGCCTCAGCTCCAAAAATCTTAAAAGGCTATATACTGCTCTGGGGCGCTCAACCTTAGTGTACCCGGCAGTGGTCATGCAGGCTGCGAGTTCCATCTCTGCAGAGAGTGCAGAACAAAGCATACCGGCTTATACCTGAACTACACGCAAGAACAGGTCTGAACCCACGGAACATGGAACTCCAAAGGCTAGGGAGAAAGACCTGGGACAAGATCGAGAATGAAATACTCCCGAATATGAACTTCGATCTAGACATTCCGAGAGCAGTTAGGGGACGCGCCACCAGGCAATCCCTATTCCCAAGTGGAAGAAACTGCTCCCAAGAAAATCAAATTGAAATATATACTTGATCAAGAAAAGCGCAAATACCTAAGTGTAATAAAAACTGAAGAAAAAGAGGCGAAGTACCCACCATTAAAACAAAACAAACAGAAGTGAAAAAACGACCTAAACCCCGGCAAAATAAGAGTTATAAATTGATATTTAAAATAACAAGAAAAAAATATATATAGCAAACAAAAACTTGAAAGGCTTGAATCCCACGACGGAGGAAAGAAACAAATTTATTTATTTATTAAAAATATATATATATATATATATATATATATATATATATATATAATAATAATAATAAATGGGAGAAAGAAAAAACAAATTAACAGAAGAAAAACCTGAGAGAAGGCCTCTACACCAGGGCAAATCTCAACTTCTTTTTATCTTTATATAACTACCACATATTTCCTACTTACGAGGGGTGGTCAATAAGTTTTGCGAATCGGTAGGGCAAAACAGAGGAAAGGGGGATGGCTGTTTTCGGGGGTGTTAGGGCAAGTTATGACAGGTCAGGACCTGCAACCGCACGCTCCTGCTTCGTCTATTTAAGAAGCAGTAGCTGATCGCAGATCGTCAGTCACAAATTTTTCAACAATGGAGAAGGTTGAGCACCGTGCAGTGACCAAACTTTTGATCAAGGAAGGCAAGAATGCAAAAGAGATCCATGAACGCATGGTTGCAGTGTACACCGACACGGTCCCTTCCTATGCAACCCTTGCTCGCTGAAATAGGGAGTTCCGCCATGGTCGTGAGTCCCTTGAAGATGACCCCCGTCCAGGACGCCCGTCAGACGTGACCAAAGAGGACAATGTGGCCCGTGTAGAGAGGATAATCCTCGAAATCGACGGGTGAAGTTCGATGAAATCGAGCAAGAACTTGGAATATCACATGGAAATGTTATCAATATCATCCACGACAATTTGGCCATGACCAAGGTCTCTGCCCGTTGGGTCCCTAGAAACCTCACGCCCCATGATCGACTCCAACGTCGTCAACGTCCACAAGGCCAGAGTTTCACAAGCTGCCCTGCGCGAGTGCGGATTCGAAGAGCTCAACCACTCCCCCTACAGTCCAGATGTGGCCCCTAGCGACTACTTTTTATTCCGCCAGCTCAAGGCTGCACTGCGTGGACGCCGGTTTGGGGAAGATGAATATGTCCAGCTCGCCGTTCAGGAGTGGATTGAACAGCAGTCGGGAGATTTCTGGTTGTCGGGAATTCGAAGCCTCAGGGACAAGTGGCGCAAGTGCATTGAAGTCGAGGTTATTTATATTGGAAAATAATAAAACACTTTTCCTCATATCTCGTTTCCTTATATCCGAAATGCAAAACTTATTGACCGCCCCTCGTATTAGATCAATTTTAATTTCAATTTCTTGCACTGACGGCTGAATAATTCTTTGAGAAAACTACGCTATTACCACATCTCTTACCCAATAAAGGAGGAGGAAAAGGAAGGGGAAAGGCTGCCTCATAAAGGTCAACATCCTCTTCACTTTCCCCACGGGAACTCTCCAGAAGACATTTTGAACTTGCTCCTAGGCGACTTTATGTCGACATACCCCCCCTTCCTTCCCTCGACAGAGTTACGAAGCTGAAATGAACTGAGCTGCCATTCATCTAGTCTCGCTCCAACTATGTCGGTCCACTTTGTTAGACATAATTGGAGACGTAAAGGCAAGCAGGTTTGGGGATTAGCCCACTCTGGAACTCTACGGAAGAGACCACCGGGTTACGAGGCGATGCTGAATGCTTTGGGGAAGATTTCGCTCTAATCTCTAAGGCTAGTTTCGGGCCGAGACCACAGGGGGACATGCAACCCTCCATGTGTAAGTTGGAAGCAGCATCGATAACCAAATCCCAGAGGGGGCGGCACCGTCGGGTGGTGGTAGTTGATTCGATCACCACCCATCATTATTTCCGCCACGTTTGACCCGTCTGAGGGCCTCCCGGGTTCATTCATCATCATCATCATCATTACCCCCCCATCTCATTAGGCAGTTCACGTTCACGGAAGCTGAGTGACGAGGTAGAGGGAGTCACCACAAAGAAATAAAAAACAGAACACTATCGTAAGAAGAAAGGGAGCACGAACTTTTACTTGAATCAAGTCACCACTAACAAGAGATTAAAGAGAAGAAGAAGAATACAATACAGAAGGGCCACTCTTTCGAAGAGATGGCCCAAGAGTATATAACCAGAGTACCTCTGCTGGTAGTCGACTTACAGCCCAAGCCTAGTAGAAAAAAAGTGTTCGAAGTTGTGTATGGCAAATTGGGCATTGCCATAGTGAGACTGTTAGAGGTAACCTCGGGGTATTTCGCAATCAGCGAAAAAGAAAAGGACATCGAGGATATCACCAAGGAGAAGGCAGTAACACTACAGATCCTGGCCCACAGGAGCGTGGTGTGCCGGCGACTTGATACGTGGATCGGGCAGCACTCCAATGAAAACATCAAGGAGGATATCCAGCTTCGGCAAACCTCGGCCAAGGTATCCGAAGTGGTCAAATTCAAATACAGAAGGGATAATAGCGACTACACTCACGTCTTCAAGGTAGTCTTTACCGAAACAACTATGGCCCAAAAGGCAGAAGAGCATGGCCTTCTAATGTTCAATGCCAAGGTTAGTGGGGACCAGATAGAGAATGGAGAATCCCCTCGAGTCCAGTTCTGTTTTAGGTGTTATAAAATGGAGGAACACGCGACTAAAACCTGCAAGGAGCCACAGAAAACATGCTCCAAATGCAGTGAAAAGGGATACAATTGGAGGACGTGCACTAATAATTTCGAGAAGTGCATTAACTGTAGGCAAGGGCACAGATCAATGGCCATGCCCTGCCCTGTAAAAAAAGAGATCATTAAAAGGAAGCATGAAGCGAAGAAGAATGAGGAAATTCGTAGAGCGAATACATCCTACGCTCAAGCAGCAAAGGTGGCCCTCTCTGAAGTAGACACAAAGAAAACTTATCTTAAGCTTCAAAACGAGAACTCGACGAAGATAATGACGTGCATCCTTCACGCGCACGTCACAAATCTCACGCGCCGTGGCACGTTGGCTAAAGAGCTAAACCAAATGCTAGCTAAAAACGGGATGGACCAAATGTGGTTCCCAGACAACCCCCCTCTGGGGATGTCCTTCAATTGCAGATGGTCCCAAACCAACAAATAAACGGTAAAGAAACCTCCAAAACAGAAAACAAGATAGAGAAAATACAAGCAGTCAAAGTGAAATCTCATGCCCTAAACAAAGACAAGAAATAAGTGAAGAAGGGAAAATGCTGGGTCTGATACCAAAGGTTCCTCAGAATCCTCAGACTCATCGGATAGCGAAGTCCCACAAACAAAAAAGACCAAGGGGAAGAAGCGAAAAAGCAAAAGATTGCGTGCGGACAATATCAATCTTAAAGTGTACGCATGCGACCAGTTTCCCTTTCCCAAAGAAATGGACCCCGGGGATATATTCCATGGGATTAAAGCAAAGGTGTTCAAATGCGAATACGACTATGAAGTTGACGCTGAAACGGTAGAAGAAGCTCTGCTCAGCCAGAATGTGACCCTACATCCCAATACCTGCGAGCAGATTTCAAATGCCGAGTTCAGAAAGAAGAAAAACGGGAGGAAGAATAACATCATCCCAAAACACTTAAAAGACAACATGGAAAGAGTAAGCAATAGAATGAGGATTCTAACACTCAACGTTAACGGATGGGAGGGGAAAGCTACGGCATATGGAAACATATTCTGAGTGCTTGACCCCGATATCATTCTTATAACGGAGCACGGTATTGACACTACATCTCGTCAAATTAAAATACTGGGCTACAGAGTGGTCATGAAGAATCATTCTCAGCAAAGGTCTGATGGTGCTGCAATAGCTGTCAAGGGGAACATCTCGTTCAAACAACTATCAGAACTTGATGGATCCTTTGTGGCGGTTGAACTCCACACATTGGTAGGAGACCTCGTTATAGCCGCAGCCTATCAAGCCCCTTGTCGAGCCTATCTCCCGTTAAATAACTTCTACACACTGTTTGGACACCGCAGAATGGCAATCTTAGGGGCAACCTCAATGCCAGATGCCGTGCTGTGGGCTATGGTGGTACCAACGAAAGAGGCCGAAACTTGAAACAGGTTATGGGAAGAAAAAACATCCAGAGAATAGGGTCGGATTTTCCGACCTATATCACTTCCATATCAGCAACCAAAACTGACATAATCTTAACAAGTGAAGGCTTCCCATTCAACTACCATAGTGAGCCAGGCCAAACGGTCCCGAGTGATCACATAGCGATCCTCACCACAGTATCTCTCACTCTGATCCAGTTTCCAGTCCCTCTCCGAAAAAAACTACGCCTTGGCCAACTGGGAACGTTACAAGAGACGACTCAGTCAATACATCCCAGGTGACCTAAGCGATGCGGCCTTGGAGGAGATAGACGAGGAACTGGAGAGGATAACTCGCGGTCCGCGAGTGCATACCCAAGACTGGGTATAAAACACCTCCTCAGCCTAGATGGACAGAGGAGATGAGAGAGATCGCTCGTGTTCACAGGGAAGTGTACGAAGAGATAAGGAGGGAAGTTCCTAACCAGGAAAGAAGCTCGCTCCTTCGGCGCCTAAGCACCGAGTTGAAAGAGGCTATCAACCTCCAACAGGGAAAAATATGGAACAGCCCGATAGCCAAAGTCGATAGAGAGCTTAACCCGGCTAAATTCTGGCATCAAGTAAAGAACCTAATGGTCTAACCACAAGAACTAGGGCTCCAATAAAACAGAACGGAGACTATATAGAGGACCCGGCGGTTCTAGAAAACAGATTCAGGAATTTCTGGAAAAACTTCTTCAGCAAAACCTTAGAAGACAATGAAGAGCTCGACCAGGAATTCGAAGGCCAGCTGATAGAAAAACTGAATCAGGTTATGCACCGCACGCACCCACAACATCAAGTAGACGAAGGCAGGGAGATGGCGGACCATGGCCGTCCCAGAACACCAGAGGAGTTCATGGCCACTGTAAGAACCTTTGAACAAAAGGCACCAGGCTGGACGGGCATCATCAGATCATTCAGGGAATTATAAACGTTTTTAAAGCTTCCCTGGCGGTTGTAAGATCGCTAAAATAATCTTCATACTCAAGGGAGATAAACCTCCTAATCAACTGTTCAATTACAGGCCGATCGCCCTGCTGGAATTCGTTGCGAAAGTCTACGAGAAGCTTCTAGCTGACAGGCTTTAAGAACAACTAGGCGAGCTAGGAGCTCACAATCCTCAGCAGCATGGGTTCCACAGGAAACGAGGAACGCAAACCGCCCTCGCCCTCCTAATGGAAAAACTCGCATGCAGCAAAGCTGAGAGAAAGTAATTATGTCAAGGATAGGAGAGCCTAAATCGCGATCGAGGGCTACAAGGGACCCGAATTCAAACTCGAGGCGGGAGTTCCACAAGACAGCTGTCTGAGTCCTTTGTTATACCTCGTGTACACAATTGACCTCCCTGCTACATTGAGGTACGATTCAATGTATCTGCAATACGCAGATGACATCACTCAAATCGTCCCAAGTCCATTCAGGAACGCTGGAAGTCAAGCAAAGGCGACAGCTGACGAGATTGACAACATCAATCGCTATGAAAAAAAGTGGAAGATAAAGACCAACAGCCAGAGGTTTATTATAATTCCAATGAACTACCGGAAACTAGACGACGTCCTCGTCGACAACGAACTTTATCCGTACTCTAACGAGGGAAAGGTCCTATGCTTACGACTCTATAAAACAGGATACAAGGCCCAAGTAAAAACCAGAGTCTCCCTAACCAAAAAGAGAGCTGAAGAAACTGAACCGTTTCCGAAGTTTCAACGTGTCAAACAAGAAAAAGCTATACATGGCCCTGGTACGCTCCGTCCTGCTGTACCCGGCTGTGATCACGCAGATGGCAAGCTGTACCTCTCTCAGGAGGTACTGGCATGAAAAGGATCGACCATATTCGACAATCGGTTCTACATGAAAGAATCGGACTAAAGCCGATCAATATGGAGATCCAAAGGTATGGGAGAAAGACTTGGAACAAAGTCGACCACGAAATACTTCCAACTATCAATAACATTTTAGGCATACCAGAAACAGAAGACGCGCAGTAGGAAGAACCTGTGCGAGAGAGAATATAATACTTATATACAAATAGCAATATACAAAGGAAATTAACTTTAATAAAAAGAGTCGAAGTGCCCAAATTCAAATATAAATTCAAACTCAAATCAAAGAAAATTAACTTGAATAAAAAGAGGCGAAGAGCCCAAAGTAAAATCACAAATAAACAGAGGCGAAGTGCCCAAATTCAAATCAAAATTCAAACACAAAATCAAAGAAAATTAACTTTAGCAAAAAGAGACGAAATGCCCAAATTAAATTTAACAAACAAAGAGAAGTGAAGAAGAATAAATCAACAAAATTAACCAAATAATAATAAGAAAAGGAAGATAGATTAACATAAACGAAAAGAGGTGAAGTGCCCAAACTAAGATTTAAACTGAAAATAATAAATTAATAACTAAATACAATCAAACAAGAGATAATTAGCAGAATAAAAACCAGTTGGAAGGCTTGAAAGCCACGACGGAGGAACATATTAAACAAATCAAATATATATATATATATATATATATATATATATATATATATATATATATATATATATATATATATATATATATATATAACAATGGAAGAACCTTACTGTCATCGACGGTTAACAACATTATTGACGGAGGAATAAAGTTTTTGAAACAAACTAGAAGAAAGCATGCTAGTGATACCCTAACACCAGGGCAACCTAGTAAACATTTTCACACTTTTGAAAACCTCCTAAACATTTCATCACTTTAATAAATTAATTAATTAATTTCACTTTCTGCCAGATCCTTACTCCACTCATTGCATCAGCAAAGGAGGCAAAAGGCTCCAAAGATGATCGAATAAGATCGAAGGCATAGCAATTTAGTTTAGTTTTTACCAAACACATTCATTTAAAAAAGAGATAAATACTGGACAAGTAATCCACCATCTACAAGATGGAATAAAAATGATAGTTGGAAGAAGAGAAAGTTGCCAGAGGAAATTAATTAAGGCAAAATACACAATGGATTTCTTTCGAAAGAAGTTTGACAGGGTCTTGTATCTAAACTCTCGACTAAAGTATCTCGTACTTCTTTATCGTTGAAATATTCCACGTCTCATTTGGATTTTATCGTTTTAAATGGTTTTATATCACGCCAAAATAGATAAATATATCTCTTTGACCTCAAATAAATTAAACCATAAACTTAATAACCAACCAACACTTCAATAGATTAACTAGCCAACCGACCAACCGAATAAATTTTGACAGTAGTTTTATATGTTCATTCTGATTTGTTTTCGGGGTTTTTTTTTTTTTGTTTTTTACAATTTAATATAATAGGTTATTTTTTGTTTGCTTCAGTAAATTTTAATATGTGATAATCAAGTCAGTTTATGTTATAATTTCACTTTCTATTAGTTTTTTAGTTTTTTGTTTAATCACACTGAGTAATATTATTTAATTCTATATATTGTAATTAGTGTTTTTACTTTAATTTTAATAATTGTCAATTTTATTATTTTAACTTGCCTTCTTCCGCTTTTTTTAATGCATTCTTTTAACTGTTATCAATTAATCGTCCTTCCCCTTCTCATTAGACGATATAGTCGCTGACGATGGTCCTAGTAAAGGTCCGAAACGTCCGGCCAATAAAGGATTAGTGTAATCACCTGGGTCTTCATATTCCTGATATATATATATATATATATATATATATATATATATATATATATATATATATATATATATATATATATATATATATATATATATATATAAATTGCCCCCTTCTACTTTTATTATATATACTAAAATTATATTTTGGGGTATTGTCTTTATATATTCTTTGAACTGCAACTTGGCAAGCCATTAGGCTGAACCTGCTCAACCGTAAATCGCACTCTTTATTAATCGCCCCAGACATATCTCAAGCGGCTTTTGGTCAGCTGTCTGCCCGTACTTGTGTACGACTCTGAACGACGAGTTAGTCTACACAGTTATACCTCGACAAACATACACACACACACACACATATATATATATATATATATATATATATATATATATGATCCATTTAACCAAAAGTTGCACACACTCATGTACACTCTGTTCCGACATGACAGACGATTCATTTTGTTTGCATTCTTTGGTCACGTTTATCTTCCTTTGGGTCACAACAAACTACGTTCCCACAGAGCTGTAATTTGGCATTTTCCTTCTATTTGTTTATTGACGCCAGTCTGATACACAGAAATTCAGTTTCCCAAACTTTGTTATTGTTTTCTTACTTTAAATTCCTTTTCTCACGACCGATCTATAAAATTATTTTGATAGACAATTTCTTCTTCTTCTTCTTCATCTTCTTCTTCTTCTTCTTCTTCTTCTTCTTCTTCTTCTTCTTCTTCTTCTTCTTCTTCTTCTTCTTCTTCTTCTCTCTCTCTCTCTCTCTCTCTCTCTTTCTCTCTCTCTCGCAAACAAACATTGTATTCACACAAAGCTCCTCCCAGGAAACCCCATTCGCCACGCCTACCTGCTCTACCCATATAAAACAATCGGACATTAAACACAACTACACATTGACTGCTCGCTCCTGGCCCGCTCGCACGAGCCCTTCAGAGCCCATCGAACCCGAAAGCACGCACTCGCTTTTCACCGTAGGAAGAATTTCTTTTATCTACGGAGAAGAACGGAAGGAATACCCCGCGCAAGGAATTGTCACTGGTGAAGGCGCTTCCTCCTACCCAATGGTCTCCTAAGGAAACCAGCCATCCTAGTCTTCAGGGAGCCACCATCTTCATTTATTTTCTCCGAGACCCTTTCTTACCTGCCATCATTCTTCTTCATCTCACCTATTATCACCCCATTCCCTACAGGGTTAAAGAAAGATAATACTTTTCATCGTGCCTTCATATTTTAATGTCTTGCTAAATTTGCCATCCTTCCCTTGCCCCGGGGGCACATCGTTCAGTTGGGGAAGCTGCCAATCATAAACTTAGTTCAAACTATGTCATTCTTTTTGATAAGACATAATTTGAGGCCTCGAGGAAAGCAGGTTTGAGGAATAGCCCACTGTATAACTCGGAGTTATAGGTCTCCCGGATAATGGGATTTCACTGCAACTTCTGGGAGGTTCCAAAAATACCCCTGGAGGTCCGGCCAAGATCATAGAGGGAGATTAAAACCGTCTCTGTGTATGAGAGATGCAGGGAAAAATAATCAAAACCCCGAGGTGGCAGCACTCCAGGTGGTAAGAGCTGATTCACCCACCATCCAACAAAAGTTCCGTTGTGACTCATCCCTCGGAGGATCTCACGAGGTTCATCCTTCATCAATTCACCCCATAACTCATCCCTGGCAGCAACCCTAAACTGGACAAACACGCTCCATTAGAGGCAGGGGAAACTCATCACTCATCAAAGTAGCAAAAAACTCATAAATAATCTTCTTTCAAGGCAAAAAAAAATAAACAGGTTTGAACTTCAATAAAGACATCACTGGACAGAAAAGGAACAGAAGGAACCGGGGAACAAGTGCCCGTGAAATAATGGAAAACCCGGGGGACACCGAGAGGGTGCCCCTCAGGATCATCAAAGGCCACACGAAACCTGACCGAGAAAAGACTCTTCATAAGATACAAGGGGAACTTGGAGTCATCATACTACTGAGACTCAATAATCAGTACAATGAAACCATAGCCATTTGCGACACCGAGAAGGACTTTGATAATCTTCTTAGTGAAAATTCAGCTAAGAAACTGAAACAAATAGGACTTTCTGCCCAGACCCCTCCAGCCGTAACTACCAAAAATCGGTCCTCTGCAGGCGCCTCGGCCCTTGGATGGGAAGCAATTCGCAGGGGAAATCAAGAAAAAACTGGAAAAAACAACAATCATGGACCAAAATAGAAGAGATAGTCAAATTCAAAAAACAAACAGGAGAAGAACACTCTTATGTGTTTAAAGCTATCTTTAAAGAGACCGAAATGGCGACAGAGGCAGCGGAACACGGACTACTGACTTTCTACCCCAAAATAGCAACAGACCACAGAGAGAGGGGAATTTTCATCTCTATTTAGGTCTGTTTCAGATGCTATGCCCTGGACAATCATTTTACAAGAGAATGCACTTGTCAAGGCACAAATTTTTATGAGTGCTCAAGTACAGAGGACAGATGGGAGGAATGTAAAAACACGAGAAAAAGTGAGTGATCTAGGAGACCCACACCGCACACTTGCAATGACGTGCTTCAGGAAGAAATAAATGATCAAAAACAAAAAACAGCCATGAATGAAGAAACGGAACGCAGAAAGAACACAAAATATGCAACTGCTACCGCAAATCAACCCAATCCAGTTCAAGAACAAATATCCGCAGTAAACATTGATGGAAACATGAGACCGGATTTCATCCTATGCATCCTGCATGCACATTTCGTTAACATTTCGGAACTTGGTTCGTATGCTGAGGAACTCAATAAAAATTCACAAAAAACAGACTCAAACTCATGTAGTTCCCCGAGAACCCTCCATCAAACAATCTATATCGGATCTCCATGACCCCGGAACAAGAACAAGAATTAAAAACACCAGAAGATGAACCCCAAGAAGATGAGATGGATGTGTCCTAACACATCAAAATAATCAAACAAAAATGGAAGAAGTCGAGGAAAAAAAATGACCCGAAACAACACAGAGAAATTCAAAGTAAAAAATTATGGATCGCACTCAAACCCACTACCATTGATCACAAAACAAAAGGAAATCGTAGAAGGATTAGCAAAAGGAAAATTCAAGTGGGATTATGACTCCGATTATGACGAAACTGAGATCAATAATACCTTCCATCAAGGCCTCATTGAAATCTCAGCCAACTCAAGCGTCAACCTCCCGATAGAACAGTTCCAAAAAATTGCTCAGGTCAGATAAGAACACCGGCAAATCGAACAAGACCAAGACGGTAAAAACCTCTAAACAATAATGGACAAGTCGTACGTTACCTAAACAACTTCAAGATCTTTACCCCGAACGTAGATGGATGGAGAACAAAGAAATTCTGCAATATATGTAATAAGAAAAAATAGACCCAGAAATAGTCATAATTACAGAACATGGAGTAAAGCTACAGGAAGAATGAATAAAATTTCACAATTACAATGTAATAACAGTGAACCAAACGCAGACACGCTACGATGGGACAGCCATGGAGATCAAAAGAGGACTAGTGTTCTCCGAGATAAAAGAATTAGAAGGGTCATATCTAGCAATTAGCCACCAAATTAAAAATGACAACCAGAAACCTTGTCATCGCCAGGGCATATCACCCCCGTCCCCTGGCGCTTGTATCTTCCAATCCCCAACTTCATTCGCATTTTCCGCCACCCATCCATCATCAGCGATACTTCTAGGAGACTTGAATGCAAGGTGCCAGCCAACATGCTATACGACTGATTCTAATGGCAGCGGTGAGACTCTGGAACTCCTATTAAGGAGACGAATAGTGGAGGTGGAAGGTCCCGACTTCCTAACATTCCTAACGGAGAAGGGTCTTCAACCACTCCAGACATTATCCTGACAAAACCAAACTTCACGCTAAACCTCCACTCCGCTCCTAAAACCAGTATAGAAAATTAAAAGGTTCTGAACCCAAAGAAAAGGTGCATTTGAAAGAAGAAGAAGCTACAATAGACGACAATAGAGAGATCGAAACCGGCTTAAAGAACCACCGATCAAAATTATTCTCCATTACCCGAGAGGATAACCAGAATTACGAGGTAGGTTTCAAACAAAGGGTAAAACAACAGCTAGACGAAAGGAAATTCGAACTCCGTCCTCATTCACGGCTAGACAAAACACGGGAACAAAGAAACGAGGGAAGACCCCCATACAACATTTTAGCACCATTACTCAAAATCTTTGATGCATGCCTAAACACAGGGCACTTTCCAGCAGCGTTGAAGAGAGAGAGAATGATATTTCTACCAAAACCAGGCAAACCAAAAGGGCACATCGAAAGCTACCGACCGATCTCGCTGTTAGAATTTATTCCTAAACTGCTCGAGAAACTCCTGAATGATAGGCTTGGAAATTTCTTGGAAGATAACGATCTGCGGAATAATATTCAACATGGATTCCGTAAACATCGAGGTACCGAGACAGCATTGACACTCATCGTTGAAAAACTCGCCATATAAATTGCAAGATGAAACAGAGTGAATCTAACGTTCCGCGATGTTGCCAAAGCATTTGATAAGGTATGGGTGCCAGGACTGAAGCTAAAAATATCTTATCTCGGATTAAACTCAAACCTCAGGCGAATCCTCTGCAATTATTTCACAAAAAGGAAAGCAATAATTTCTATTAATTGTTTCACCGGCTAAGCCTTCAACCTAAATGCAGGGATCTCTCAGGGGGTGTGTCTCAACCCAACGCACTATACTGTGTACACTAGAAACCTCCCCCAGCCCACGGATGACTGTGCAATGTATGTCCAACTGGCAGACGATTTTTCTTAAATCATTACCAGCGAACAGCGAACAGCTCGCGAAATCCTAAATACCAATGATTTCGAAAAAGCCAATAAAATTAAAACAAACACGGACAAGTTCCGCACGATTCCAGTAAACCAATACAAAGTCCACCAAGTCACCGCAAACAACATCGTATATCCTTACAATGCCGAAGGAAAAGTCCTCTGCTTGAAAATCACAAGAAAAGGATACAGCTCACACGTAAAGGAAAGATTTAACTATGCAAAGACCGTCCTATTATTCCTGTATTATTCCTGTACAGGTTCTATAACATATCAGAAAATGTAAATAATAAAATAAAATTATACTTACCATTAGTACGCTTGGTTATAAGCTACCCGATTATTCCACTATAGACCTTAGCAAAGACAAAGATCATGCAAATACCAAGGGTCCAAAATTTAGCGGCCCGCTTTATTACGCGATCCAGAAGGATAGAATGAGCGCCATCAAGTGATCTGCATCAAAGATCAAATCTAAAACCTATAAATGTCTGTATGCACGAATGCGCCAAAAGATATGGCAAAAAATACGAGAAAACTTCCCGGATGAAATACTCGAAAAAATCCAGCTTACGGAAAGAAAATACAGAACATTGAACTTTAAGCAGCAATTCAAAAGCAGTAGAGAAAGGTTCTAAAAGAAATAGAACCACTTTTCAGCTAAAACTCAATCAAGAAAAAAGTAAAAACAACAACAAAAATAAATAAAAAGGAAAATGAATAAAAACAAGTACAACAGCCATCGAAGAAGGAAAAATCACACATAACAGCACATGAGTGCTCCAACGAATAGAACCATATATAAAAATTAAAAATTACAAAGTTCTCAAGAGAACATTATGAAAACAAACCTAATATATAAAAAAGAAAAATAATCTCAACAAAAAAACAACAAACAAGAACCAATCTCCTATGCTGTAAATAAAAATAATATAACCAATAAGCAAAAGATAATGTAAAACGAAAGCGTTAGCCAGGCAACCTGGCACATATTACTATCACACTCATTATAGTCATTTATCACAATCATCTCTCCTCATTCATATCATTAACAACACTCATCCCTCACTTACACAATCTTTTTATCTTTTATATCTCTCTCCCACACTTTCACCTTTTCTTTTATCCCGATCCCGATATTCACATTACTCTCAACATTATCATTATTCACATCATCCACACAGTCGATCAAATCACTTCGTCTTTGTCGTTGTGATCCATCCACCTTGGTGGAGAGGAGTCACAAGCTCAAGCCATTCATCATTAAATCTCAAGTTCCAAATAAAGTTATTTTTTATAAAGTTGTTTGCAAAATCCAAATACGAACTTATTTGTTAGACACCCTCAAGAGCGAACTCAAATCATGTAGCAGAGAAGGAATATTTGTTCCAACTTGGAACTGGTGACTGGTGACCCCGCCATAATCTATCAACCTCTGCAACCCCAGAGAGAGATAGGGGGATGAGAGAGTAGGCCTAAGAGGGGATAGAGAGGGATATATATATATATATATATATATATATATATATATATATATATATATATGCCTTAAGGAGCGCCATACAAAAATATTTATTAGTATCTGCATATTTTATTGATCCATACAAGATTTTGTCGATAAAAAGTAAACATAATCTAGGAGCTATGCAAGGCCTAGCCTACGCGTTCCTTTCTATCTAGGAAAGGAAGTTTATTTGTAGGCTATTTCGCTTTCGAAACAAAGCCTCAACTTGCCCTTTTTAAAATAACTAAAAGAAACCTTTTTCATATGAAATGTAATGGGGTTCTTTATCATTTTATTTAGTTGTTACCTTATCAGAATGGAAAATTAATTGCAAATTAACTTCGAAAACATGGTTTGCAACTCCATAGCATGCATTTCTTGATACCACAGCCTTATTTTTTAATTTTTTTTAATTACCAGACATTTATACAAAAAGTATATAGTGTTATATATACTCGGACAATAAAAAAACAATTAGACAGAACGCATACAGGGTTATAGCTACAAAAAACTATACAGAAAGTATGCAGTGTAATAGATACAAAAAAACTTTGACACAAAAAGTATGCAGTGTTATAGATAAAAAGAAATTATACAGTAAGTATAGTGTTATAGATACAAAGAAGCTTTTATACAAAAAGTAGGCATTGTTATAGATACAAAAATATAGCCAGAAAGTATGTAGCGTTGTAAATACAAACAAAATTATACAGAAAGTATTCGGTGTATAGATACAAAAATACTATACAGAAAGTATGTATTTTAATTGATACAAAAACTTTTATACTGAAAGTATGCAGTGTTATAGATACCAAAAACTATACAGAAAGTATGAAGTGTTCTAGATAAATAAAAACTTTATACAGAAAGTATGCAGTGGTATAGATACAAAGATACTTTATACAGAATGTATGAAGTGTTATAGATACAAACCCTTTTATACAGAAAGTATAGTGTTATAGATACAGAAATTGACAAGTATGCAGTGTTATCGATATAAAAAATAGACATTAAGTATGCAGTGTTATAGATACAAAAAACTTTTCTACAGAAAATATACAGGTTATAGATTCACGAAAAAGAGAAAGAAAATATGCAGTGTTATAGATACAATTTGTTTTTGTTTTGTTTTTTTAGGAGGTTATATGGCGACTGCCCACTTGGGCATACTTGTAAGTCGCCGCAATCACACAGCCTAGCTCTAGGCTACTTTAAAATATAAATATGAAAATAAAACAACGATAAAAAGGGAAGATTACAACAATTAGGAAGCAAGCTACGGCGTCGGGGGGAGGTCCATCTCACCCCGACGCAGAAGCGTGCGACCTACAAAGAAAACAACAATAACAAAAAAAACTAGTTAAATAAAAGGGAGAAGGCCGGCCCCTCCCCCCCCCCCCCAAGTCTACTAGTCCACCAGTCAATGAGAACGCACTCGTCCCGAGTAAAAGGGACAAGTGGTAGTGACCTCGCCCATCCCGGTATCGGGACAGGTAACTTGCGCGAAGATCGCCCAGACTGGGACATTCAACAAGAATGTGACGAACAGTCTGGGGAGACAACGCAGTCTTCACAGTAGGGCGCTGGCGAGCGTTCCATCAAATGGCGGGGGGCCCCACGAGTGTGCCCGATTTGGAGACGACAGAAAGCGACCTGAAGCCGTCGCGGCATTGAGGGATATGTCCATAGGAACAGTCGCGGCGCAATGGCACGCAACTTTAAGTTCCCTTCGACCGTCTCCCATCTTCTTTGCCAAGCAGTCCGAAGAGCTGCCCGTATTCCTGCCATGTAGTCGGTGTGAGGAAGAGCGAAACGCTGGTCCAGTCGCAGAGTCCTCGCGGACTCTTTGGTGCCCTCATTCCCCGCAATTCCTACATGTCCAGGAACCCAGCAGAAGATAATCTCGAAATCCGCCTGGTTCGCCAAAACCGTGGCGTCATGGATATGGCGAACCAGGGGATACGGAGATTCCAATGCCCCGAGGGGAACTCAGGGCGCTTATTAGTCATTATAGATCACAATCCGGTCTCTGAACCGGGCACGTCGTGTAATCTCCCGTACCGAGTGGTATATTGCCACCAGCTCAGCCGTGAAGACAAACGCAGCACCTGGCAGAGCCCCGCTGACTTCAAACAGAGGGGATACGGCGTGGAAGCCGACCCCCTCTTGGGACTTGGAGCCATCCGTATACACTCACACGGTTCTAGCGTGGTGTGCTCCAAAAAGGTCGAACGCAATACTCCCAGCGCTGTACAAGCTTTGGGAGCAGAGGCGTGGCGACAAATAGCCAAATGTGGTACCCTCCAGGGTGGCGTCCTGGGCAGAGTCAGGGGTGCCACCGGCCGAGAGCTATACCTAGCTCTCGAAGGAGTTTCCTGGCCCCAAACCCGAAGGGCTTAGATAAAGACTGGCGTCTCTCGGCGGCATAAGCACTGTCGAGATCAGCTGCGGATGCAGTGAGAGCCGTTGGCGACTGAAGGAGGCGCCGGGCTCGCGCGTACAGGCGAGTGATGCACTGTACGCGGCGTAGAGCGAGTGGCATCTCCCCAGCATCGACCAACAGGTTCTCAATGGGGGAAGTGCGGAAGGCACCGGTCGCAAGGCGAAGGCCGGTGTGGTGGATCGAGTCCAGCTTCCGCAATAAACGCTTGACTGCGAATGCATAAAACTCACATCCGTAGTCGAGCTTCGAACGAACAAAGGATTAATAAAAATGTAAGGCAGTAGCCCTATCAGCGCCTCAAGCGATGAACGTCACGGAACCGAGAATATCCATGGTGTGGGTACAAGAGAGCCTAAGGCTGCGAATATGAGCCTCCCAGGTAAGGCGTCGCTCAAATACAAGACCAAGGAAACGGTGCGTTCAACCAATTCCAGGCGCACCCCATTAAGAAACAAATCTGGGTCGGCAGTGGCACTAATGCCTTCACGCGGTAGCGGTACCAACCGGCACGTACTGACTCAGGAAACTTGTCACAGTCAAACGTGACGAAGAGTGTAGGGGTGGGTCTCGAGGCCCCTCCCTGTTTTCTCATCACACGTTCGACCTTGACCGCCCCATGGTCGGCCAGCTCTAAGGTGTTGTCCTCTATGAAGTAGTCAACGAGTTCCCTCGCATAAACTACTCCTTTCACAAAGTTCATGGTAGAGTGCGGCGTCACACTCACCAGGGTGCCATCAAGTGTCCGAAGAGCACTTATCTTGGCCGCCTCGGAGGGATTCACCGCATTCACCAGAAGGCTCCCGTCCGAGAAACGGGTCACCTTCGGCTCTCTACCAATTGCACTAGCTAATCCTCTCCTCTGCTGGATCATGTTGCCCCTTGAACAACATGGTGCCATCAGTGGAGCGAATAACAAGGAAGCGTTTGAAGCCAGCGGGCTCGAAAACGCCAGCTAACCTCTGAATGAGGGACCCGATGTTATCTGAGCTCCGCCCTGCGCACTTTTAGTTTTAGTCGGGGGCTCCGCACCCTGGGGGGCAGAGGGGCCAGATATGCCGATCTTGGCTTGGTCGCTTACCGAAGTTTCAGCAGACCCATCTGTCCCCGCAGCCCCCACGGATGGAGAGGAGCCCCGAGTCTTTTTAGTCTTTTTTCTGTTCATTTTCTTTTTAGAAGAGGAGTGTGGGGAATGAACCTGCTTCTCCCCTCCGCCGGCAGGAGTCCCCAGGCCAGATGGACTGGCCTCAGCCAGGTCCTTCTCTGAAATGGAGGAGGTCTTGGTAGTCGTGGGGGCATCGGTTGGAGGAGACCCCTCTCCTCCTTGTACTGCCTCGGAAATCCTAGCCGTTTAAAGAGGACCTTGCATAGGGGCGGATTCGGGTTCGGTGCTTGGCGCAGAGCCCGGATTCCTTTCCATGGAAGGCCCTACCGTCTGAGGCTGGGTTGCCCTAAGGACCATGTCTACCTCAGAGGAGCCTCCAGTTGGCCATCATCCATCCCTGTCATCACAGGTCCCGTTGACAGAGCTGTCTCTAGTCACGTCTGGTAAGGCACAGGCCTTGACTTCGGCAAGTTTTTATATTCTTGCCAGCAGGTCTTTTGAGGGACGCGACCGAAGGGACCTGGCTTTCCTCTTCCCCCTAAAGGGGTTTGCCCTACCGAGCCGGTTTAATTGGGAGCGGTCGGCTATGGGCTGTCTGCTGGCTTTCTTGCCAGCCACCTCGAAAAGAAAAGGGAGGACTGCGGCTTGGAAAAGGGAGGTGCCTGAAAGCACCTTCAGAGAAATGGGTGAAGGGGAGTCCCCTACACCCGTAGGCGAAGGAGAGGAGTAAGCCTCCTCTTAGGTTAGAGAAATATGGAGGTTCCTCTGCGCAAGCACAAGGGGAGGAACCTCCATTTTATTCTGTGGAGCTGCCCGAGGGCGGCTCCGTCGATGGAACAGGGAAAGTTGAGTGTTGGTATTTTATTTGTTTATCATTGGGCACGGTGACCCTATATTTTATACGGGAAGCAATCGTTCATCACCCCTCGCAGTAGCCCGCTCTGCAAGGGGTGCGTACAGGCCTGGCAGAGCCAGGTGCCGCCATTTAAGGCCCCCCCTCCTGCCTGGTGACCTGACAGCCCTTCAGCATAGCGTCTACACCTTGGGCACGGCGTAAAATTGATAGAGTGTGAAGAGAGAAGGAAAAGGGATGTGAGAAAGGTATGGGTGGGGATGAAGTAGGTTGTTAAAAAACGACTATCCCAAACCGGAGCTCAGGGGTGAGGGAACATTGTTCCCTCATCCCCCTAGCTCCAATCCGGGACGATTGGCTGAGAAGAAGGTCAGCATCTACCCTGTGAAATTAGAGGCTAACCAGAGAAAGTTGTTGGAGAGGTTGTATGAAAAGCGAGGAAACAGCGGGGAAACACAAGTGTCTGAAGGAAGGAGAAGAGGTTAAGCTGGGGTCGGACAGGGTGCTGAGTCCCATCAGCACGGCGGCCAGGATGGCAAATCACCGAGCCCCTTACAGGGATTTCACAATTACTACCATTAACTTTGATGACGATCAAGCAGTACATTGAAAGATGACTTAAGGAAAATGATATGTGTGAGATAGTTGAACTCTGTAGGCCTGAAATATCACCAACAATTTATTCTTATCTCCTTAAATGTCAGCCAACAACAGCGTCTGTGAAGAGATCATTCTCCATGCTTAACAAACTCTTAAATAGAGACCTCAATTTCCTGCCGGAAAATATTGGAAAATACTTTATTATGTACTACAATCAGCCAACGCTAGAATATGTAAGTAAAGTTTCGTTCATATCAGTCATTGAAAATAAAGTCAACTTTTTATAATTTTTAGGTCAACCTTTTCAATTTTTTAGGTCAACTTTTTAATTCCTTATTAATCACCTATATAGAGCGGTACACAAATTATCACCCCAGTCTCTCACGTGTAAATGAATCTTACAATCTGTTGCCGTTTGCTAATAGTGTCTCTTCTACGAGTCGCGGTCAAAGTGCTAATAAAATGAATTAATAAAAAAAACTAATTTAGCTTTTTTTCTTCCAATATTTATGATAAGCAATAAATACATAATACAATAATAAAAGCATATCCCCCCCCCCAACATTTCAAATCCGTTCATATTTATATTTCTTTTTAAAGCCATACTTGTATTCTGCTATTTTGACAGAGTTATGGAATAATATAGAATATACAAGTATATAAAATAGTTTTATAAACCGTTGTGATCGAATGTACCTTATATGATACATGTCTAAAATATTCGTGAAATTAAAAGGCAAATCTCAAAAATAATTAATATATTCAGTCTTATACCTTAGCTGGCGTCCAAAAACTAAAATAAACCACAATTCATAATTTTCTGATGTGTGAACAAAAATTCGGATCTGAGACAAATTTTCTCACTACCGTTTGATATACTGTTATATATTATCAATGTTGTTTAAGATAACCATTATTAATGATCAATGCCCTTTTCACAGACTCCTCAGAGGGAGGAATTCAGGTTGTCACCCCGCCCCCCATTTTTATCCTAGATCCGCCTCTGCAATCAGCTGATCAGTCTGGCCTGTTATGGACAAATAATACAATTAAACTTATTCAGGGCTTAAACTGTACATAAAAAAAAACATGATAGAAGAAAACTGACCACAGCTTTGAAATCAACATACCAATTTTAGTCTAAATCTAGTGAAAACTCGAAATCAACAGAAATTCTGTTCAAAATGATTCCTCCTGTGTTGTTATTCAAAGTGGAAACTCTTCTCCTCTCCATGAGTAAAGTTAAGTGCTATTGGAGGTATTGGGAGTTGCTTTAGGGAAGGGAGGGCGCTCTCTAATACCCTAGTCGAATACATACAGACATGGGAAAGAATGAAGAGGGAGAACAAAAAACGAATAAATAAAAGGACTAAGAGGAGAGCAAAAGGGTAATTTCACCAGCCCTAAATGAATGTCAGATCTAGGCCGTGGTTCTTCCAACGGTTGCTATGTAGTGGACCGAGGTTCGAACCCCGTGGTAACCCGTTGGCTGCGCTTTGACACCTTAATTCCTTGTAGCTCGTTACTTAAAACTAATCGAAAACCAACGAGTGCATCTCCACAAAAAATATGTAAGGGGAGATCTGTAAAGAAAGCGATGAAGAAGGGGTGAATAAAATTGGGTAATTTACAGCGGGAAAGAACAAGCTGCAGCTGGCATCTGAAGGATCGCATGCCCTCTTGACCTCAATACCCACAGGTGTTCACGGGAGGGGACTGTTTAATTGTCAGTGGTAGCCAGGTACTGGAGAGTAGTCCTATTGGTCTAGATTACCGCAAGTATTCTCCTCTTTACAGTACTCGGGTTATATATCGCACATTTTCACGCCCCTAACTTCAACAATTTAGATCTGGTGACAAGTTTTAAAAAACAACAACACTAATACTGTTCTTGTGAACATGTAATATCGAATAGTTACAGCGCTAATTTTGCCCTTATTTAGTATTTTTTGCATTTAGACACTTCTTGGTGAGTGAACAGATGCCATTTTATTATTTTAATCACAAGTCTTTTATAAGTTACCGAATTAAGTTAGAAAAAAATTATAAAACCTTTTCGACGGTCAATTTCTAGCCTCACACCTTTCCCTTAAAATGGAGCGTAATTCTCGCTAAAATCGAATCAATGATTTCTGATCGGCTTCTAATTATCTGTGATAATTCTACCCATAAATTACATCATCGCCCTTGGAAAAGGTGATATCGACCACTTTACATAAAAAGCAATTTATAAAAATCCTTATTTTTAGATGTAAAATATTTTTCTTCTTTTTTTTTCGAAAATAATGATAGCGCGCTAATTACGTGCACTTTTGATCATTATCGGATAACTCCCTCCCCCTCTTTCCAAGTGCATCATCTCGAATCCCTCCCCAACTTTTTTTCTCGGACCACTAAGTGTCTGTACCCTCCCTCATTCGAGATTAAAAAAAATAATAATAATTGGTACTCATCTATTCAAAATTCTGTGGAAAACCTCAAGAGGCATCATCAATGACTTCTTTCAAAAGAAGGAAAATCAAAGTTTATTGAAATTTATCTCTATTCTGCTGACCCCTATTTTCCCCACCTTGGTAGAAGGTTTATCGCGCGTGTGAATGCTATTTTTTTTTTATTGTCATTATTGTTGAAGGATTCTCGCTCGAGTGGTGGCATATTTTTATAACTTGGTAGAAGGTTTTAGACGCCTATTGAGGCCTATTTTTCTACATTAATAGAAGGCTCTCCATCGTGTTTAGACCTATTTTATAACTTGGTAGAAGGCTTATCGCGACTATGGAGGCCTATTTTTTATTACCATGACAGAAAGATCCTCGCACGTATAGTGGCCTATACCTTAACGGGGTAGAAGGATATTTCGCGTGGATGGAAGCCTCTTTTGTAACTTCACCGAATGTTTCTCGCACGTGTGGTGACCTATTATTTTAGTCGGGTAGAAGGATTCTTGCGCGTGTTAAGGCCTATTTTGTAACTTGCTAGAGGCCCTCTTGCGTGTGTTGAGGCCTATCTTTGCAACTTGACAGAAGGCTTCTCGCACTTGTTCACGCCTACTTTTTCCAACTTTGCAGAAGGCTTCTCCGCACTTGTTCATGCCTACTTTTTCTAACTTGCCAGAATGCTTTTCGCGCGTGTGGAGGCCTACATATTATTTTATTTTGGTAGAATGTTTCTCGAACTCTGTTGTTCTGCGAAAAAGGACCGAGAATTAATTATACGTAACCGGATGTTTGTAAAAAACCTAATAGTTTACGTCAGCCTCTTGTTTTGACCATATTATTCCGTATGCCACTTATAACACGAGATACCACTCAGAACACGAGGTACCTCTCAGAACACGAGGTACCTCTCAGAACACGATGTACCTCTCAGAACACGATGTACCACTCAGAACACGATGTGCCACTCATGACATGAGGTACCATTCAGAACACGAGGGACCATTCAGAACACGAGGGACCTCTCAAAACACGAGGTACCGCACAGAACACGAGGTACCACTCAGAACACGAGGTACAATCAGAACACAAGGTACCACTCAGAACATGAGGTACCACTCAGAACACGCGGTACCACTCAGAACACGAGATATCTCTCAGACACGAGGTACCACTCTGAACACGAGGTACCTCTCAGACACGAGGGACTACTCAGAACACGAGGGACCTCTCAGAACACGAGGAACCACTCAGAACACGAGGTATAATCAGAGCACAAGGTACCTCAGAACACGAGGTACCACTCAGAACATGAGGAACCACTCAGAACACGAGGTACCTCTCAGACACGAGGGACTATTCAGAACACGAGGGACCTAACATAATTTCACTGATGACAAAAGCCACAAGGGCCTATCAAAGAACACGAGGAACCACTCAGAACACGCGGTATAATCAGAGCACAAGGTACCACTCAGAACACAAGGTACCTCAGAACACGAGGTACCACTCAGAACATGAGGTACCACTCAGAACACGAGGTACCACTCAGAACACGAGGTACCTCTCAGAAACAAGGGACTACTCAGAACACGAGGTACCTCAGAACACGAGGTACCACTCAAAACACGAGGTACCACTCAGAACACGAGGTACCACTCAAAAACACCAGGTACCACTCAGAACACCAAGCACCACTCATAACACATAATTTGGTGTTTTTACGTATGAAACCCTACTTAGGAGACAGGTAGGGTAGGGTTTTGTTCAGGTATTTAAAATATTTGGTGGAATGAGACGAGACGAGAACCGTCCAGCTCTTTTCTTTGAAAGGGATGGAAGCCGCAATTACTCGAGGCCTCTGTTCAAAGGGAGGCGAGCAAATGCAGTTTTAGTTGGTTGGTTTATTTTGTGTTAGGGCGATTAACGCCCTCTTTCACCCCTTTGATGGGTCTATACAGGCACGGAAAATATAGTGGCCTGATCCCCCCACTCCCACCCTCCGACCGGATAATGAAATGGACATAAAGCTTAGAATGACAATTACTGGTGAGCCAGAAAGTACCAGGTCCGGTCCTAATTAGAGGGCTATTGTTTTTTTACCCCCAGGAGGTGAGGGGGCACCCGTTCCGCGTGAGGGGTATGATATATGAGTGCCTCCATAGCGGACACTAGTAGTCCATCGGCGCTAGTGAGTATGATGCGCTATGAAGGCGGGAAGGAAACGATATCGGTGTTGTGATTGACTACGTGTGTGATGATTCGTTTGCAACTACTTACCTCCACGGAGGTAAGTTTCAGCGTATCCGCCATTGGGCAGCCAGCTCATGACGTCCTCCTTGACGTCAGAAATCCATCGTTGTATCCATTAAGCTAACGCGAGCTCAACGTTTATATATATATATATATATATATATATATATATATATATATATATATATATATATATATATATATATATATATATATGATTTATTGAGATCAAAGCGGATGCTCGCTGCCTCAGTGTGCACGGTTCGAATCCCACCCTTGTATGGAATTTTTGCGAATTAGGAAATAATATTTCCGAAGAAAAACTTCCCGTTTTCTGTTTCTTACGGTTTGTTGGATTCATTTTCATCAGTCTTTCGCGCTCATGAAAGAGCACTGTTTCACTCATACAAGAAAAAACACTGTTTTGGAGCATAAAGTTTATTAAAACTGGACTAGTTTCGATATGTAGATTCCCATATCATCTTCAGCCGTAAACTAAGAGAATTTGACAAAGAAAACTGAAATACTGGAATATATAATAACAGGCAACTGACATTAATCTGGAAGGGTTAGCTTTAGGTGATTTACAATATCTTTTAAAATGAGGTTTGAGACATAGGGACTAACTACATTTATGCTGTCCTTCAGATAAATTCAATTTTTTACTTTCTTCGATTAAAGAGGATTTAATATTTTTTCTTTTATTATAATCGTTACGATGGTAAATTATTTGGGTACCAGGGAAATCTATTATATGATTGGCGTTTTTTACATGGTTAAAAATACTAGAAGTATTGCTTGCTCTACGAATATCCCCCCTATGTTCATACATGCCTTTATTTAATGACCTTCCGTTCTCTCCCACATAGAAGGAGGGGCAATTTGTTATTATATATTCCAGTATTTCAGTTTTCTTTGTCAAATTCTCTTAGTTTACGGCTGAAGATGATATGGGAATCTACATATCGAAACTAGTCCAGTTTTAATAAACTTTATGCTCCAAAACAGTGTTTTCTCTTCTGCACACACACACACACACACCTACATGTATATATATATATATATATATATATATATATATATATATATATATATATATATATATATATATATATATAAACCTTTTGTTAGATCCAAGTAGCCAACGAGAGACTACGATGTTTTGATAACAAATTTCCCCACTAAAAGGGAAACAGAATAAATAAAGGGAAGAAATTATTAAGAATAAGGATAATTAATAAATAGATAATCAAAATATAAGTTCATTATAGTACACCTATGTCAAAACGCCAAGAAAAAACTCAAAGATCAAAAACATTAAGAATAAAATGGAATTCGATGACTCGAGAATTCCGATCAGACTTAGAGGAATGAAAATATGGATTCGAATTATTCGATCATGTGTGAATGGTTTCGAGTCGAGATTGACACAGGAATTAACAAGAAAAGAAGTTAACCTTAAGGATGACCTTAACTTTGGAGAACTAATTTAACCTTGAGATACGTGCGTATAATTTTAAGGTAAATGATGAAAGGACCGAAAAGGAAGAACTAGAAATGGTGAGTATTTTTGAAAAAAAAACGAGTTTTCTTGGATTAAGTGAACCCATACACATGATTATATTTCAATCGGAAGTATTTGATGCGATGATATTATTATCATGGTAAATAATTATTAATGAAGCAATTGAACATGATGGGTTATCCTCGAAAATCAGGTTGCCAACTCAAAATTTGATTTGGCAACCTCAAATTGCGGACTAAGCAGTAGGTAAGCTTGTAGTAATCGGACTACGCAATAGGTAGGCTTTTGGCACCAAAATTGCTGGATTCAATAGGCCCGAAAGATACCTACGCAAAGTGAACGCGAATTGGTCCTATTAAATCCAAGCATGCCTTACTAATATATATATATATATATATATATATATATATATATATATATATATATATATATATATATATATATATATATATATATATATATATATATATATATATATATATATATATATATATATATATATATATATATATATATATATATATATATATATATATATATATAATGTAAAGATTCAATATTGTATGAGAAATATAATGGGATTTTTAAATGTACATATATATTTTTATATAAGAAGGCGAGCGTAAGACAGAAGAAGGAGCAAAGGAAAATGGTTGAACACCTGCTTTGATATAACTGCCCAAGTTGTGTTTCGAGATAGAATTATCAAAGACGGATGTTTAATGAGGAGCCCGGGTAAACACAGTTGTTGACCGTAAGAGGTGGTGCAGCGACAATCTTATCAAATTAGACAAAAATAAGAGTTTAATCATGTGAATGTAACACCGTGCACAAGCTTCCTAGCTCCACCCAGGGAGTGGAGAAATAGGACCACGACGGAGGTAAATCACCCCACGGTCATTTCCAGGCCACGCCCTCTGCATTAAATGCGCATATATAAAAAAGAAAAGGAGAGAGTAAGAGAGATTGTGATTTCATTCATTGATTAAGACATTTAATCAGAAACAATTCACTCGTGTTGACGCTCCCGTTTTTAATCCACTGAGTCTTGTTTTGCCCTTAAGTCGTACTTGCGTTGATAATATATAGACTACTAGTCTCCCGCATAGTACGCTCCGTGTCGCGTCTTTTGCACTGTGATATTCCGTTATTAGAATAAAGTGTTTATTTTCGTATGTCCATTTTTGCCTTAAAACCTTTGGTAAGCCCAGCCAAGTAGAAGCCCAACTTAAAATCATTTATCTTTGGAGTCAGATAAATAATTCGCCATAACGCCACCCTTCACCTATAAAATCGAACTCGTTCGCGCCCTTATAAGGTAGTGGTTACGTAAACCTTTTCCATTCACATACAATTGATTCACCTTCATTCGGAACTATATAACTGGTAACCTAGTCGTCTACAATACCATTTACCTAACACTCCATAAGTGGTGACCCATCGTTTGACCGGACAGTAGAGAATGGGCTGGTCAAGCACTCGTCAGACAGGACAAGGTGAAGGGGATTTCGTGAACGCCGTCAGCGTCAAGCCGCCCATCTTCAATGAAGTAGCAGTCTCAGGTTGGTTCAATTGGGAAGACCCAATTTTACATCTCCGGGATAAAGAAAGAGGAGACAGTTTTTTCATACTTTTGGCCTCATTAACTCCCGAGACTGTTAATCGTCTTCCGACAGATATTATAGAAGGCCGTAACTACCAGCGTTTGAAGGAGAAAGTAATTGTTCTATTCGAGAAGACCAAGCCCGAGCTTTTTGAGAAGCTTATCGAATCTTCCCCGCTCACATGCCGACCCTCAACTAACCTAGAAGAGTTACGGAAGACAGCCATTCAGGTAGGAGTCGCGGAAGAGCTTGTGCGTCACAAGTTCATCCAATCATTGCCGCCTAATATCGCGCCCATAATCACCACTCAGAAAGAATTAAGCCTAGCCAAATTTCGGAAAACTTGCGGATGAACTTGTAATATTCAACCGAGCACAGTGCCATAATATAAATACATATAATGAGTCAAGAGGATCACAGTGCCGTTTACAACGTGTTTATGCCCCATAATAATACGAGTGCTAACTATAGAGATAATTCGGCGAGAAATGCTCGATCAGTGGCCGGCCAAGAGTAATTAAAGTGTGTATAATCCACCGGGGGGGGATTTCGACCCTTCCATAAAGTCCCAAAACCTGTAGTTTGTCGCTCTCATATATATTTCAGCGAAAAGGCTAAATTCTGCAAACCCTGGTGCAGGTGGATAAAAGGAGAAGGATCCGTGCAAATGCAACCGTCCACTAGGCCATTTTCGCCAGCACCGGCGAAAAAATAAGAGGGCATGCCATAGTAAACGCAGCCGCGTGCGTGCCGTCTATTTTCACCGTCGCCGCTAAAGTATATAATACTAAATGTGAGTTCTTAATTGATACGGGTGCGAGTGTTTCGATATTCCAGCTGAACTGGTAAAATCAGGTGATGTGCGCGAATCTGGCATTAACATTTCAACAGTTAATGACATAAAAAAATAAAGTTTACGGTGAAATTCATATAAATATAGTGATCCCCAGTCTTCGCCGATCATTTAGGTGTTCGTTCGTTGTAGCAGATGTCACCTCTCTGTTATTAGGCATTGGCTTTTTGAGACATTATGATCTTTTAATAGACCGTGCGCGCGACATGCTATTAGATAATCAAACCAAACTCGTGTCGAAAGGAAAGTTGTCTGAAGAACCGGTGGTAGCTTTAATAATCGATGACCTGCAGCAACTACCGCCCCATTGCAGAGCCATACTTGAAAAATATGATGCTCTGTACGTACCCGTACCTACTCAGCCCTTCCTCTCACCACCGAACTCAGTGAAGCATACAATCGAAACTGGTAGTGCTCCACCGACATTCGCAGAGCCAAGACCTCTTTCGATGAAGAAACTGCGGGCTGTCCAAGCAACGTTTGAGACTCTAATAAAGGAGGGGGTCGTCCGCCCCTCAAGATCACCATGGGTTTCTCCTATTCACATGGTGCCAAAGAAGTCGCCCGGTGTGTACAGGGTGGTCAGCGATTTCCGAGCGTTAAATGCCGTCACAAAGCCCTACAGATATCCATTGCCGCGGATTCAAAGAATTACAGACTCCCGGCATGGCGAAAGGATATTTCCGAGATTGGACTTGATTCGTGCTTACCACCAAATCCCTATGAACCAAGCAGACATAGAGAAAACCGCGGTTACGACTCCACTTGGTTTGTGAGAGTACGTTAACTCCCATCTGGTCTCCGAAATGCCAGCTTCACATTCCAGAGGCACGTGGACACCCTGTTTCCAGGATTAGGGTTCGTTTTTGTGTACATAGATGACATCCTGGTGTACTCAGACAATATGGACGACCACCCGAAGCAATTGGAACAGGTCTTTGAAATCCTGTTCAAAAATGGTCTAAGAATATCTCTGGAAAAGTGTGAGTTGGCGAAGGAAGGAATATATTTTTTTAGGGCACCACGTCTCAGTGGAAGGTATCTGTCCACCGGCGAAGAAGATGGAAGAGATTGTAAACATGCCGCTACCAAAAGACTACAAGGAGCTTCGGAGATATTTGGGGATGGTATGATACTACCGCAGGATGGTCCCCAACTTTGCCGCGGTTTCAACCCCGTTGACTGAGCTTGTTCGCCTGCAACCAAAGGCTCGAGAGCTCGTGTGGAACGAAGAGGCACCGAGGAAATTTAAGAATAGCAAATCAGCCTTAATCGGCTCCGTGAAACTCTTTTAATGATTCCCCATTCCAGCTGGTGGTGGATCGTTCCCAGTACGCGGCAGGTGCTGCCCTACACCAGATGGTTGACAGATCTGCGAAATCAGTGGCATTCTTTTCGTGTGAGCTAAGCCGGACGCAGCAAGCATACTCCACCTACGACAGAGTGCTCCTAGCGGCGTATCTTGCTGTCATGAACATCATGCACCGAATTGAAGGTCACCACGTCACCTTGTGCATTGAACATGAGCCTTTAGTTTCAGCTTTCGCATCTCACTGAGTGCCTAGACAGACAACAACGACATTGGACAGCCATTCTGGAATACATTAGTGATATCGCGTACGTGCGTGGTCAGGATAACGTAGTTGCTGCCTGCCTCTCAATGAAAGTCAATTCGGTCCAAATTGACTCTCTTGCCCCTCCGAGCTTTGGCGGCAGCGCAGGAAAATTATGCAGAGACAAGGGAATTTCATTCACGCCTGCAACCTTACCCTTTACCTACGGATGTTTAGCTTTAGTGCAAAGTAACATCTGGATACGCACGACCGTTTGTCCCGTTGGCATGCATGAGTGCAATCTTCAATCAGTTGCTCAATTTGTCACTTCTGCTCATCAAATCGAGGTATTTCTGGCCAAACATGGACAAGGATATCCACTCCTGTACGAGAGAGTGCCTCCCTCATCAGTCTTCCAAAGTGAATCGCCACACAAAATCACCGATCCTCCCTATTAATTTTCCTTCCTCGAGGTTTGAAACAGTACACATCGATATAGTTGGAAAACTTCTACTGTGTACACTGCCTAGACAATCTTGCCCTTCGCACAATCGGTACTTGTTATCTTTCATCGACCGAGCTACAAGATGGATCGAAGCGCTACCGATGCCAAACATAAGTGCCGCAATGGTTGCGTTAGCTTTCCTGGACTGGTGCATTTTCAGATTGTGAGTCCCGCTTTATGTAGTAACCGACAGAGGCGCCCAATTCGAATCAGAGCTATTCAAAGAGCTGTCTGCCCTCGTTGGTTTCCATCGTTTTCGCACCACGGCGTACAGATCGTCCACGAATGTGATGGTGAAAAAAGCACAGAGGAGTCGGAAGTTCTCATTAATGGCCCGTAAACAAGGTTGGCTGGTGACACTCTCAATTGTCCTGTTACGAATTCTCTTCTTGCCAAATGATTCAGGATTCTAACCATTTACGGCAGTCTCGGGAACCACACTCTTGTGCCCCAAACCTCTAGTGGCATCATCTTCATCGAAGACCGACTCCAAATTCATAAAAGAACTGGCATCCATCATGGTGCAAATTGACTTCGCGTAAACATCCTTCAGACACCTGCAGTCGGTGCCTAAGCCTTTCGCGCCCCACGATCTCTGCGAAGTCACTCATGTGTAGGTCTTAATAGACCGCGTACAAAAAATACTTGAAGCGCCCTATGCTGTCCCTTTCTCGGTTACGGACGCGGCAATAAAGTTTGGATTTTGGAATTCCCTGATGGAGGAGGGGACACTGTCTCAATAGATAGGATAAAACCGGCAAAATTACCCCTCTCTCAAAATGGTGACGCGCCGAGCGATCAACAACGCCCTCGGACTCAGGCTGAAGTAAGGAAGGTGGCCAGGTGCACTTCGCCTCGGAGAGTGCAGAGCACGCGAGAGGATGAGGCCACGGGAACTGACACGGACACGTCTACAGAAAGCGGAGAGAAGAACGGCGAGACGAACGTGTTCACGCGCTTCGGGAAAAGAGTCACCTTTGCTAGAAATCCGTCGCTCGTATATTTTTAATCCTGGGTGGTAATATTATAGAGAAATATTGTAATGAGAGAGGAAGAGGCATAAATATATACACGTTTCGTTGCCTCTATAGCCTTAGTACATGCATTACTATGTATTTGTTAGGTGTCGGTAATATATTTATGTAGGAGCCTAAAGCGAGATACGCCAGGTGTGAAGGAATTATATATAAAAATGTATTGGGCATCATTTGATTACTGTCTTACGATATGGCAGGACTTGGCATAAATAGGACAATTTGAATACAGGTACGCGCATATGTAAATGTCGATGCCATGTGCGTTGTTACTAATACGGTCGATATTAAGAATACCATATATAAAAAAATGATTCCACATGTATATTTACGCATAATACAGGGATGTGCATATGTGAATGTCAACGCCCTACGCGCTTACTATTAATACTACCGATATTAGGAGTGCCAGAAATAATTTCACATGTGTCTTTACCTATGTAATGTTATGCGACTTTTTTCATAATTCCATCACTGGCGAGGGAGTACCTGTAGTGGTCAGACTACGCAGTAGATAGTCTTGTAATAATTGAACTACGCAATAGGTAGGTTTCTGGCACCAAAATTGCTGGATTCAATAGGCCGAAAAAATACCTCCACAAAGTGGACGCGAATTGGTCCTATTAAATCCAAGCATGCCTTACTAATATATATATATATATATATATATATATATATATATATATATATATATAATGCAAAGATTCAATATTTTATGAGAAATATAATGGGATTTGTAAATGTACATATATATTTTTATATAAGCAAGCGAGCGTGAGACACAAGAAAATGGTTGAACACCTGCTTTGATAAAACTGCCCCAGCTGTGTCTCGAGATAGAATTATCAAAGACGGATGTTTAATGAGGAGCTGTTGACGGTAAGAGGTGGTGCAGCGACAATCGTATTAAATTACACAAATAAGAGTTTAATCATGTAAATGTACACACCGTGCACAGGCTTCCTAGCTCCGCCCAGGGAGTGGAGAAATAGCACCACGACGGAGGTAAATCATCCTACGGTCATTTCCAGGCCACGCCCTCGGCATTAAATGCGCATATATATATATATAATATATATATATATATATATATATATATATATATATATATAAGAGGAGAGAGTAAAAGAGATTCAGATTTCATTCATTAATTAAGACATTTAATTAGAAACAATTCACTCGCATTTACGCTCCCGTTTTTTATCCACTTAGTCTTGTCTCGACCTTAAGTCGTACTTGCGTTGATAATATATAGACTACTAGTCTCCCGCGTATTACGCTCCGTGTCGCGCCCTTTGCACCATGATATTCCATTATTAGAATAAAGGGTTTATTTTCATATGTCCATTTTTGCCTTAAAACCTTCGGTAAGCCCAGGTAGTAGAAGACCAACTTAAAATCATTTATCTTTGGAGGCAGAAAAAAAATTCGCCGTAACGCCACCCTTTACCTATAAAATGGAACTCATCGCGCTCTTATAAGGTGGTTGTAACGAAAACCTACTTCATTCACATACAATTGATTCACCGTCATCTGGATCTACGTAACTGGTATCCGTGTCGACCTCTCAAACTATCTACATTGGATGGATATAGAAATTTACATATAATCACAGTATAGAACTTTTGTTGAGTTTCGACAGATGTACATAAGTTTTTGCCCAACAGGTAAGTAATTTCGACTGAATGATAAGGGATTAAAAAAAAACATTTTAATAATAAAGTAAAAACTTTAACAAAAGAAAGAAGAATTTTACTAAAAAATCATTCTTTTCATACCTGAGAATTAGTTCAAACATTATCTTAATAATCTTGTAAAAATAGTAACAATAGGTTAACAATAATTCCATTTTTCACGCAATTAACAGGTATAATAAACAACAAAGGACTATTAATGAATTACTAAGTTATTCCTTAAGGAAAGAGTCAACGGTAAGGATAGATCCTACTAATATTATGTGAGTTCGTTTTTTTTATATGGAAATAGTATGGAATTTGAGACGAGGATGCAATTTTTGAAAAGTCGTGTGTTTCTTAAATGAGATTAGTTAATTCATATGTATTTTCATGTACTGAATCCAAATATCACCCTGAAGAATGCTTATTGGCTATATGTTTAAAGATACTCAGCGATGAACCTCATAAATGCACACCCTATTGGACCTATGAAATCTTGAAATTGGGCACACATATTAACTACTGAAATAATATGCCATGTAGTAGCAATGAACTAATGTAAAATAACACGAAATACTTGTATATAATGTTAAATCACATTTGTACATGTATTAAGAAAAACATGAGTGTAAGAAGGCAAGCGAATAGTTGGAGTTTCCCACGCAAATGCACTAACATACGCAAGAAAACAACTGCGAGCCGAACGGTCCCGATAAAAGATAACGAGGCAGCCGGAACGGAGTTTGGTTTGGCCAGCTAAGTTAACGTGGACCTGCGAAACGACAAAATCAACTTTGTTATCACCTTGCTATCAATGCCAGCCCGGATGTGGCAAAATGTGTCTACATTGAAACACACACACATACCCTTTTGCTCCGCCCAGCAATCTCAAGAAAGGAACAAACGAACATACTTTAACCTGTGAGGCTCCGCCTCGTGCTCTGATTGAGGATAGCTAAGTCACACGCCCTTAATGGAGGTTAGTATAAATAAAATAGGCAGATAATTCCCAAAAGAAGTAACATCAATATTATTAGTAGGATACATTCACCCCTCTTGATGCTGGATTCACATTAATCTTATTGGCCTCGTTAGTCCGTTGCTCGTCCTTAAATCTAGTCATTCTTAGCCCCAACTATCTAACGTAGAGGGAAACTTACAACAAAGCCGCGTAAGACTCGACTATCTCGCTTGCCTCAATTAAAGTAAACCTGAGCCAAGAGTAAAGCCCCCAAAACACCATCTTCCTTTCGAATCCTTCCTTTAACCCGGTGATAACCAAGTTACCTTTCGAACACAGGCTATAAACGGATTCTCCGTAAGAACTTTGGGAATCAGAGCAAACTCGACGGCGAGACGTCAAACGCCTTCGTCCGAGACACCCCTTTACGAATAATCTAGTATCACCCCCAAGTTATTCCTCCCCTAAATTGGTATTCGCCCACCCTCTCATAAACTAAATGACCCATTATAAACTTAGTGACACCAAAAACTAGTAACCCTCCCTAATGCAGGAAGGCACCTCAGGATTTCTATATCACTCCCCAGGCTTGACAAGTACCTGTCAATTTCTTGTGTAACTTTGGGCTGTGATTTTGTTTTCATTGAAGAAAAAACTTTCATCATCTGAGCTACTATTACCGGCATCAAACACCTCTTCAGTGACACTAGACATCATCTCACTTTTGATTCTACGTCTGTGATTAGCCAAAATTAACTGAGAAGTAAGGAATAATTCTATTTTTTTCAAATGTAAATGAAGTAAAAGTAACACGAGAAAAAATACGTAAGTAGAAGTGAAAGTACTCAAATAACTTAGTATTTTTTAGCATTAAAAAGTATAACAAATTTACTTGAGTACCGTACTTAAGTAATTGTACTTCGCTACTTTACAACTCTGGTTTCAATCATACCTAAGACGGTTTTAAAAGGCCAAATGCGATATGGCTGCATTGTATATTGATTTTTTTTTTTTTACCGTACATTTTATACAAGGAAGCAAAAGAGGGAAGTATCAATTTCTAAAATAATATTGACAATATTACAAATGATAGTGATGGTGTCGAATTAGTACATACGTGTCGCTTGATTACCCTCCCCCCCCCACCCACACACATACTAAAAGAAAAGACTTTTTAATTTCTATTTGCATATTCTAATCCCGGAATCGAATGAGTCTTTTTATCACACGACTGGAACTAGCTCGAGTATCAGCCTTGAGTGAGGCTTTTTTGAGAAGAAACAGTCAAGGACAAGGTTGGACTGGTCGAGAGAACTGCTCACGGAAGATTAGCCGGTTGCTGCAGGCGACGTCTTTTCCTGGTCGGCTAACGCTGGTCACAAAGGGCCTAGAAGAGGATCAGGTGGCAGTATTTGGGTAGGAGGGTAAGATTCGTAAGGAGCGACATTATTCGGAGTTCAAAAGAAAATACGTAAAGGGAAAGCCAAGGGCTGTTCAGCGTGAATGGTGTCAATAGAAGCTATACTTGGTCGTTCCAATAATACAGTATCGCATTTAGTGCCACATTGAAGGATAAATAAAAAAAATTTAGCCTAGAGGAAAGGATGAGGAACTATAATGAGACGCAAGGGACAAAAGTATTTTAAAATTATGCCAATTATTTTGGTACACAAGCAGCTTCATTAACGGGCACTTTTGTCTGTGTGTGTGTGTGTGTGTGTGTAGCGGGGGAGGGGGGCCCAAATTATTCACTTAAAAATATAGATCGAGAATCGAAGTTGCATACCATAGACTAACTCTGCAACAGAACAGGACATCTCCTTGCAATTAGGAACGAATTCAAGGTAAAATTAACCTTAAAATGTGACGAAAGAATATGAAATTGGGACAGATGAGCGTTGTTATGACGATGGACTTTGCCGTGCTGACAAAGAATGTATGCGTGAGTACGTTTCGCTACGATGTCATTCATTAAAGGCCATACAAAACGAATGTGATGAACTTTCGATTGGCTCGAACACCAGAATAGAAAACCCATGAGTTTAGGCGAAACGTGCCGACGGTAGGCGATAAAAACGAAAGTACAAGGAAAGTCAGGAAACGAAAAGTCTACCATGACACACCTTCCAGGGCTGCACCTCTATTTGAATTCACGAAATTCATGCCCCACTTTTATGCAAGCACTGTAGTCGCATGATCGATGGACGAGGAGCACGAGAGTTGCGTGCTCGAAATCTCAAAAATGCGAGAGGTCACGTCCTATACGCCGTTAGAAGAACCAGGAACACTGCAAATGTTACCCGTAAGCTGAAGGATAAAATCTAAATGTCGAAAAACAAATGCAGCTGCACCGAAGACGTGCTAGGATCAGAGAGGGAACCGACAAAATGCTTGTGGTCAGTAAAAATAGTCAAACCTCAATAATGGAAAGTAATTTAAAATGAAAAGAGTATAAAAAATTAATGTGAAAGATCTTCACCGATACAAAAAAAAAATCCACGTTATGAGTCTGCACTAAACGTTATCAGGAGCAAAGAAATGGAGGGGAATAGGATGAGGCGCATACGAGAGGAATTAAAAAAAATAATTATGAATGAAAAAAATGTGTCTGGGTTTGAATTTGTAAGAAATGACTTAGTTTAAATTTATTAAAGAGAGAAACAAATAGTGTAGAGACGAGACGAATGCAAGCACAAAATGGACTAGAGTACCTTTATTCTGACGCCAACAAACGAAAGGCAGGGATAAGTCCATTTTTTAACGTCGGCATTCATTCCTGGCCACACAAACCCACATCCAATGAGCTTTGTAATGGTTTGCATACCTGGATACGAAAGAACATGTACTCGTATTTGGTTGAAAATGTGCCTTCGAGGGCGATTGGAATGAAAGGAGAAGAGGGGAGGCAGGCAAATAAAAGTCTACAGAGATACAATTAGCAACGCTATCCTGTAATTCCAATTTTCAAAGGTTGAGTTGAAAAGAAGGGTGCAACGTTTTCGTTCTATGCCATGGTAGTAAGAAGCGTCATACTCGTGTGATCGCCGGGCTAGGTAGGAAAGAGTCCGTGCAAGAAATTACTGAAATGAGAGAAAGCGTGTCCAGTTCGAAATTAAATGTAGTAACAACATAGCGAATGCCACTCGTAAGCTGTAGGATGAAGTACAGATGTTGATCATCAACTGCGGACTACACAAATGAAGTGACACGTGCCAAAAGAGCACCAACTAAAGGCGGACGGAAGTGAAATAATTCCAATCCTTTCTCTAAAAATGTATTTCACTTCTTTTGAGAATCAGAGAGAGACAGACAGGCAGGCAGGCATATATATATATATATATATATATATATATATATATATATATATATATGGTATATATATAATATATATGAATAGTTTTCTTACTGCAGAAGATGCATTTTATAACTTATTGAAAACTTTTTTTTCCATATTTAGTATACGCCCGAGGTACTTTTCGACTTCAATTGTCATCGTCTGGAGCTATATTGATAAATTCAATGGTTCAATGATTTATTATTGAATGAATATACATATGAGATTTTACATACTCGTATATGTGAAACCAGGCAATGGCTTCGCCACTCCCACCTACGGGAGGAGCTTGCGCTTCGCTACTAAAGATTAAAATTTAAAATCTAAAAAAAAGCAGCCATGGTTAAATTTTTATAAATTTCCTTAACTTCGCCAATTATAATAATTTTAAAAAGGAACTCTAAATTAAATTTCCCCCCTTTCAAAATATCACGTTGCTAAAATATAGTTATTGAAGAAAAAGATATATAAAAATAAAATTTCTGAACTTTACCATTTGGGATTCTTTGGGTTTTAAAAAATCCACAAAATTTCGATACTTATATTTATTTCTGAACTTAACCATTTTTTTTTTGATATTATAAAAGAATTATTAGAAATAAATTTGATAAAAAACATAACTAATAACCAACTAAGATGTAATTATTACTCAAATACTAAAAAAATCCCCTTCTTAAATTATAGAGTTAGTGATGATGATGATGATAATAAATTCAAAGTCGCTTCCCTTAAGAAATAGTCACATATGAAAATTTTTACGAAACTTATCAAGAAGCTTTAAAATGCATCTTCTGCCGTAGGAAAACAATCCATATATACAACAAGTCCTCCGTATAATATGTATATATATATATATATATATATATATATATATATATATATATATATATATATATAGAGAGAGAGAGAGAGAGAGAGAGAGAGAGAGAGAGGATGAGAGAATAAAGCAAGATGTCGCCAAAGTCACCACCCTTCTTCTGTAAGGTCGCTCCAATGGGAGTTGAAGAAGCGTCTATGGCAATGCTAATGGGGCAAAAGGACAAAGATGGGAACATAAACAACGGAGGCGATAACATATGGTGCTAGAAAACGCCTCGCATTCCTCAGAAGATAACTGGCGAGTAGGGTTTCTCATTGTTGTCGAGAGGAGATCGTTCACTGTCTGCATTGCTTGAACACAGTTAAGAAGAACGAATCTGTGGTACAAATTAACTAGAACACAGAAACATTGAACGATTTGAGCCAAGAACGCGCCGAATAATTACGAATAGCTGTAACTTTGTCTTCGAGAGTTCGAATTCTGTTAAGATATCAAAGAGAATGAAGTGTTTTGTACGTTTCCATACCCCTTAAGATGCGCAAAGACCTAAGAGAGGCGAGAAAGATGTTCCTCAAGAGACGAATATGCTGTTAGGAGGTCGTCTATGTATCGAAAGGCGAAAGAAAGCCTCTCATGAAATGATCCATAAAATGTTGGAACTTCAGAACACTATTACGAAGATCTTAAGGCATTTGAAGCATTATGACATTGCTGAAGGAGTGGATATATTTCTCTTTGGGACATCGTCGGGATGAATAAGGACAGGCTTAAAGCTCGAACAAGATCAAGAAGAGAAAAGAAAGACTACCTAACGAGAGAACGAGTGAAATTGGCTAGATACGCTAAGAGTAAGATGTCCGTTACAGACGATCGACTATAGGCCATAATTCAGTACAACATAGTGTGGAGATGCCCATGTAGACGTCGGCAAAAGGGAAGTGCAAATGAGGAAGGAAAAGAACAGAAAACTCCTGTAGGTATTAAAAGTAGGGTTCGGTCGAAGTGATACAGGAGACAGTAAAAGAAGAATTTCCAAAGACAGTAAGAGAGGTGGAGCGGTTTGCAAGGGTGCGGGACAAAAAATCAAACCAAAGAAAAAATCGAAGATTCACTATAAGAATATCTGCCACAGCTATTGCCAAAGTTCAAAGAAAAAGTCAAAACGGAGCTTGAGCGAAATTGGGAACTTTCGACATCCATAAGTCATAATGCGCAAAGGAGAAGATCCGAGAGAAAGAGAGACGGGCAAAGTTGTTAGTAGGAGAGATGGAAGAGCAGCAAGCAGTCTCAACCAGAAAAGAAAAACTAGAAAGTAATTAGAAAACAGAAAAATGAGGACTAAGCCGAACAAACGTCGGAGACGAGTAATTCTAAATTCGCATACCTTTTCCGTTTAAGCTTCTAAAAACTGAAGATTTATAAGATATGAAGAAGATACAGAAGAAAAAATTGATGACGAGGGTGAAGGTGAACCAGAGTAGAAATAACGGCATAGTTGGTTTTACATCTTTTATACTTCATTCTTTTAGGGATCAGCACAGATCCGACGATTAATATTGAGAAAGAGGGCAAGGACTGACTGTAAGATATAAAAATTTAGTAGAATGCCAAGCTTGTTCTATTTTTTTGAATGCCCTCGTTGGTTACTTGTTTATCGCGAGAACGATCCAGATCTCCCACAGTTTCCCACTTGTCCCACATTTACCACAGGCCGGGTGGATGTCGAGATTATCTTCTGTTTTGTTCCTAGACATTTAGAGAATGATCGCGCCGATGAAGGCACCAAAGAATCAGCGAAGACCATGCTACTAGAGCAGGAATCAGGTCAGCCCTCTCGGTTGCCTAGTAAAGAAGATACGAGACTGCTGATGAGAACTAAAAGTTTCGTGCCATCGTGGCCGATTGTTCACGTGGACCTAACTCCTAATGCCTCAGTGGCTTCAGGTTGCTTTCTGTCTTCTTCGAAATGGCGCACTCACGGGACACACCGCCATTTGATGTGCGCTACCCTTCATCTTACTGCGACAACTGTGTTGTGCCCAAGACTGTTCGGCACATTCTTGTTGAGTTTCCCACTCTGGAGGATTTAGCGCACGTTATCTTTTCCAGTACCGTGTTGAACAGTGTGGCTACCGCTTATCTCTTGTGCAAGGGGACATATTCGTGCACATAGACCTGTTGACTCTTTTAATTCTCTTATATTTGACTCTCTTTGGTGTTGTGCGCATGCTCTGGCGCCGGGGGGCGGGCGCCCCGTCCCCCAACGCCGAAGCGTGCATCCGTTTTCTTCTTCCTCTTGAATTGCTTTGTTTTCGTTTGGTTTGTGTGTTTTTTCTAGTGTTAGGGGTGTTTTGTTTGGTGCTTTTTAGCGTAGTCTAGTAATAAGTTAAATAAATTGCGACGACCTTATGCCCTTGGTGGCTGTCGCCACCTATGCTTCAACTTCATATCATGGCGCTCCTTTAGAATGTCATCCGTTCGGGAGCTACTACCCTTAGAATGATGGATCCTAATACTACACTTCTTGAACAGGGTAAATAGAATTAGGGGATAGGGACACTTTTTGGCAATTTTCAGGGTTTTGTGCGTGTCTATGGACATATCCTCGAGGTCTAGCCATTCAATCGAGTGGTCATGGTCGAAAGGTGTTTGATGAACAGAATCTGGGACAGAACGTGGCCTGAAGCTTTGGCTGGCTTTGAGGAGGGTGGGCTTTTCCGAAACTTCAGGAGTGTGTGTGACGGGCCAGCCCTCCTCCCCGCACACACACGCGTTCGCTTATCATGGTAAAAGTGGACAATTAGAGCATTTGTATAGTACGATAACATTTATAATTAATAAAGTAATGCAGCCAGAATACTTTGCAATAAAAAGATACTGATAATATAGCAGGTGAACAACTATAAAACAAAATTGAGTTGCTCATGATTATTTATTTTTATTATTATTGTGCTTGTCTAATTTAAATAAAAGATGGGACATAACAGAAAGGAACTAGGTGATTAATGGGACTAGATAAATCTTAGACGTATGTACAAGTAAGTTGTGTTCACAAGTTATTTCTTTAATACAGTATGTAAATGATCTATATATTAGTATGAAAAGTAAGGCTTCTAAGTTTGAAAATGATAGTAAGTTAGGTATTAATGTGAATAGTAGAGATAGCTGTGAGCAAACGCAATGTGACTTTGACAGATTTATGGCCCGAGGATGCAAATGGCAGACAAGAATTATTAGTCGGGGGCGACTCTATCTCACTAGGTCGGTCGGTCCCCGTTTTGTTTTGTTTTTTGTACTAATATTGTAACTATTCGGCAGATTCTACAAAATTTTGGCACTAACATCATAACTATTCAACTGCACCCTTATGTTGTTTTAAATTCTCTTTCAAATGATATAATTGCCAAGGTCATCCTAAGGTTAGTCTAGGAATTATTTAAAATTCTGAAAGTCTTAAGGTCATAAATCACAATAAGTGAGAGCACGCGAATTTGGTCACCAGACCTTGTTTTTTTAAATGGAAAACAATGCAGATAGATAAAAATATATATTATGGCATTGTGATGAGTCTATTAGAAAGTAAACACTTAGTCAATTCCTAGCGCATAACCTCGTACCTAAAAAGAAAGGGAAAGGAATAAAAAGAAAGGAAACATATAATTATAGACGAAGAAAGTAACCAAAAGAGAAGAGCCAAACCGCAAGGAAATGGAAGATAAACGGAATAATTTTTTCTTTGGAAAAATCAATTTTCCATGGTCCCAAAATCCCGTGAAACGGTGAGGATCGAACTAAGCACACTGAGGCAGCGAGCAACCGTTTTGATCTCAATTAAAGCAACGTCTTAGTCCACTCTGCTACGAGGGAGAACACAAAAATTCCTTTAATAGACAACCTTTTAGGGAAGGCTTCGTTAGGTCGATCGTAAGGGTTAAAAAAGAGAGAAATTAGTTGTGGATTCAAAGGACAACGAGAAGAGAATTTTTGTTTTCTCCCGCGTAGCCGAGCGGTCTAAGGGTTGATTTCATTGAGATCACAGCTGTTGCTCGCTGCATCAGAAACTATTGTGGCAACACTGCAAGATAGGAATCTGAGCCGCAACAAAAAAAGATCAACAAGTCATCTACGTACAACGTGCGATAACATCTTCCTGCAGCACCGATGTAATACCGCTGATGCTTAAGACAAAGAAAGTGAAACCGAAGACACTTTCCTGCGGGAACTCTTCTTACTGTCCCATTGAACAGGAAAAAACTCCCTCTACCCTTACGCAGAATCGACGATCTCACAAGAACCCAGACAATAAAATTAACAGGAACTACTTCACCCCATTCTATGGGAAGGTCTCCTTGGTATCGTATCGCCGCGCAGTAACATGGCTTTCTTCAGATCGAATAATACCGTGACGAAGTACTGTCCACAAAGGAAGGCCTAGCAGATAGCATTTTCCAGTGAGTGTAGAACATCCGACGCAGAGTACAACTTACGAAAGCCGCACTGTGCATGTGGCAAGTGACATAGGCTGTACCAGAAATAAGCTAGCCTAACAATAACTGATATCTGCATCAACTTGCACACGCAAGAACTTATAGAAAGCTGGTAGAAACTGATCCGGTACCTATTCACAGTGAATCTGAGAATAAACCCTCTGACCAGATCCTGTTGAGCAAAGCTAATAAAAAAAACATGCCTCGTTCAACCAGGTGTCGAAGTATGGCGTACGGGATATCGTTCAGACCACGAGCAATATCCTCGCATGAAGTGAGGGTGGAATGATGCTCGCTTAACATAAACAGATCGCTGAATCTTTCTCTTCAGCAAGTGAGTGATTTGCTCTAAATACTGAAAAAGCAGTATCCAGGGTAGCTAATACGGACCACCGGATGCGAAGGACTCGCCAAAGATGAGTGATCCGAGATTGCGGTCCCTTCCTCCTGGAAAGCAGGAAGGGTGGGTCCTGTAAGAACTTAGCCCGCCTCGTTTTGATAAGATTGAATACACGCGTATTCCCTTAAAAGGTATGCTTACCGTTTAGGTTCCCAAGGAGAAGAAAGGGCCTCGGCAACTCTTCTACAATGCGAGGGAAATTTACCTCATCGAAGTCACCTGACAAAGAAATATACACCGAAACCACAAACTACCTCCTATTCAGGTGTAGCTGAACCGCTGTTGTCTGTAAGGAGGTATTTAAAGCCAAAAGAAAGAACGGAAACATCATTTCAGGTCTAAAATAGGCATTCACTTGCCCGGACCCCATCCCTCCGGGTTGAGGTTGAAAAACACATACCTTGGGGGAGGGGGGGCAGGAGACACGAGCCCAGTATGAAAGCAGACAGATAAATGAAAAAGGGAGGGTACGAACCTCTGCAGTTCCTTCCACTTAGACCAGAGACCAAGGCACATTCCATTGAAGAAAATGGTTTTCCAGATCTATTTTGAGTGAACTGTCTGAGTCTTTCGAGCACTGAAGATCCTCACTAGGATGGGCTTAGCCTTTCTAGAAGTATAGCTCCGCGGGCTGCAAGCCGCAAAAACGTGCTGCTGCCGTGATGACTTACAAGAGGATGGCTAGCTCGGCTTGTGAGCCTTACCTCTGCTTGCATTGATTCCTTTGGCTAGTGGAGGACCTTGGGACTGAGCTTCCCTCGTCTTTTGGAGGGGCCCTACATTCATAAAACTGGGAGAAGGTACCACTGCTTCTAACAGCAAGATTCAAGGAGCCAGCAAGCGGGCCCTAAGTAAGGAAGCGAGCGAACCTTGTCAGGTTAATTCTGTCCTTCTTGCTGCCTTGCGAGCAATGGCTGATATTGGACTGCTCGATTTGAAGGGTGTTTTCCCTGAACGGAAGGGAGAATGCTTACTTTTGGCTTGTAAGCGATAACCGACGGTGCAGCCCATCGTTGAGGAAACTCTGAAAAGAGTGACGCCGGTTGAGCCAATCTCCTGTAGCGACCATGATTTACAGAGCTTTGAAATTGCGTCCTATAGTGGATTGCAGCCTTGCTATGAGTGTAGCGTTGTTTGATAAAGGTAAATTTTCTAGTGACTGTGAAGTTATCTGTGCAATGGAATATAGTTGACAAGATGGTTCACCGCTGTCAGAATTTGTTTGGCCACTGCATTCGAGTTTGTGTTGGTCGCCTGAATCTTTTCTCGCAATAATTCCTTTAGCAAGTTACCTTCTATATTTGTGGTGTAAATAATTTTAGTGTTGGACATTTTTTACCGTAAGAGCGAAATTAGTGTTTTGACGCTTATGTATATAATTTAGTTAAAATGAAGGTCGCATTATAATTATATACATATATAGTTTTACACATTAAAGCGAGTACCGGCTGCGTTTCCAGTAAGGCTATTCCCGCCGGGGTCCCTTCTAGTGTAGAGGCAACAGTGCTTATAATTGTGAATCGTAGATTATTTTTTAGAAACCATCAAACATAACTATTTATTTGTTTTATTTTCATCCGCCATCATTAGTAATTTATTTTGGTCAATTGTATTCCTTTTTATCTAAATTTCGATTATGACCTATTTCATTTTTGTTCCATTGTGATATTTCGTTTCCCACCATGACTGCCATCTAGAATTGAGTCATTTTCCTTTTCATAATATAACAACATAATTTCACGGATAACAAAAGCCATTACACACACACACACACACATATATATATATATATATATATATATATATATATATATATATATATATATATATATATATGATAGTGAAACCACTGTATAGCAGCCAAAAGTTTAACTTATGACTGAAGAGGGTATGATAAACTACATACTGAAACTAGTCTCGTGAATTAAACTTTTGGCTACTAGACAGTGGTTTCACTATCGTATACCATTACTCGTCATTGAGTTCTTTTACTTACATATATATATATATATATATATATATATATATATATATATATATATATATATATATATATATATATAAACTGCATCCGCAGGTATGAGTCCAGAATAACCCTCCCTCCCCATATAATCATCGAATCTTGCGTTTGAAAACATTGAAGTTTGGACTATCTACTGACTTAGGTGGCAAACTATTCCAGTAATCTACCATTGTGCTGGTGAAGAAATATTTTCTAACATCTAACCTGCACCTCTGTTTTTTTCATTCTTAAGTGGTGACCCCTAGTCCTATTACTGCTTTCTAACTCAAATAACTTGCTAAAATCCAACTTATCCATCCCAGAACAGATTTTAAAAAGCTTAATCATATCTGCCCTCACACATCTTCTTCCGAATGAGAACATATTTAATACTCTCAGTCTATCTTCATATTCAAGGTGCTTCAGGGAAGGTATTATTTTTGTAGCCCTCTTTTGTACTGACTCTAGAATGTGGTGACCATGCTTGTATACACTACTCTAAGTGTGGCCTAACATACGAGTTTAAGGATAACCAAAAACTCTTGTAGCTAAGTTACTCCTAATGTATCCTAGCAGCCTATTTATTCTATTTTTTGCCTCGATACACTTCTTTGAAAAGTTCAGTGAACTATCTACTACTACACCTAAGTTCTTCTCATCCTCAACTGAATTTAGCCAATACCCATCCATTTCATAGCTAATTTCCCTAGTATCCCATCATATGTTAATAACTGCATTTTTTAAGGTAAAAGTCATTGCCACTTCTGAGCCCAAGCTAATAACTTATTTAAGTCATTGCACTTTAAAGCTACCCTCAACTTCTTTGACTACAGCTGCCAATTTAGTGTCATCAGCAAAAATTGACACTTTGCTATTTACAGCCTCTCAAAGATCATTTATATAAACTATGAATAATAAAGGGCCTAGAACTGATCCCTGAGGTACGCTACTGATAACGTCCATCCACTGTGACCTCACCCCATTGAGTACAACTCTCTGTTTCCTGTCTTTCTTTCATTCAGCTATCCAATTCAAAACTTTCCCACATATCCCATGCATTTTTAAGTGGTGAACTAGTCTCTTGTGTAGAGCCTTATCAAAAGCTTTGCTAAAATCTAAGTAAATTACAGGGGAGGAACTACAATAGGCATTGAATAGGATGAGAAGAAACAAAGCCGGGGGACCAGATATACTAAGATCTAACCTGTATAAAAACTTAGAGAAGAGCCAAGTAGTGATAACAAAATTAACAGAGATATACAATGATATACTGGAGAAGAGGATAGATGTGGAGAAACGGAAAGTGACGATAACAAAAATGATACCTAAAGCGAATAAACCAACGGAGGAGGAATTGAGGCCTATTGCACTTGGTAATTGTTCGGGCAAAATATTTATGAATATTTTAAAGGAGAAAATTGAAGAACACATCATGATAAATGAGGAGAAGAAGGAGGTCCAGGCAGGGTTTACAAGAGGGGGCAGAGTAGAGGACAACTTAGTAATTCTGCAATATTGTATAGAGGAAACCTACAAGAAAAAGGAAAGCCTGATGTTAACATCAATAGATTTTAGCAAAGCATATGACTCAATAAAAAGGGAAAAGGTAATAGAAGCATTAATGAAATATAAAGTAAATGAAAGGATAATAGATATCATAAGCAAATTATACACAGGAGACAAAACAATTATGGAAATAAGTGATGAAGATAGGATCGAATTTGAAGTCTCAAGTGGCATAAAACAGGGATGCATGGCCTCTACTGTACTATTTAAACTAATAACATATTTAATATTAGAAGAAGTGGAAGAATGTAATGTAGGATTTGAAAATGAGAAGTTCAAGTTGAGAATGCTTTACTTTGCAGATAATGGATTAATTCTGAGCAGGAACATACGAGTAGAGGAGGCAGAACAGAACATTAAAAATTTTATAAGAAAAAGTGAAAAATATGGGCTAAAGATAAACTTAAGCAAAAGCAAAAATATTCTATTTAACATAAAACAAAATGAACAACCAGAAGAAATTGGAGGGGTAGGGGTAGTGTCAGAAATAAAATACCTGGGAGTGGTAATTAATAAAGGAAGAATTTTTTCAGGAGACAAAGGGAAGTAATGAAAGAAAAGGCGATTAGGATGGCAAATAATGCATAATAAAAAATAGCTGTAACAAACTGATGGTAAGGGAAGACCTTCTGGAAGGCAGTGGCATTGCCAGGAATATTATATGGAGGAAAGGTGGTTGGATTTAGTAAAAAAGAAATGGAAGAGATCCAGAAAATTGAGAACAGAGCATACAGAGTGATTTTAGGGGCAGGGCAGGAAGATGTGGTTGAGGTTTTAAGAGGAGAGATAGGGGCAACATCAATGGTAGCAAGAGTGATGAAGGGAAAGCTTACATATTACAGAAGCATAGTGACAGAGAAAGAACAAGTTAGAAATTAACTGCTGAGAAGAATACTTGAGGACATGAGAGAAAAAGAATATTTTGGTTTTATGAATGAAGTGGACAAATATAAAAAGGAATTAAAACTGAGGGAAGCACAGATAGTAAAAATGAGTGAAGATGAGATGAAGAGGGAAGTGAATAAATGGGATACGGAAGAGTGGAGAAGAGCATTGCAAAAGAAAAACAGTGTAAGGATATATCGTATGAATAAGAAGGATATTGGAGAAGAGAGATGGTACGATAATACATACGGAGCAATCTTCATGTATAAGGCAAGGACTAACACACTGAAATTAAATGGTAGAAGAAGATTTAGTGGTGGGGAAGTGGGGTGTGAAGTATGTGGATGGGACATGGAAAATCTGCAGCACTTCATTATAAATTGTGAAGGTTATGTGCTGTAGAGGCGGGTAAGAGTACTGCAGAGACCACATGAGGAGGATGAAGAGCGAATGTTGGGGAAATTCTTATTTGGAAGAGATGAAGTGAAAATGGAGAGAAACAAAGAAACTTTGGAAAAAATGATAATGAAAAGGAAAATACTTACAGCTAGAAGATAAGAAAGCCGAAAAGGGGAGCTGTTCCAAAAGCAATCCCCGAACAGCCTTCAAGTAAAGTCAAGTCAATCCCTTATTTAATTGTTTAGTTTGTAGTTGAATTATATTTTGGTTATTATATTTTATCTTAAGGCATTATTAATTTTTAATGAGGTTCTCTATTCCATTTAAATGATTCATGAAGGTAAAATAATTAAGTATCTTAAAATCCCCGTGAAAAGTCTAATATTGTACTTATTTTTATAATAAATTTTCGCCTACATTAAAGTTTATTTTCCTTGCATTTTTCAATTTAATTTAGGTAATCATAAAGTTATCTAGACCAATTAATGTAGCCACAAGTGGTGTTCAGGATCGTTTAACTACTTAATTATTCATAATTCAGGAATAATTCGTAAAAATAACTTCATCCCACTCTGTTAATATTGTTTCTCCTTCGTATTTAAGCCACGTTTTCTCTCTGGCCGTTATAGAAAACTTTCTCTTTCGCGTAGACTGAATCACGTGAGTTCTGAATCAAAAAATATGTAATTGATCCTTCACTTTCCCTATATCCTAGATCTTTACTCACCTCCACTACTTTCACCGCTTCCATTTTTCCCGAAATGGATATTATTTTCCGTAAAACAAATATAACCAAACATTCAATTGTATATTTAGGCCAAAATCAAACTACAAAGACTAGGATTTAATCTGTCTGCACTTCGACTTTCCAGACGTTCACCACGATCACGGTAGAGGTTCCGCCTGTCACAACTACGCCTGCGATTTTGGCTCAGAAAGAATGTCAACACTTGCAATCACCATTCCATCCTCTACTCTGGGCTCAAACCTGAACCTCTACTCATCAGCTTTAGCGCCCCTTCGTCTTCCGTCTTTGGACCATGAAGATCTGATTGAGTGGCTGTGCCTTTAGGCCACGTTGATGGACGTTCACGACCTCATGGGGGCAGCAAAAAGCCTTGCAAATTGCTCAAAATGTCCTCTTAAGTCATTTTTAGAAATTCAAAAAGATATTGAAGGAATATATATGCGTAAAAATATCGTGTGCTTTAAAGTCAGCTTTCTGCCATAAGAGTTTGAAAGCCCATTCGCTTTCTGGTTTAACTGTGGGAGCAGGTTCAAAGTGATAATTAAACTCGTTCTGAAGTTTTCAAAACGCTCCTGAAAAAGATTTTCACCTGAACTACGAGGAGCGTTCAATAAGTTTTGCAATTCGGATATAAGGAAACGAGATATGAGGAAAAGTGTTTTATTATTTTTCAACAGAACTACCCTCGACTTCAATGCATTTGCGCCACTTGTCCCTGAGGCTTCGAATTCCCGACAACCAGAAATCTCCCGACTGCTGTTCATTCCACTCCTGGACGGCGAGCTGGACATCTTCATCGTCCCCAAACCGGCGTCCACGTAGTGCAGCCTTGAACTGGTGGAATAAAAAGTAGTCGCTAGGGGCCAGATCTGGACTGTAGGGGTATAGCGTACGAGAAGGGCAGGCGAGCGGCTTAAAAGCTTCGTTTGAATGAGTCTTTTTTGAGACTCAGGATGGCCGAGTGGATTCGCCGCTGGCTAACACTGGTCCAGCGACGCAGGAAGCTTTTCGCAACTCGCCTACGCTATTATTTTTTCTTTGCCCCTTTTCCTACTCCACTCTATCTACAAGGGATGTGGTTGAGCTCCTCGAATCCGCACTCGCGCAGGGCAGCTTGTGCAACTCTGGCCTTGTGGACTTTGACGACGTTGAAGTCGATTATGGGACGTGAGGTTTCGTGAGGTTTCTAGGGACCCAACGGGCAGAGACCTTGGTCATGGCCAAACTGTCATGGATGATGTTGATAACACTTTCATGTGATATTCCAAGTTCTCGCTCGGTTTCTTCGACCTTCACTCGTTGATTTTCGAGGATCATCCTCTCCACCCGGGCCACATTGTCCTCGTTGGTCACGTCTGACGGGCGTCATCTTCAAGGGACTCACGTCCATGGCGAAATTCCCTATTCCAGCGAGCACTGGTTGTATAGGAAGCGGCGGTGTCGTTGTACACTGAAACCATGCGTTCATGGATTTCTTTTGCATTCTTGCCTTCCTTGGTAAAAATTTGATCACTGCGTGGTGCTCAACCTTCTCCATTGTTAAAATATTTGTGACTGACGATCTATGATCAGCTACTGCTTCTTAAATAGACGAGGCAGGATCGTGTGGTTGCAGGTCCTGACTTGTCATACCTTGTCCTAACACCCCCATAAACAGCCATCCCCTTCCTCTGGTTTGCCCTACCGATTCGCAAAACTTATTGCCGCTCCTCGTACGTCGGAGCACATTTGTCCCTCATTGACCCTCGATAGGACTAGAACACGTCGTGGGGCAAACACAAAGCACTGAAGAGAAAAAATAAGTTTTGTTCACAATTAGGAGTGTCTGGCCTACATGCGAACGTTCGAGGGACAGTGTTAAAAATTAAGCAAAAAAATAAATTATACAAAGAACCAAGTGGTGGGCAGGATTTTTTGTTGTTTTCGTCGATGCCTAAGCGTCATGCAGTTACTGAGTTCTTGCAACGTGCAGCATGCAAGCTCTATTAAGATCAAAGTGGTTGCTCGCTGCCTCAGTGTGCACGGTTCAAATCCCTCACCAGCTTGGATTTTTTCAAAGTAGGAAGTAACTATTTACGAAGAAAAAATATTTCGTTTTCTCTTTCTTGCGGTGTGTTGGATTTATTTCATCATTCTCTCGAGCTCATGAGAGATTTATATATATGTATAAATCTTTCATGAGCGCGAAAGAATGATGAAAATGAATCCAACAAACCGCAAGAAACAGAAAACGGGAAAAAAAATTCTTCGGAAATATTATTTACTAATTCGCAAAGATTCCGTACAGGGTGGGTTTCGAGGCAGCGAGCATCCGCTTTGATGATTTAATTGTGATCAAAGCGGATGCTCACTGCCTCAGTGTGCACGGTTCGAATCCCACCCCTGTATATATATATATATATATATATATATATATATATATATATATATATATATATATATATATATATATATATATATATATGTTATGCTGTCCATGGCCTCACTGCATAACTGAAAGAATACACATATGTGTATAAGAACTTTTATTCAAAAGAATACACATGTGTGTATAAGAACTTTCATTTTTTTTGTATAAAATATTTCACCGTTATATATAGAACGTTGTATTTTTGTATATATATGAATATAATTTCTCAGAAACAGAGTTTTGAAGGGCCGACACGAAGGCGCCATTGATTTCCGCAAAGTAGTTGATTCAGCATTCCCCCCCTCCCTTTATAATCCACGCTTCACCGTCAGATTCTCTAAATTCCTTTATTTCCGCCGGAAATCATGTATCGGGTATAAAAGACAAGCACAACCCAAAGGACAGGTAGCTATGCAGGAGTCTCTCGACTGGCCACCCGTTCGCTCGAAATCGTCAAGATAAATCCCTGATTAAATCCCGGTCAGATTTTATTCGAGTAACACTCTGATTTTAGTGTGAGTTACCCTAAGTTTCGAGAGTAACTAAGACTTCCTGCTGAGAAGACCCCGTCTTTTCACACCTCACTTTTCCCGCGTTCGTACTATCAAAACTCTGTTCCTCGTACCATTAAACCTCCCCAACTTGTGCCAGTAGTATAAGATTAAATCACACTTAAGCAAGTAAATTCGAATAGAAGCCTGCCTCTTTATATCCTCCCGCAAGCATCGCAACGGCACCCGGAGTAACGAACGTCGAAGGAAAGGTAACGTCAAGTAGGTGACAGTGAAAGAAGCTGTAATCAGGTACAGGTAGTTCAAAGGTGTCCTAATCCCGAGTACGAGTCTGAAGCCGGACAAACCTAGGACCATAGTAACCCAGTGAGGCAACTACGACGAGGTTAGTGTGCCGTAATATATATATATATATATATATATATATATATATATATATATATATATATATATATATATATATATATATATATTGGTACCAATTTCAAAGATTTTAGAAATGTCACGATCCAAGAATTCCGAGCTAGTGATCCGCAACCCCCGGAGAAACTTTGAAATAAATACAGACCGTTTGACTTTATCATTATGACCTGAGTAAAAATGAATATAAGAACAGGCGTTGGTAGGCTTACGATAGACGGAAAATTTAAATCCAGATGGAGTCCTATGAATAAGTAGATCTAAGAACGGGAGGACACCATTTTGTTCGAATTCAAGGGTAAATTTGATAGAAGGAACTGGAGAATTAAGTTCAGTAAAAAAACTATTAACATCCTTAGAAGAAGGCCGCAAACAAATAATATCATCTATATATCAGAACCAAACAAGGGAAAATCGATAATGGTGGGGAGGAAGGTAGTTTTCTTTTATATGCCATTAAAATAAAACTTATAGTTTTTAGTACACATTGAGATGAGTTCAATGAAAATATTAACTGACAAGGGAATATCAAAGTTACGCAATTTATCACTAAGGAATGGCACTTTAGTAAAAAGAAAACAAACATTGAAACTATATATCGAAACAGGCCTTCTTGCCAAAATATGGGTCTGATTTAGTTTACCTTTGGCATAGAAAACAGGTCTGATGTGACGTCACCCCACTCTTCTTCCCGCGGAGCTCCAACGCCATTTTTGTTTGCTAGATAAGGTTTTGGATATTTTAGGTGTCTGGTGTAATTTTTACGAGTTATATTATAGTCCGCAGTGTTCATGAATATTGCGTGATTCCGATGGTTTGGGTTTCCATGGTGAATATGATCATTGTGAAGGAAAATGAGTGCGATTTCATAACGGTGACCAACGTGCGAATTTCTGTGTTTTCAGATTACATAAAATGGCGCGTAGTACACAGTCCGTCAAAATTTGGAAATTTGTGAAAATTATACGAATAAATATTTCGTTTTAAAACTATTGTATGTTGATCACGTAATATTGTTTTGTGTTTGAAATGTGAAAAAGCTACCCAAAAAATGAATAAAAATATAGGATATCAAAGTGCAAAGTTGACCATTTTTATCGGTGTTAAATGATGTTATTTGTGTTATTACTTATTATCTAACATTATTTGACGTTATATGCAAGATTTAATTATATATAGTGTTGTGCTAAGTGTGTACTCGTTGTACTCGGATGAAGGAGAGAGTGATGGTTGATTGGTGAGAGCGAGAGCAGCTCAAGTGAGAGTGAAGTGAATGTGGAGAAGGGTATTTAGATAAGGGAAGTGCCAAATGTGGATAAGTTTAGGTTGCATGGTGAGAAGAGTGTGGAAGAATTCTTCGGGGAATTTGAGCGGTATTGCAAGCTCAAGTACCCGGAGAATAAGGGATACTGGATGAATGTTTTAGGAGGGTGTTTGGATGGAAAAGTATTAGAGTTTTTCCGCGTGATCACGAGTGTGGTGAACCGAGGTATGAGGTGGTGAATGAGAGACTGATTGGGCAGGTGAAACGAATGAAAGAGAGTGTGAAGTATAAAAGGGTGAATGAATTTGAGAAGGCTCGAATGGGGAAGAGTGAAAGTGTGAACATGTATGCACATAGGCTTGATAGTATGGCGAGAAAGAGGTATGATGATGATGATGTGAATGAATGTGAACAAATGATGATAAAGTTCCTTGATAAGGTCCCGCGAAAGGTAAATGAATGGCTGAATGGGAAAAGAAAGGAGAGAATAAGGCTGAGAGGTGAACGGTTGGTGTGGGAGGATGTGTTGGAACTGTTGGAAGAGGGGCGATTTGATGAGGAAAGTGATTTAGAAGAAGATGGATGGTATAGTGTGAATGTTAGGGGTAAGAAGCCAAGGAGCTTTCGTCCCCTGCAGCAGTTTGTCAGCTATCGGGATGCCCTGAGGGCTGCGCCAGCTGGGGTAATGCCGAGCTTCCTGGGCTGGCAGACTGGATGGGCAAATGGAAGGGGACAGATAACTGGTAAGCGCGCGAATGGGTATATGCGGGAGCAACCGAGGTATGTCCCAGCAAATGAGAGACCTAATGGTGTGAGAAAGATGGTGGAATGTTGTAGGTGTGGAAGAAAGGGTCATATGTTGGCGGAATGTAGGTGGACGTCAGGGGCATGTTTTATAAAGTATTACCAGGGAAGTGTGAAAGAGTGTTTCGAATGTAAAGAAAGAGGCCATTTGAAGAAAGATTGTCCGAAGTTGAATGGTGGAGCAAATGCTGGAGGGAGTGGAAGATTTGCATGTGGTAACTGTGGAAAGACCGGTCATTATGCGAGGATGTGCCGTGCCCAGAGGAATGTATGTAGCTATTGTGCGATGGAAGGGCATTCGAGTGAAAAGTGTTGGATTAGACTGAGAGCGCAAGGTGTGAATGGAAAGTCTGAAGCGGGAAACTGAATTGTAAGAGGGTACCTGGTGAAGTATCCTCTGGGGGGGCATGAGTACGAGTAATGTGTTAGTAAGTCTGTCTAGGGTGAAAGTGCTGTCTGGTAGGAAGTATGAGTGTGAAAGTTGAATTGAATGGGATTGAGTGTTTGGCTTTGATAGATTCTGGATGCAAGACGAGCTTGATATATAAGGATGTATATGACAAGGTGAGTGAAAAAGCCCTCCTGTCTGAGTGTAAGGGTAGTTTGGTAGGTATTGGTAGTAGGAGAGTGCCTGTGATTGGAATGATAAGGTCAGCTGTTTGAATACATGGTATGTTGATAAATAAAAGGGAATTTTCTATGATTGATAAGGTGAGTAGTGAGTATGGTGTGATTTTACGGTATGATTTTATGAAAGTGAACCATATGGTTGTGCATCCTGCCAGTGATCAGATTGAGAGAAAGATTGGTAAAATGGGGTGTATAAGTTGTATGTAGGGGAAAATGGTAATTTTTTGATGAATGTGTTTAGAGGTATTGAGGTGACTGCTATAGAGAGTGTAAGGCTTGTGAAGGGTGAAAGGGTGTATGTTAGAGTGAGTTGGAGTAAATATATGAGTTTGAATGTGGGTGATAACACTGTGATATTGGATGGAAAGGATGCGTGTTATAAGGTTAGGCGTGTTGCTTGTGTGTTTGATGGCTTGATGAGAATGAATGATCCGTTTGTATGTGTGCAAGCGGACCCCAGAGTGAAAAGGCAGGTGAGGGCGATCCAAGTTGGAGATGTACTGGGTCACCTCTCCACTATCAGTGAGGTAGGTATGGATGATAGCACGGATGTCAGGGTAAATGTTGTGAATGAAAAGACGTGTGAATGGACGTATAATGAAGTGGAAAGGATGGTGGAATTGGATGAATGTTGGACTGAGTATGAAAGGGAGGATGTGTATCGAATGTTGTTTGAACGAAAGGGGGTCCTCAGTACGGGCGAATGTGATTTTTCGGGTGTGAGTAAGCCTCTGACTGAGTAGATGGGCAAAAAAGGAAGTACGATTGTTAGGTTGAATGATAAGATGAATGAAGCGTATGAGAGACTGAAAGATGCAGCGGCTGAATATGTTGAATTGGCCTCCTCGGAATATAGTGTGAATGCTAAGATGCTTGAATTATATACAGATGCGAGTGTGTACTGTATGGGAAGTTTTCTGATGCAAGAGGAGCGTTTGAATGGAGAGAATGTCAGGAGAATAATTGGGTATGTATCCAAGGCTATGAATGCGGCAGAGCGAAATGATTCGACTGTGGAGCGAGAGTTGGCTGCGATAAAGTATTGTTTGAAAGTGTTGCGTCCGTATTTGTATGGCGTGAGGTTTGTGATCAAAACAGATCATCAACCTCTTGTGTATCTGCAACGTATGAAATGGGCTGATATTAGGATTGTGAGGACTTTGGAAGATTTGAGTGATTTTGACTAAGTGATTGAGCACGTGCCTGGTGAACGGAATGGATTGGCTGATTTGATGTCAAGATATCCTGGTATGAATGATGAAAATGTGTGTGGAGTGAGTGATCCTGAGTATTTGCCGAAAGGGATTATGAATGGAAAGGAGAGTAAGGGTGGTTGGTGGTGATTCCTTGTTTGAGAGTGTATGGAATGGTTTGCAAGATTTGAAGAGTGATGGAGTAAATGTGAGAGTGCCCGATAGCGTGGATGGCTTAAGAAAGGAGGTAATGAGTGAAGTTTGTAGGAAACCTGAGAGTATTGGTATGGTGAGGGTATAGTGTATGGTTATCAATGTGATTTATCTTCGGTTAATAAATCAGCCTAGATATCGTTTCGAAAACCATAACCATAATTTTTGTTTGATCGAAGATGTCTGCCGTTAGCTTTAGGCCTAAAGGCGACAGCGAAATAAATTTTGGAATAATGACTTGGGCGTTAAGAAAGACAATTACACAAATATAAATATATTCATAAAATCAACAAATGTACAATGAGATAAGTAGGTTAAGTAAATATGGTGAATAATATGGTGAAACAATATAGAGTGAATAATAGAGTATCTTTGAGTAAATAATATTGAGTATCTATGAGTAAATAATATTGAGTATCTATGTTAATATAGTAAATAATTTAGAGTATCTTTGATGTAGAGTAAATGTGTAGTAATTTAGAGTATCTATGTAGTATCTATAATGGACTGAATGGGGGCTGCAATGAGAAGCAAATATAATTAGGATCTCCTCTCGTATGGTCGTTTGCAAGGAATTGTGAGAGAAAATGGAATTAAATAAGTAAATAAATAATTGTAGAAGGAATGGTTACCGACCTTTATACGAAGAAAGCAGCGAGTCGAATGGGCAGTATAGCGTGCTCTTTTGATCGAGCTAGGAACGTGTGTTTGTTTGTTTGTGTGTGAAATTTAAGAGATGTTGTTTGGAACAGTATACGTTAATTAAATTGACAAGAAAATAAATGAATTAATTAATTATTAAGTTTAACATAAAATGATTTAATTTACAAAAGTTGAAGTAAATTAATTGAAAGATTAAATTGACAAAGTTAGAGTAAAATAAATGAATGATTAAATTAACAAAGTTAAAGGATTGCATCAATTATTTAAATGACAAAAGAATTGAATTTTATACATAATAAATGATGATATATATATATATATATATATATATATATATATATATATATATATATATATATATATATATATATATATTAAGTTTCTGAGGAGGTTTTTATTAAAGGAATTCTCAGAGGCATTGCTATAAGGGTGTGGAACTTTATGAAAGAACTGAGAGCAATGTGTATGCAAGAGTTCCCGCCGTTTCAGGAAGTGTTAATTGTAGTGATTCGTTTGTATGGAGTGGTTGTTTATGTGCACTTTGGTGGTGAGAGGCCGATTGTGTACAAAGATGAGAAAGTGAGGGGTTCGAATGCTAATGTGGTGCATCTGCAGTGTTTAGGCGGTGTCCATTACAATTGGGTGATTGAAAAGTGTTCATGGATGAGAGAGAAGAGTGATTGTCTGGATGAAGATGAGTGTGTAGTGAATGATGATGTGCAAGTTGATGACGGTGTGGATGTTAGTGCTGATGTTGGTGTGATTGTTCGTTCTGTATATTACGAGCATAGAGGACCTGATATGACGGAAGCGAGAGTGAAAGTTGGTGAAAGATTCTTCTGTGGTTTGATTGATACTGGTGCACAAGTGTCATTAGTGAGCGAGAGGATTCTGACTAAGTATGATGAGTTTAGATGTTGTGAACGTAAGCCGATGAAATTACTGATAAATGGATTGAAGAATGGAATGATAGTGCCATTGCAAAAGGTTAGTCTGAGAGTGAGTTTGGGCAGTGGTGTGAATGTGAAGCATGACTTTGTGATTCTGAAAGATGAGCACATGCCATGTTGTTTCTTGCTTGGTGTAGACTTTAGGAGAGTTACAGTTACAAGGAGTTACAAGGAAAGAAAGTACCCTAGGAGACCTTACGGTCCATTCAAAGAGGGTACCTTTCGACTAGCAATCGTGCGGGCACATGGCTGCTCAATTGTTTTGCGTCCTTAAACGGCCACTTTTCAAGACTTTGTCTAGTCTTGACTTGAACTGGTTAACAGATTCACTGTTGACAACTTCCACTGGAAGTGCGTTCCACTTACCGTAGATACTGTACGTGAAAAAATTTCCACACATATTGTGGTTGTAACGCTTCAGTTCAAGTTTGAAGCCGTGATTGCGCGTTCTGTTCTCACTCAGTGTGAAAATATCCCCGTAGTCAACATTGTCGAACCCTCGAAGTATTTTGAAAACTTCGATGAGCTGACCACGCAGTCTACGGGTTTCCAACGAGAACAAAGCTAATTCCCTTAATCTATCTTCATAACTTTTATGTCTGATAGAGGGAATCAGTTTGGTTGCCCTGGCTTGTACCCGTTCCAATCTCGCGATGTCCTTTCGAAATGAAGGACTCCAAAATTGTACGGCATACTCCAGGTGCGATCAGACAAGTGAGTTGTACAAACACAGTACAATCTCCTTGTTCCGATATCCAAACTGGTGCTTTATATAGCCTAGCATCATTTGGGCCTTTTCCTCCGCCTCAATGCACTGTTTCTAGAACTTGAGGTCACTAGTGATTGTTACATTCAAGTCCTTCTCAGTGTCGGTGGATTCAATAGCAGTGCCCTTAAGGATATACTTAGATTGGGGGTTTCTGTGGCCGATATGCATCACTTTGCATTTGTTCACGTTAAAAGGCATTTGCCACGTGTCCAACCACTCCCCAATCTTCCCAAGATCTTCCTGCAGGCGGACAGTATTTCCATCCTTTGCAACGTTCATACCAAGCTCGGTATCGTCGGCAAATTTGGAAATCTTGGCAACCATGTCACCGTCCATGTTGTTGACGTAGATGATGAATAGTAGTGGTCCCAGGACAGAACCTTGAGGCACCCCGCTAGTAACGGGCACCCACTCAGAAGCCTGTCCATTCACCACCACCCGTTACCGTCTGCCACTTAGCCAGTTCTCGATCCAGCCGGCTACTTTTTCGTCTATGCCCAGCGCTCGCACTTTCTGGAGAAGGCGGCTGTGTGGTACCTTATCAAAGACTTTCTGAAATTCTAAGTAGACCACATCCACCGCCTTGTCCCGATCGTGCTCACTGAAGACGAAGTGGAAGAATTCCACAAGGTTCATCAGGCATGACCGTGGCCTTCGGAAGCCGTGCTGGGAACTCCTCAGTAGCAGGTTTGACTCTAAATGCGAAGTCATTTTGTCCACCATCATGCTTTTCATGAGTTTACCGACTATCGAAGTCAGACTTATAGGTCGGTAGATTGACGGTTGGCTACGGTTTCCTTTCTAGAAGATAGGATTCACCTCCTCTTCACGCCAGTCTCTAGGAACGCATTCGGTACGGATTGACATGTTGAAGATTGCGCTCAGGTGTCGTGACACTTGATTGCGCACTTCTTTTAACACTTTAGGTAGAAACCCATCCGGGCCAGGTGACTTATTCGTCATTAGGTCACTGATCTTTTTTATTTCCCCTTCGGTGAAGTCTATATCCTCCAGCTTTTCCCCCGAGTAGGAATTCATTGGCTGGGGCATGGGACCACACTCTTCATTAAACACTGAAGAGAAGTAGTCGTTCAGGAGGTTAGCATTTTCTGCATCTGAATGCTTTAATGCCCCCTCCTCATTTCTCAAAGGGCCAATCGTTCGATGAATTGGTTTACGGCTGTTCACATATCCAAAGAACTCCTTGGGATTCTCTTTACAGAGTCTCGCCACTCGGAGTTCCTCAGACCGCTTAGCCGTCCTTATGCTGGACTTCACTCTCCTGGCTAGCTTCCGGTATTCGTCAAAGTCACCCGAGATCTTCGATTGCCGGTACACAGTTCTCTTCTCTCTAAGCAGTTGGCCGATTTCTCGATTAAACCACTTTGTTTAAACCGAAGACCGACGGGGACATTTGGATGCTAATAAAGATTGTGTTATGAAAGGTGAATGTGTGGTGATGAAGTTGAATGAGTGTGCGAAGAATGTTGTCAAATTTTGCGGTATGATTGAGTTGATCATGGATGATGAGAAGGAGGTTTTAAGTGATGATGATATTCTAGAGATGCAAGAGATGTGTCCTTTTGTCAGTGAGTTGAAGAGGTGTGTAATGAATGACTTGATTGTTTTAGTGATTTTAAAAGGTATTATAAGGATTTTGTTGTTTGTATGGATGTTGTATATTTTGTGAGGCATGTGAAGGGTGGTGATGATATGTATTAACCTGCGATGTCCTTGGTTGGTTTGGTTGGTCTAGTGAAGGTTGTGCATGATAATTATGGGCATATGGGTAAGTATAAGCTGTGGAAGTGTATGAAAGAGCGTGTGTTCCATCCGTTTCTGAGGACTGTTGTGAATGATGTCGCGACTACGTGTGAAAGGTGTCAGAAGCGAAGGGTGCAAGGTGCGCAAGTGAAGCCACCGATGTTGAAAGTGGACGCGAAAGAACCGTTTGAATTAGTAGTAATTGATTGTGTGTCTTTACCGCGTACAAGTGCTGGGAATGTTGGTATGGTTTTTATGGTTGATCATAAAAGTAAGTTTGTGTATGCGGCGCCTGTGGTAGATAAACGGAGTGTGACCGTTGCCCGTGTGGTTGAGTAGTTGTTTTTTTCCGATGTGTGTATGAAAGCCTAGGAGATGTCTGAGTGATAATGAGCCTGAGTTTGCGAGTGAAGTGTATGTTCCGTCTTCGAATGGGTAGGCTGAACGTACAATTAGGACCTTGTGTGAGATGTTGAGAATGATGAGTACGACTTTGAATGACTGGAATGAATGGTTGTGTAGAATGTTATGGGCATATAATTCGACGAAGCAATAGTGCAACTGGAGTGTCCCCATGTCAATTTGTTGTGAATTTTGAAAGGCGAGTGAAAGTGAGCAAAGTGTATGGCGTTAGGCACATGAAAGGCTCCGTTTGGACGAAATTGTTGCAAAAGTATTGAAGGTAAGAGAAGTAAAGGGTAGGTTGAATGTGTCCAAGATGAGTGAAAAGTTTGAAGGACCGTATAGAGTTGTGAGAGTGTGGGAGAATGGTGTGACGTATGTTTTAGAGAGTTTGAATCAAGGTGTGACTGAGAGAGTGCGGGCTCATCAGAGTAAGTTGAGGAGGTGGAGAAAACCTCTTGACTACCTGGTGAACCATCCGGTGTATGAACTGTGCAGAGTGACAGATAAGGAGTACATAGAAAGCGTGCAAAGAAGAGTGAAAGGAAGAATGCAAGTACAAATGAAATTAAATCTGAGCAAAGTCCTTCTGGTATGGGGGAGCTTGAGAGAAAGATTGAGTGTTTGCATAAACAGGTGCGTGATTTGGTTGATGTAAGTAGACGAGTGAATGAGGTGCCTGTGGCTGATTTTTCTGGTTTGGGGAACATTATGAATATAGTGTGTTTGGGCAGAATGAATCTAGTGAGGCTGATTTTTCTGGTTTTGCGAATGGTAATGGTAGAGGTGAGTTTGATGTGAAGAATGAGGTAACTGACTGTTCTGGCTTCTGGTGGGAACCAGTTTAAGGGGTTTCCGGTGTTGCCGCTGAGAGTAGAGGGGATGTGAGTGATTTGTCTGTTTCGCAAGAGTGTACCTTGAGTGTACCTTGAGGAGCTGATGAATGGGGGTATGAAGAGTGAAGGTTCTGAACGGAAGAGTATGAAAGAGTTCTGTCGAGAGATGGGAGAACTGGTAATGAAGGCTAAGAGTATGGTGGACGAGGAGACTGACATGACGACTGACGAACAACCCCGACAGATTGCTACGCGTAGCCAGGGACCAGTAGACGAGTGTGAATGGGTCCAGAAGGGAGCGATTGAGTATAAAAAGTACTGTGAGTAAGGATTGAGAGTGTATTGTGAATGACTGTGGTTGAATAGCCTAAGGAAGGAGGGGTGTAGTGGAGTGAATGTGAGTGTGTGTGTGAAGGGCCATTCTCCCACCCCTTTCTCAAAACCCTCTTCCTCCCTCTGTAAGATTGTGTGTATGAATGGGATTTTTTTCTTTTTATATATATAATATATTAGGGATTTCATGTTTGTCGAAAATTTCCCCCCCCCTCCCAGCTATTTACAATTTGATATTGAACGTCCCATTTGGAAGGAGGTTTTTCTTTTTTTAATAAAGCCTCAATACTGCGACAAAATCGCTTAACATTTTATCGAGCTCGGAGGCACCAGTCTTTCTTTTTTTTTGTAAGACGTCTGCGTAAATTGTGACCACACAAGCGGCAGTCAGCAGAGCTATCCCCGGGGTAAAACGTGTGCCTTTTCTTTTTTTGAATGGTTTCGGAACCAGTGTACGTCTCGTTTGCTCATTTATCTTTTTTGTTTCTTCTTGTCTCTTGGTTTGGTTGTAAGTAAGTACTTTTGTAAATATTTTTGTTTTGTTAGTTTAACCGATTCCCTCTTGGACTGTTTAGATAAAATTTCGTTTGGTTATAGGACTATTATATTGATCTTGTATATATTGTAATTGTAAATTTATCAATCTCATGAATTGTGTCTGTGTGCATAAGTAACGAGATCTCTTGTAAATACTTACCCCATATTTTTTTGTAAGTAGAGGACTGTACATACAATCCGTTTCATTTCTCCCTCGATTTCTCACGTCCGAACTAGTGTAGGAAGCAGGTTGGAACGTTTAGAATTAGATTATAGATTTTCGGCCCGCTACAACGGGTAAGGCCGTCAACTCTTTTGCGTGTTCACAGTCGTTGACAGAGTGCCGTGATGAGAGATTGTGTCAATCGGTGGTATCGATCGTCGAGCAGATGTCATATCGGCCTGTGTGTTTAGTTAGTATATTGTGTTGTTTTGTTTTACATAGTTATTGCACCGTGTTGTTCAGTCTGGTTCGATCGTTTATGTTGTGCAAATATGATTTGCATTTATGTTGTTTAGATTAGAGGTCGTCTTGTTATTCAGTTTAGTAGAAATATTTTGTTTGTGAGCACGATTGTTAAAGGACCATTCATGAAGTAAGTTTGCTAGGTATTTTTTCTTCATTTTTTTGTTTATTTGTTGAGACCACAAGCTATGTAGGCCATCGGGAATGTCGTATAGCTATTGGGATTGGTTTAATGACTAAACTTGCTTAAATAACAGCCATTAAACCTTGTTATATGAATTTAAAGATGAAAGGAGTTGAAAGAAAGAAAACGTGAAGGAAGTTAACCAAATCAACCGGGAAGGTTTCAAAATCATTGACTCAAATTTAACAAGATTTATTTAACAACAAATAATGGAATATGACTAATTTGATAATACGGTTAATTAATATTTTTAGATATATTGAATATAATGTGTATATAAGTATGTATTGAATACAGGGAAATGGCGGATGATTATAATGTTAGGAGGAGTATGGGGTAATTATATAAAATATAGTATAGTACTGAGTATAGTACTGCGACGACGATTTTGAAGTATAAATAAGGAAAACTTGATTGGAGCGCTGCTGAGTTAAAAGCGATCGTTATAATGCACTGTGGACTGGGGAAATTGGAAAGTCTATTTTGATTGGTTAATTTCGAATTGTGTTTTACAACGGTTTTGATTGGTCGGTAGTTTGAAGAGTGGTACTTTGATTTTGAGGTAACCGTATTGGTATCAAAGGTCGTACAAAAATGGATTTTGGGCGAGATGCATAATTTTCTCAGGCGGAAAATTGCCAACTGCCTCTTTGCAAACTTTGAAGGAGCTTGCAAAGATGTGAGCTGCTACAGTCGCATTTAATCTGAAGTTAACTGATGTAACGACGCAATTTGACCGAACAGGAGATGATGTTGAATATTTCAATAAGTTTGAATTGGTGGTTAAGTTGAATGATTTAAAGGAGATAGAGAATATAGTTCAGCCTTTTCTTACTGGTAGGGCGTTTTCAGCTTATAGTGAATTGAGTGACAGTGCTAAAATTAGATGTTATTTTGAACAAATCCAGCCTTATGAAAGCGTTTGCTATCAATCATTTTTAGGGATATGAGCAGTTCCAAAAAAGGGTTTAACGTGATGAACCGGTTGATGTTTTCTTAACTGATCTATGTGGGTTAGCTCGTTTAGGTGCTATTCACTCTAATAAATTGTTGATGAGGGCGTTTGTTGCAGGATTACCATCTGTGGTATCACGTGAACTCAGAGCCATGTCGAGTATTGAAACTATCAAATTGTCCGAAATTGCTGAGCGAGCAAGGTCGCATATGGCAGATCTTGTAAAAAGATTATGGCGCTCGTATTGCAAGGAAAGTAGGCCTGTGGCACCCAGATTGCAGGATAGATAGGCCCAGCGAGGAACCCACACAAATGGACACCCGGGGGATCTATGAAATCCTGAAAATGGGTACACGCATGAATTAATGAAGTAATATGCCATGTAATAGATAGTAAACCAATGAAAAATAGAGAGAAATAATATATCACAGTTGTATATTTATTAAAAAAACTATGAATAGAACAAAACAGATCGTCAGAGTCTCTTACACGCGGCCACACACAAACATACGCACGGTAGGAAACAGCTGCCATGGACGGAAAGGTCCCAATGATAGATAGCAGGGACAAGGTGAACAAATATAGGGTGATGTATGCCTTGGCCAGTTAAAATTTCTGAGGAACTGTGAAAGGCAAGCGATATCTCTGATACAGGATAGGCCCAAAACGTGGAAAAATATGTAGGTTTATAAGATGCACATAACTCTTGTAGGTCCGCCAAACGAAGGAACTGACGAACATTCAAGATCTTTGGCTCCGCCCCGAGTCCAAGTCAAGCGAAAAAGGTCACCAGGCCCCATGGAAACGAGATATATATATATATATATATATATATATATATATATATATATATATATATATATATATATAACACGGAGGAGAAGAAGACTAAAATAGATAGATAGATAGATAGAGAGAGAGAGAGAGAGAGAGAGAGAGAGAATTAGTCAAGTCGTCTGTCAGCAACCTATTGCTACTATTAGCGTCACGAATCCGTTCCCTTGTGGTGCTGGAACCACGTTGTATAGTCGTATATGAAATTTTGGCTCCGCCCCGAGTCCAAGTCAAGCGAAAAAGGTCACCAGGCCCCATGGAAACGAGATATATATATATATATATATATATATATATATATATATATATATATATATATATATATATATATATATAACACGGAGGAGAAGAAGACTAAAATAGATAGATAGAGAGAGAGAGAGAGAGAGAGAGAGAGAGAGAGAGAGAGAGAGAGAGAGAGAGAGAGAGAATTAGTCAAGTCGTCTGTCAGCAACCTATTGCTACTATTAGCGTCACGAATCCGTTCCCTTGTGGTGCTGGAACCACGTTGTATAGTCGTATATGAAATTTTATAATCTTTGGATGTGATTGATCATTTTTATAATGCTTAAGCCCTTAATTATGTTAGTCCAAGTGACTGGCATAGTTAAGACAAAATTAATGAAAGGCAGACATCCGAGACAGGTTCCCACGCGTGACGATGGGCAGGAGCAAAGAGATTTTTAAGCTCTCATTTAATTTTTAATTCTCCGATTAAAAAAAAATTCTATTATCTCTTTCTTAAGTGTGAATCAAAATTCACCGTTAGACTCTCCATTAAGCTGTTATCTTTGGTCAGCGGTGCTCACAGTTATTTACTGGCAAAATGAAAATTGAAGTTTAGATGAACTTCAGAAGAATTAAAGATGGACTTCAGATGAATTTCCTCAGCAAATTCCTATCATTAGACATTAGACATATATAAAGTGAGAAATATAGTAGTAGAATGTTAGTATTAGGAGAAAATAGTGGGGGAAATGGGGAAAAAATAGGAAAGTGAATATGAAGGTAGAATGAAAGAACGGGTCCCTGGTAAAAGGGTATCACTGGCTTTCTTTGCGTTTGGTTATTTTTTCCTTATTTGTGTTTTTTAGTATATATATATATATATATATATATATATATATATATGCAAAAAATCACACAGGAAAATAAAAGGCAGATCCCAAGTACTTTCGAACTTGTTCAGTTCATTCTCAAGGAATAACGAATAATTTTACAAAGATGGTATATATATATATATATATATATATATATATATATATATATATATATATATATATATATCCATAACCCTATATTTTAAGAACGAGATTTTTTGAAGGTTTGAATAAGATTTTTTTATTTAGTTCGGTTTTAACCTAAGTATATTTAATTTTTTATCAAAGTTATTTCTAATAATTCCTTTAACTACAGAACTACAGAATCTAGGACCAGCAAAGACCCTAAGGTCCGCTCGAGGCTAGTCCGCTACACTAAATCAAAAACTACGATACACCCTTATCTACGAGTGTATCTCTAACATGCTTTTTTTTTTCTTTTTTTTTAATACTATCTACTGTACACACTTATCTACATGTGTACATTATCGTGCAATTTTAACTAATCAAACTAGGGGTCGGGGGAGATAGAAAGTTTTTCTTCTCATCTTCCGCAGCCACTCGACTGCTAGTGGTGAAAAGCTAATTTAGGGATAGAGACTACTTATAGGATAGGCGGAAAAGAAATGGGACATCTAAGCTACACATGCAGAGAATCGCCGGCATCATTTTTAGTCATCATAATTTCATATCCTTAAACCTCCGCTCCAAACTCTCTCTCTGCAAGGACGTTTAAATTCACAGTGCTCAACTACGTTATATTTAAACTATTCAAATGCACGTCGAGACGATTTTTGAACATATTAACCGAAGTGCTATCTACTACGTGGGTGGGCAGCCGATTCCAATTTTGAGTAACTTTAAATGTAAAATAGTTTTGGGCTATACTAGTGTTAAAACGCTTGTTCACTAATTTTAACCCGTGCTGACGAGTATTTCCCCTATGATCCAGTTCGAACAGATTGCGAAAGTCCACGTTTGAGAAACCCTTTAGTATTTTAAATACTTCTATTAGCTGGCCACGTAATCTTCTGCTTTCTAGCGATGGCAAATCTAAAGCCCTGAGCCTTTCCTCGTATGATCTATTCCTCAGCTCTGGAATTAATTTCGTAGCCCTACGCTGCACTCTTTCTAATTGCGCAATATCTTTCATTAAATATGGAGCCCAAAATTGAACAGCGTATTCGAGAAGTGGCCGCACAAGGGATTTATATAAAGGTAAAATTACATCCTTAGATTTGAAGGTGAAATTGCGCGCGATATAACCCAAAACGCGATTTGCTTTTTTACACGCATCCGCGCATTGCTTCGAGAATTTAAAATCGTCTGAGACTAATACTCCCAAGTCTTTTTCTAATTTAACCGCGTCGAGGACTTGGCCTTTCATGGTATATTCTACTCTTAAATTATGGCAACCCAAGTGCATTACCTTGCATTTGCTTAAATTAAATTCCATTTGCCACTTGTCCGCCCAATTGGCAATCGAGTTTAGGTCCCCCTGCAATTTATCGACATCCGATCTTACATAGGCACGATTGCCCAGCTTCGTGTCGTCCGCAAATTTCGAAATCCGACTAAGTATGCCTTTATCTAAATCGTTAATATAAATTAAAAACAATAAAGGGCCTAAAACAGAGCCCTGCGGTACCCCACTACTAACGCTGGCCCAATCTGAACATTCCCCATTTATTACTACCCGCTGCGAGCGATCTTTCAGCCAATTTCTAATCCAGTTTAAAATCTTACCAGTCACCCCAATCGCTTTAACTTTCATTAATAACCTTTGGTGGGGGACGGTGTCGAACGCCTTTTTAAAGTCTAAATATATTACGTCTACAGCTTTGCTTTCATCGTACACGCAAATCATTTTGTGGAAGAATTCGAGCAAGTTAGTCAAGCACGATCTCGCACGCCTAAATCCATGCTGGGTATCGTTAATCAGCTTATTTGCCTCGAGGTGGCTCACTATTCTATCTTTAATTACAGATTCTAAAAGCTTCCCAACTACCGAAGTTAGACTAATAGGCCGAAAATTCGTTGCTTCAAATCTATTCCCCTTCTTAAATATAGGTGTAACGTTTGCTCGCTTGAAATCCAACGGAACTACGCCATCCTCTAATGAGCGATTGAAAATTTCACGCAATGGCTTAACGAGTTCATTTTGAAGCTCCTTTAAATGAATTGGATATACCCCATCGGGGCCCGGAGATTTCGACTTTTTCATTAGCTTAATAAATTTAAGAATTTCCTCGTCCTTTATACTTACATCGGATATGCATTTATCAGCACTACGAACTTCCCCAATTAACGATTCCAATTCGGAAGAATCTTCCACAGTAAACACGCTCGTAAAATGCTCATTTAAAATTTTAGACATTTCTGTCGGAAGTTCAGTCAAACGACCATCCTTATCTTTGATCGGCCCTATCGATCCTTTTACGGGTTTCCTATTATTTACGTACCCATAAAACCGTTTCGGTTCATTCTTTGAATCCTTAGCGAGGTTTATTTCATACTTCCTCTTCGCATCTCTGACCGCACGTTTAACTTCCCTACGAGAATCTATGTAATTTTGCCGACTTATAACTGACCCATTGTTTTTATGAATTTTAAATTTTCTATTTCGGTCCCGGATTAAGCGTAGTATTAACGGACTAAGCCACGGAGCTCTCACCGACTTCCCGCTCTTACGCACATACTTAACCAAATCAGAATTCACACGAAGCAGCGTACATCGAAGTTCTGCGTACATCTCTCCTACCGACCTGTTCTCGAATCGTATTCCCCAGTCTATATCCTTAATCCTTTCGCGAAAAATATCGAAATCACAGCTACCAAAACGAGGGATGAGCTGCGAGCTCATTCTAACTTCTACGCAGGTGTTTAGATCGAATCTAATCGCATTATGGTCGCTGGAAGCTAAATGTTCACCCACACGTACGTTTTCTAACAATGACTCATCGGTTGCCATGATTAAATCAAGAATATTGCTATCACGAGTAGGCTCTTCCACTTTTTGTACGAGAAAATTCTCCAACATAAAGTTTAATAGCCTCTCACCCGGTTTATCAGAAGTAAGGTTGCTAAAGTTAACATTAGGTAAATTAAAATCGCCGCAGACTAATGTGGTCCCTTTTCTAATCCAAGACGTAAGCGTATCGAAGAGTGCAGCATCTTCTCTTTCCAATTGGCAAGGCGGACGATATAGCACGACTAAGTTAATTTTATTTATAGCATCTAAACTTAGCTGGACTAATAAAGCATCACTTCGCATATCATCCTTAGACGAGTCCATCGTTATGGCGTTTAGATCCTCTTTTATATACATTAATACGCCCCCTCCTCTACCGGTTTGTCTATTTCTGTAATGAATTTTGTACCCCGCTATATCGAACTCGCAAACACTGATCCCCGTATGAGTGTCTAACCATGTTTCACTTAGGAATACGAGGTCGAAATTACCCTCTAGAATAACGGCTTTTATTTCGGCAATTGTATTTTTTAAGCTACGAACATTCGCATATATGCATCTCAGTTTGCGCTTTACGTTAACTCTTCTATAACACTCAGATCCGTTCCGTTTCCCTGCACCCCGTCGATAGTGCCCCCTTCACGCGTGGGCCGGCCCGGCGCATCGGCATCACGTGGCCGCGCAACTCTCCTACCTAAAATGCTACGTACGGACTCGTCTAAGATCCTACCCAGCCGACTATTACCCACATCGCTTAGGTGAATTCCGTCCTTTTAGAAAAGTGACGGATGGTCCTGGAATGAATCCCATAAGTTAAAAAAGCTAACACCAGTTTCTCGACACAACCGCTTAAGACATTCGTTAGAATAGATCGCTCTAGATTGGAGGCGCAACGTGGATTTAAGTCGGGGGAGAACACCAATAATTCCCACGTTGGTTGCTTTGGATTTCGCCGTATCTATCATGGTTCTGGCACGATAAACTATATCTTCCGGGGTGCTGTCATACCTATGGACGTCGTTGCCCCCTACCATCGTGATGATCGTTCGTTCACCACGCGTATCTTCCAATTTCTCGATCTCGGCGGCCACGTTGTTAATGCGGCCACCGGGATAGCAAAAGCGCTTACGCTTAGAAGGGTTACGCGCAGCAAACTCCTGATCCTGCCTTCTAATTAAGGAGTCCCCCATTAAAACGGTTTCCTCTTCCCCCTCGATAGGAGTTAGCAACGCGAAAGGGTTCGAACAGGGTAAAACGAAGTTCTGGTCCCTCGTTGGTAGCACGTGTTTCGTAGAGCTCTCAGAATATTTTGATTATTTGATATACTTTGGTGTGTGACATAAACATAAATATTAATTTATAAGATCATATATTTGGTTAATATAACAAAGTTAAATTGTGGTTATTTTGTATAAATTGTGGTTATTTTGTTTTGGTGAGAAAGTGACTTTTGTTTACTTCGGGGCCATCTTGATTAGCAGGTTTTAAACTTGCGCGCACAAATTGGGGTCAAATTCTTGTTGTTTGTAAGTTTTTGTTTCTATTATTGTTTTTGTTTAAGTATGGCTGACTGTTTGGATGTAGAGAGTATGCCTTTTGAAAGTAGTGTGTATGTAGTGTGCGATGTCTGTGGTGTAGAGAGGAGAGTGAATGTGTCTGAGTGCCGTGTATGTGCTTTGACTGAGGAGGTGAGTCGATTACGTGCGGAATGCTTGAGACTGAACGATTTAGTGTCTGAAGTGAGAAGAGATGCAAGTGTACGTTTGAAGAGTCAGATTGGGACCAGGAGGGAGGAAGTTAGGCCTAGAACAGGGACTGGAGAGAAAGCAGTAAGTGAAGTAAGTGATGATGAGTGGTGGGTGAAAGTGAACAGAATAGATAAGTTAGGACAGGTTAGGTGTGTGAATGAGAGGGACATGGAACCTGTTAGGCTAACTAACAGATTTGATGCCCTGAGAGAGAAAGAATTTGAAAGAGATTTGTCTGGTGTGGCCGTGCCTGAAAGTAGAATAGGAGGTCGAATGAGTGAGAGCAGGAGGGAGGGTAATACTAGGCCTAGAGAGAATAGGAGAATGACTGAGGTGATTGTGATGGGTGACTCTCAGATTAGGTATTTAGATAGGAAGTTGAATGAAAGTAAATGGAAGGGAGTGAGAGTTTGTCTGCCGGGTGCTGGTGTAAATGATGTGTGTGAGAGGTATGATAGGTTGGTGTCTGGGTGTGAGAGGGAAGCAGTTGTGATTACACATGTCGGAGTAAACGATGTAAAGAAGGTGGGTACTTGTGAGTTACGACAGCGGTATAAAAGGCTGATTGAAAGGATGTGTGAAAGTAGAGTAAAAGGCGTTGTTTCAGGTGTGCTTCCCAGAATGGATGTGGGGATGGAATGGTTGTCTCGTGCAATGGGGTTGAATGAATATGTGAAAGGTTTGTGCGAGGAGTCAGGATTGGTATTTGTAGATGTTTGGAGTGGGTTTTATGGGAATAAGGGTTTGTATGCGATGGATGGACTCCATCTGAGCCGAGATGGGGTTGAGGTTTTGTGGCGGGAATTAGATAGTGTTATTAGGTCTTTAGAGGCGGGAAACTAGGTTTTGATAGTGGTCAGGGAAATTTAATGGCTCAAAGTGAGGCAGGGAAAGGAAGCAAACACAGATTTGTAGAAGGTAGGCAGGCTAATGGAAGTGCTTTAGGGTTAAACTATTTGAGTAGTGATAGTGGTCAGGGAAATACAAGAGTACAGGGTTGGGGAAAGAGAGAAAGGAGATGCAGAGGAGATAGGCCCTCAGGTGCTTCAGGGATAGGTGGGCTGAGTTGTCTTTACACAAATGCTCGTAGTCTTAGAAATAAGAAGGATGAATTATTTAGTTATATCATTCATGAAGATATAGATATAATATGTATAGTTGAATCATGGGTTAATGAAAATATATTTAATGATAATGTCAGTGAATTTGAACTAGAGGGTTATACTATGTACATTAGTCAAAGGAGAGATAGGACTGGTGGTGGGTTGATTATTTATATCAGAAATAGCATTTCTTCAAATCTAAATAACTCTATAAAGCAAGGAGAAGGTGAATCATTATGGATAGATATTAAGGTTGGTAAAAATAGGAAAATACACTTGGGAGCTTTTTATAGACCACCAGGACAGACTGATTGTATCGATGAGTTAATGATTAGGGAAATAAGTAAAGGATGCAAAGAAGATACAGTTATTCTTGGTGACTTTAATTTAACTTCTGTAGACTGGGAAAATATGATAGGAAGAGATAGAGCAAGTTGTAAGTTTATGGAGTGTTTTGAGGATAACTTTTTGATCCAATTTGTTAATAAGCCAACAAGGGGTGCCAATATATTAGATCTAATTCTTTCAAATGATGATCACTTAGTTCAAGGATTGAGTGTAGGGGAATCATTGGGAAACAGTGATCATCAGATGGTTCGGTTTAATTTGCAAATAGTTAAGGGTAGAACAACGACAAACTCCACGAAAATTCCAAATTTTTATAGGGGAGATTACGATAAATTACGCAGCATGCTAAATCAGATTAGGTGGGATATAGAATTCCATGGAAAGAATACTTATGAGATGTGGGATATTTTTAAGACTATATTAAACATGGTTCAGGAACAGTGTATTCCGAGGAAGTCTATTAGGAAGAAATGTAGGAAACCATTATGGTGGAACCAAGAAATAGCTAATAAAGTTTCAGAGAAAAAAAGGGCATACCAGAGATTACAAAGTGAGAGTAGTTTAGATAATTTAAACCATTATAGGTCAACCAGAAATGAACTAAATAAGATTATTAAGAAGACCAAAAGGACAGCAGAAATTAATTTAGCTAAAAATAATAATAAAGATCCTAAAAAATTCTTTAGCTATTATAGAATCAATAATCAATCTAACAGTGATAAAATAGGGCCTATTAAATATGAAGGGGTTTTGAAAGAATCTGATGAGGAAATAGTAGAGGTCCTTAATGATCATTTTGCTTCAGTATTCACAGAAGAGAAACCAGTTAGATTAATTGATGATAATTCTAGGTCAAGGGAAGTAGTGATAAATTCTATTAATATAGACAGAGAAGAAATTAAAGGGCTTATAATTCAGTTAAATACTAGTAAGGCATCTGGCCCTGACAACATTCATTCTAGGATACTCAAAGAAGGTGTAGAAAGTATTGCAGTAGCTCTCGAGAAGATATTTATTAGATCACTAGAGTCTGGAGAAATACCAAATGATTGGAAATTGGCAAATGTAGTGCCAATTTTTAAAAAGGGAAGCAAAGAGGACCCAAATAACTTTAGACCAGTAAGCTTAACTTCTATAGTCTGTAAAATTCTTGAGAAGATGGTTAAGAAGGGAATTTCTGATCATCTAGAGAGTAGCAGGTTAATTAATGATGCTCAGCATGGTTTTAGAAAAGATAGATCGTGTTTAACTAATTTACTGGATTTTATGGATTATGTAACTAAAGAATTAGATAGGGGTGAGAAAGTTGATGTGATCTACTTAGATTTCAGCAAAGCTTTTGATAAGGTTCCACATAGAAGACTAGTTCATAAATTAAAGCTGCATGGGATATGTGGGAACGTTTTAAATTGGATAACTGAATGGCTGAAAAATAGGAAACAGAGAGTTGTACTGAATGGAGTGAGGTCAGAGTGGAGGAATGTTATTAGTGGCGTACCTCAGGGATCAGTTTTAGGCCCTTTATTATTTATAATCTATGTAAATGATCTTGGGCAAGGTGTAAATAGCAAAGTGTCAATTTTTGCTGATGACACTAAATTGGCAGCTGTAGTCAAAGAGGTTGAGGGTAGCTTTAAAGTGCAGGGTGACTTAGATAAGCTGTTAGCTTGGGCTCAGAAGTGGCAGATGACATTTAACCTTAATAAATGCAAAGTTATTAACATGGGGAGAGATAATAGGGAATTTAGCTATGAGATGGATGGATATTGGCTTAATTCAGTTGAAGATGAGAAAGACTTAGGAGTGGTAGTAGATAGGTCACTGAAATTTTCAAAGCAGTGTATTGAGGCAAAAAATAGAGCAAATAGGGTGCTAGGTTACATTAAAAGAAATGTTAGCTACAAGAGTAAGGAGGTCATCCTTAAACTATACAACTCTTATGTCAGGCCACATTTAGAGTACTGTATACAGGCATGGTCACCACATTTTAGACATGATATAAACTTATTAGAGTCAGTACAAAGGAGGGCAACAAAAATAATACCATCCCTGAAGCACCTTGAATATGAAGATAGACTGAGGGTATTAAATATGTTTTCATTTGAAAGAAGGTGTGTGAGGGGAGATATGATTGAGCTTTTTAAAATCTTTTCTGGGATGGATAAATTAGATTTCAGCAAGTTATTTGAGTTAGAAGGTAGTAATAGAACTAGAGGCCACCACTTAAAGATTAAAAAACAGAGGTGCAGACTGGATGTTAGAAAATATTTTTTCACTAACAGAGTGGTGGATTATTGGAATAGTTTGCCACCTGAGACTGTAGACAGCCCAAACTTGAATGTTTTCAAGCGCAGATTGGATGATTATATGGGGATGGAGGGTTAATTTCTTACTTTTTGGTATGTGGATATGTCTCTTGACTCATTCCTGTGGATGCAGTTTCTTTTTATTGTATATTTTGGAGGATTTTGATTTTGTTTTTGACAGACTCCTATGGAGGCTTTAAATTATATATTGTAGATGCATGGTTGGACATTCCTATGGATTGTTAAATTGTATATTGTAGCTGCATGATCTGACAAAATCCTATGGATGCATTATATGGGTGGGACTTGATGGATACGGATGACCTTTGATAGGCCCTTGTGGCTTTTGTCATCCGTTAAATTATGTTATGTTATGTTATGTTATGTTATGTTATTTCTAACACGTCGAAATTGCGATTCCTGAGGCCTAAACGAGTTTAAAATTCGTTGTTGCTCGTCAACAATTACCTGATGATTCGAATTTGCAGGCCGCCTATCTCTGTTACTATCTTCCCTCCCGCGCATGTCGTGAATAGCAGAGTCTAGTTTGGAATTTAAGTCATCGACTTTACGGTTAGTCGAGATCACATCCCTCGCAACGGTATTTAATTCCAGTTTGATCTCGCTGATCGCACTTGACAACTTGCGTTCAAACGCTTCGTTCAACATACAAAATCGACATATTCTAATTTGCTCAAGGTTCGAGGGAACGTAAATTTCCTTATTAAATGAAGCAGCGCACCTTGAGCATTCGATCTTTATAACGGGCATTGTCGGTTTTTTGTTTTTTTTAATTCGGAACTAATTTAGAAAACAAGCTGCACAAGCTAATATACTGTAATTGAAAGATCGAACTTTATAATACGGCGACGAATATTGAATAGGCGATATATATAAAAGTATTCAGTAGCAGAGGCACGATAAATTCTGAGCAGAGTGAAATTAGCGGGAGCACAGAGCGAGCACGTCATTTCAGTAGAGAGTCGGTGGGACGAATGAGTAGAGAGTCGGTGGGACGAATGAAGAGTCGGTGGGACGAATGAGAGAGTCGGTGGGACGAATGAGAGAGTCGGTGGGACGAATGAGAGAGTCGGTGGGACGAATGAGAGAGTCGGTGGGACGAATGAGAGAGTCGGTGGGACGAATGAGAGAGTCGGTGGGACGAATGAGAGAGTCGGTGGGACGAATGAGAGAGTCGGTGGGACGAATGAGTCGGTGGGACGAATGAAGAAGAAGAAGAAGAAGAAGAAGAAGATGCAGAAGATGATGATGAAGAAGATGATGATGAAGATGATGATGATGAAGAAGAAGAACTACAGAACTACAGAATCCAGGACCAGCAAAGACCCTAAGGTCCGCTCGAGGCTAGTCCGCTACACTAAATCCATAACTACGATACACACTTATCTACGAGTGTATCTCTAACATGCTATATATTTTTTTTGTATATATAATCTACTATACACACTTATCTACATGTGTACATTGTCATGCATATTAACTACTTCAACCTAGGGGTGGGGGGGTGATAGAAAGTTTTTCTTCTCAACTTCCGCAGCCCTCGACTGCTAGTGGTGAAAATCTAATTTTAGGATAGTAAGACTATTTATAGGGTAGGCCGAAAAGAAAATGGATATCTAAACTACAGATGCAAGAGAAATCGCTCGCATCATTTTTAGTCATCATTTTTACTCTCGTTGTTCCTCCGCTCCAAACTCCTTTTGCAAAGACGTTTTTATTTACTGTGCTCAGACTACGTTATATTTATACTATTTAAGTGCGCGTCGAGACGGTTTTTAAACATATTTACCGACCTACTATCTACTACGTGGGTGGGTAGCCTATTCCAAATTTAAGTAATTTTAAACGTAAAATAGTTTTGGGCTATACTATTGTTAAATCAGAACATTCACCATTTATAACTACTCGCTGCGAACGATCCTTCAGCCAATTTCCAATCCAATTTAATATCTTACCCTTCACACCGATTGCTTTAACTTTCATTAATAATCTCTCGTGCGGAACGGTGTAAAACGCCTTTTTAAAGTCTAGATAGATTACATCTACAGCTTTGCTTTCGTCGTAAACGTAAATCATTTTATGGAAGAATTCCAGCAAATTTGTCAAGCACGATCTCGCCCGCCTAAACCCATGTTGGGAATCTTTAATCAGATTATTTAGCTCGAGGTGGCTCACTATTCTATCTCTAATTACCGATTCTAAAAGCTTTCCAACTACCGAAGTTAGACTAATAGGACGAAAATTCGTTGCTTCGTATCTATTCCCATTCTTAAATATTGGTGTAACGTTTGCACGCTTGAAGTCTAAAGGGACTACGTCAACTTCTAATGAGCGATTGAAAATTGCACGCAACGGCTTCACAAGCTCATTCTTAAGTTCCTTTAAATGAGTGGGGTAAACGCCATCGGGCCCGGGTGATTTCGACTTTTTCATCAGGTTAATATATTTAAGAATTTCCTCTTTATTAACTGTTATATCGGATGTGCAAATATCACTATTATGTACTTCTTCAACTAACGATCCTAATTGGGACGAATCTTCAACAGTAAAGGCGCTTGTGAAATGTTCATTTAAAATTTTAGATATTTCCGCCGGAAATTCCGTCAAACGACCATCTTTGTCTTTAATCGGCCCTATTGAACCTTTTAAGAGTTTCCTACTGTTTACATAGCCGTAAAACCGTTTCGGTTCCTTCTTCGAATCCTTCGCGAGTTTTATTTCATATTTCCGCTTCGCATCTCTAACCGCCCGTTTAACTTCTCTTCGAGAATCTATGTAATTTTGCCGACTTATAAATGACTCATTGTTCTTATGTATTTGAAATTTTCTATTTCGGTCCTTAATTAAGCTTAATATTAGTAGGCTAACCCACGGCGCTCTCATCGACTTCCCGCTCTTACGGCGCACATACTTTACTAAGTCCAAATTTACACTAAGGAGTGTACGCCAAAGCTCAGTGTACATTTCTCCTACTGACCTATTTTCGAAGCGCATTCCCCAGTCTACATCCTTAATCCTTTCGCGAAAAGTATAAAAATTACAGCTACCAAAATGTGGGATGAGCTGAGTACTCATTTTTACTTCTACACACGTGTTTACTTCGAATTTAATCGCATTATGGTCACTCGAGGCTGAATGCTCTCCTACACAAACATTTTCTACCAATGACTCGTCAGTCGCCATGATTAAATCGAGGATATTATCATCACGAGTTGGTTCCTCCACTTTTTGAACGAGAAAATTCTCCAGAATAAAGTTTAGTAGTCTCTCTCCCAGCTTTATCTGACGTTGGGTTACTATAATTAACGTTTGGATGGTTAAAATCGCCGCAGACTAATGTGGTCCCTTTTCTAACCCAAGATGAAAGCATATCAAAGAGTGCAACATCTTCTCTTTCTATTTGAGATGGTGGACGATATATGACGGCTAAATTAATTTTATTTTTTGCATTACAACATAATTGGATTAATAAGGCCTCACTTCTCATATCTGCCGTAGACGAGTCGATCGTTATAGCATTTAAGTCATCTTTTATATACACTAATACGCCCCCTCCTCTACCAGTTTGTCTATTTGTACAATGAATTTTATAACCTGGTATATCAAATTCGCAAACACTGATCCCTGAATGTGTATCTATTCAAGTCTCACTTAAGAATACGAGATCGTAGTCTGCCTCCAGAATTACGGCTTTTATTTCGGCAACTTTATTTTTTAAGCTACGAACATTTGAATATATACATTTCAATTTGCGCTTTAAGTGTACTCTTCTATCACACGCGAATTGGTTCCGTTTCCCTGCTCCCCAATACTCATTGCCCCTTCAAGCGAGGACCGGTCCGTCGCATAGGCATCACGTGGCCCCGCAACTCTCCTACTTAACATGCTACGTACTGACTGGTCTAAAATCCTACTCAGCCGACTGTTCCCCACATCGCTTAAATGGATTCCGTCCGTTTGATAAAGTGAAGGTTGGTCTTAAAATGTATCCCAAACGTTAAAGAAGCTAATTCCAGTATCGCGACACAAGCGCTTAAGGCACTCGTTTGTATAGATAGCTCGGGACTGCAGACGCAACGTGGATTTTAGTCGGGGTAAAATACCAATTATTCCTACGTTATCCGCTTTAACTTTCGCAGTATGAATCATAGTCTTAGCGCGGTTTACTATTCCCTCTGGGGTGCTGTCTCTGCGATAATTTTTAATGGAGATGATTTGCCAATTTTTGGATTCGTGTTGATGGATATCGGTCGGGCTTTGTAATGGCATGTAGAGCTATATAGTCCCCGACCATCCTATACTCACCGGTGGTCTTCTTGGGTACCACATGTATCGGTGAGGCCCACGGTGACTTCGATGGCTGGATTACTCCTTCTTTTAAGAGGTCCTCGATTGTTTCCTTAGCTACTTTCAGCTTTTCCGCCGTCAATTGCCAAGGCTGCGCAAATGTAGGTGGGGCACTGCCGGTATCAATATTATGCTCCACTGATTGATCCATTGCTGGTACCGTTTGAGCCGGAGCTGGTCCATACAGTGCGCCATATTTTTCCAATATTTTCGACATGATTCGGATACATTTGTGAGGTCTGTTCTTATCAACGCTATGGATGGTTCCTTGGAAGTTTAAACCACTGAAGCGTGCTTGGTGTTTCGATCCAGCAGCTTATTCCGGGCGCAATCCACGATTAGATCGAAGTGCTTCAAGAAATCCATTCCCGGGCTGGGTGCGGTGATGTCTGCTACAACGAAAGATCATCGAAATGACCTTCTTAAACTTGGAATGGCCAAATCCGCACTCATTTCCTCGTGGATTTTAATCTTCCCGCCGTTTGCGTTTGAAAGATTTATGCAACTTTCTTTGATGTTACTGTTATTAACCATGCTGGCTGGGATGATTGAAATACTCGCCGCCATGTCGATCAGGAATTCGTACCTCTTGTTCTCGATTTTTGCGGCTAATTTGAAAACAGCCGGCATGACCACTGCCGCAGTGGCTAGGACACGCCTTCCTAGTTTTCCGGTGACGATGGTCTAGATGAGGGCTGAATTTCTAGATCCTCCTTTTTCTTTGGCCACTTGCACCACGGTTTACACCACTTTGCAGTGTCGCCGTAATAGAGATGTGTACGACACACTATTGGCCTCTGGTCCTTGTTAAATGGACGCACGTTCACTGTGGTGAGGTTTATTTTGCCATCATGACTTTGATTACCACTCCGCGCCGCACTCGCAAATTGTTTCTTGCGCATTACCGCCGGACCGCACGCATTTTCCGCACTATTCACATTAATGCATTGTTCTTTGTTAAAAATTATTAATTCGTCCGCGAGTTTACCGATTTGGGTTAACGAGAGGTCGTTTTGGGTGGCAATTATCAGTGCAATGGTGGGAGGCAATGATTGAATAAATTTATGCCCCACAAGTTCCTCACCTACTCCAAGCTGCAAGGCTGTGCGCCTCAGTTCCTCCAAACTTCGCGAAGGATGGCCAGTGAAAGTCGATGAGGCTGTTATTCTTTCGAATAATTCTGGCTTAGTCTTCTCGAGTAGACTTACGACTTCAGCTTTCAATCCCTCGTAGTTTTCATCTTCGAAAATGTCTGCAGGCAGGCGGTTCACTGTTTCAAGGGGTAATGAGGCCAATATTTGGTCAAATTTTGTTACCTCCTTGGTGATTTTTGAATTGTAGAATTGAGCCTCTATAATCCTAAACCAACCCGTCACTGCAGCGTCGTTGAATACTGGAGCTTTTATCGTCACGGCACTTACTGACTCTGCCTCACCTTGCCTCGTCTGTTTAACTTGCATTTTCTTTTCTCTTCCATGTTTTTGCTCAAATTCTTCAATGTTCTTCCGCTTCTTGTTTTGTTTGGTGGAACAACGGTGCTGGTTGCTAAAAATGGATGGTTTTTAATGTCACGTCGTCAGTTAGGGGGGAGGAGCTGTTTAAAGGTAATCGTGAGGATAACCCAAGAGCTTTGGAAGACGAACGCTGGTTGCCAGTAATGGTGATAGATTACCGAGTTATCGCGTAATCCTTTGGCAAGGACTCCGGTTGATACAGATGCTCCGGTTGGTTTGCGTTGCCCTTCCTTATTTACCACGAGAATTATTTGTTGATTGCTATGGGGTGCCCTAAGCTGAGGGGCGGTCTTATTCTAGCGAGGGGGTCAAAATAGCCAGGAGGATGGGGATAGACCACACCGGGGTAGAACACTGGTATTTCAGGAGTTACGTAATCGCGAGGAATTGCGATTAACGAGGAGAATTGCACAACGGCTGTTTACCCGATGAATATGGCCTTGATGCAGGAAGATTGAGTAACGTTAGGATATTGAAGTCACCAAACCAAAAATAGAATTATTATTGAACTAGATCTTATTGCACTTTACCGAATTTCATTAGTTAAGTTTTAAGTTCTAGGTTACGACATAAATTGAGTTCGAGGTCAAGTGCGAGCAAAGACTAAAGGAGGCCTGACGAATAAAGCCTTTAAGAGTTACACCTTAATGTCTGTGTTATGTACACGACTATATTTAAAGATGAATTACGCGAATCCGAGAGATCGGACTGAACGATCTATAACGCGATATATTGCTAAATAAAATAGTAATCTTAATTCTCTTCTTGTTCTGGCTTCAGACAGTTATATATATATATATATATATATATATATATATATATATATATATATATATATATATATATATATATATATATATATATATATATATATATATATATATATATATATATATATATATATATATTCAATTTAAACCACGCACTACAATTTTTTCGTCCAACTAAGTCACACCTCCCTCTTATGTACAGGCCTGTTGATTTGTCAGTATTAACATAACTCGACTTTTGATTAACTACTGCCGAACATATTGATAAGAAAGGCACTCCCGACTATTAGGTAAAATTCTTTGTGGGCCGACATATTTGGAAAGCAGGTATTAATCTAGCCTTTAAATATTAAATCAAATATTCTAAAATTTGCTGATGATATAAAGATCTTCGGGACTAGCTCAAATGATAAGGAAATTAGAGTGCTTCAGGAAGACTTAAAAAAACTTCATAAATGGTCAGAGGTTGGCAGATAATTTTCAATGTTAGAAAGTGTAAAACTATAAATGTAGGATTTAATAATGTAAATACTGTATATAGCCTAGCACAAGAAAATATTGAAAATGCTGTTACAGAAAAGGATTTAGGTGTAATAGTACATAATACTTTAAAACCAAGTGAGCACATAGCCAAAATTGTTTATAAAGCAAATTATGTTCTGGGGACAATAAAAAAGAACAATTGATAACAAGTCAAAATTTAATATTATAAATCTTTACAAAAGCTTAGTCAGACCTATTTTGGAATATTGTTCACGGGCATGGAGGCCTACTAATCAACAAGACATAGATAATATAGAAAAAGTGCAAAGAAGAACTACTAAAATGATAACAGATTTAAGAAATGAATCATATGAAAATAGATTAAGAAGTTGTAATCTTATGAAATTGGAAATGAGACGACACAGAAGTGATTTAATAGAGATTTTTAAGATAATGCATGGTTATGAGGGATTAAGAAAGGAAGATTTTTTTACAATAATTGATGAAGGAAGAACTAGAGGTCATGGCCTGAAAATCTTTAAGGATAGATCAAGATTGAATATCAGAAAGTTCTTTAGTCAAAGAGTTATTGATGAATGGAACAATTTAGATGACCAAACGGTCTATGCAAGGTCAATAAATTCATTCAAATAAAAAATTGGCAAATTATTTGAAGAATGTCCGGAGCTACGAATAAGTCTGAGAAGGCTGCCTGCTCCATTAACAGGAAGACCGTTGGATGCTGCTTAACCAGCTCTGGCGGGGCTGGTAAGTTTACTGAAAGTAGAATGGACTTGGCAGATAACAGAAATAGGTTCCAAGGCGATAGAGATAAGGTCATTCAGGTTTCAAGAGGTGCTTCAGGGATAGGGGGGTTAAATTGTTTCTATACAAATGCTCGTAGTCTTAGAAACAAGAAGGATGAGCTATTTAGTTATATTAGCAATGAGGATATAGATATATTATGCGTTACTGAATCATGGGTTAATGAAATAGAATTTAGTGACACTATAAGTAAATTTGATTTACAGGGCTATAATATGTACATTAGTCAAAGGACAGGTAGGATTGGTGGAGGAATAATTATCTATATAAAAAACAACATTGTTTCAAGTTTAAATACTTCAATAAAGCAGAATGGAGTTGAGTCACTTTGGATAGATATTAGGTTCAGTAAAAATAGAATGGTGCATTTGGGAGTTTTTTACAGGCCACCTGGGCAGACTGATGATATGGATGAACTAATGATAAGGGAAATAAGTAAATGATGTGAAACAGATGCAGTTATTATTGGGGACTTCAACTTAAACTCTGTGGACTGGGAAAATATGATAGGTAGGGATAGAACAAGTGGCAGGTTCATAGAATGCTTTGAGGATAATTTTTTGAATCAATTTGTTAATGAGCCAACAAGGGGGGACAATATATTAGATTTAGTACTTTATAACAGTGATTGACTGTTGGGGAAGCATTGGGAAATAGTGACCATCAGATAGTTTATTTTAACTTGGGAATTGAGAAGGGTAAAATAACCGAGAATGCTGTAAAAGTTCCAAATTTTCATAAGGAAGATTATGTAAAACTCCGAAGCTTGCTAAATTTTGTAGACTAGGATGTAGAATTCAGAGGTAAAAATGCTTATGGGATTTAAGAACATAAGAAAAGAAGGAGACTGCAAAAGACTATTCATGGCCTACACTTGGCAGCTCCTGTTCCAGTCAACACACAAAAGATTTCTTACCAGAGAAAAGTCATCAAGATTGTCACCCTTTACAGGAGTTCGTCAGATCTAATCTACAATATACATAAAATGCATCCAGAGGATTATGTCCATTCATGCAACCGCAAAATATAATCTCCCCACTCCTTAGAAAAATATATACATATGTACATAAAAAAAAAGTCAGTCCCATCTAGCAGCTTCATCCATATATTTATCTAATCTATTCTTAAAACTACCCAGAGAGGAGGCTTCTATCACATGTCTAGTGAGCCTATTCCATTCATCTACCACACGATTTGTAAACCAATTCCTCCCAATCTCCTTCCTAAACCTATACTTATCAAGCTTAAACCCATTGCTACGTGTCCTGTCATGTTCACTAAGTATAAGAACCTTACCCAGATCCCCTTTATTATATCCTTTTACCCATTTGAAGACTTCAATCAATTCCCCTCTGACTCTTCTCCTTTCCAATGTATGTAGATTTAGTTTTCTGAGCCTTTCACCATAAGGTAAGTTCCTTAGCCCACCAATCATCTTTGTCATCCTTCTCTGTACAGACTCAAGCAAATCAATATCCTTCCTATAATATGGTGACCAAAATTGTACTGCATAGTCTAGATGAGGCCTAACTAGCGCCAGATACAGTTTTAGAATGACTTCAGCACTCTTATTGCTTACACTCCTCCTAATGAATCCCAATATCCTATTAGCTTTATTCTTAGCATTTAGGCATTGCTTTCTAGGACGAAGGTCTGAACTTACCAAAATACCCAAGTCCTTCTCACAATCGGTCCTCCCTAAAATTCTCCCATTTAATTCATAACTATTCAATGGATTATTTCTACCTATACTAAGTACACTACATTTGTCTATGTTAAACTTCATTTGCCATTTCTCAGCCCAATTGGACAGAATGGTCAATTCCTCCTGCATTACAACAGCATCAGAATCAGCCCTAATGGCCCTACCTAGCTTAGTATCATCAGCAAATTTACTCAGGTCACTACTTATACCTATGTCAAGATCATTAATATATTTGGGATACTTTCAATCATATAATAAATGTAGTCCAAGAACAATGTATCCCAATGAAGGCCATTAGAAACAAAAGTAGGAAACTATTATGGTGGAATCAGGAGATAGCTAGAAAAATTTCAGAGAAGAAAAGGGCATATAAAAAATTACAGGTAGAAAATAATATTCAAAATTTAAGTGATTATAGAATGGCTAGGAATGAGCTAAATAAGATTATAAAGAAGAACAAAAGGGTGTCAGAAATTAAATTAGCTCAGGATAGCAACAAAGATCCTAGAAAGTTCTTTAGTTACTATAAAATTAATAACAAGTCTGGCAGAGTTAAAATAGGACCTATCAAATATGAAGGGGTTGTGAGAGAAACTAATGAGGAAATAGTTGAGGTACTAAATGGTCATTTTGCATCAGTATTTACAAAGGAGAAACTAAATCGTCTTATGTATAGTACTCATGGGTCAGGGAAAGAGGTGTTTACTACCATTAGTGTGGATCGGAGGATGATAAAAGGACTAATAGGTGAGTTAGATACTACCAAGGCCTCCGGCCCTGATAATATTCATTCTAGGATACTTAAAGAAGGGGTACTAGGTCACTGGAATATGGAGAAATACCCGATGATTGGAAGAGAGCGAATGTAGTCCCCATTTTCAAGAAGGGTAGTAAAGAGGATCCAAATAACTTTAGACCAGTTAGCCTAACTCCTGTAGTCTGTAAAATTCTTGAGAAAATAGTTAAAAAAGGGATTTACCAACATCTAGAGAAGGAGGGGTTAATCAGCGATGCTCAGCATGGGTTTAGATCAGGTAGATCATGCTTGACTAATTTACTAGACTTTCTGGAGTTTGTAACAGATCAAGTAGATAAGGGAGAGAATGTAGATATAATTTACTTAGATTTTAGTAAAGCATTTGATAAGGTACCACATAGGAGACTAGTTCATAAATTAAAAATGATTGGGATATGTGGGGGTGTTTCAAATTGGATAGCAGAGTGGCTGAAAGACAGGAAGCAAAGGGTAGTGCTAAATTGTGTAAAGTCAGAGTGGAGGGATGTTATCAGTGGGGTTCCTCAGGGATCAGTTCTCGGTCCATTATTATTTGTCATCTATATAAACGATCTTGGGGAGGCAGTTAATAATAAAGTGTTAATTTTTGCGGATGATACCAAATTAGCAGTTGGCTGTCTGGCTTTGTTCTGGAAGGTTGTCTTGCAGGAAGCTCTTGATTCTCATTGTAAGATTGGGATATAATACTGATTTGGGTGTATAGTTTTTCTTGTATTTATTTAATACATCAATCACTGTGTAATAAATACATTAGTGATTAATACTTTTGGGGAAGATAACTGGCAGCAATCCTGAGCAAGAATTTTTTTTGGTGAGTGTTAACTTTTTCCTTAGTAAATTTCTGAGAGTATGGCTGTTTGTATAGATGGTGAGAGCATGCCGTTTGAAAGTAGTGTGTATGTGGTGTGTGATGCATGTGGAGTTGAAAGGAGAGTGAATGTAACTGAATGCCGTGTGTGTTTTCTGGAAGGGGAGGTTAGGAGGTTGAGTGGGGAATGTAAGAGGTTTAATGATTTGGTGTTTGAGGTGAGAAGAGATGCAAGTGTGCGATTGAAGGGTGAGATTAGTGCTAAGAGGGTGGAAGATAGGGCTAGGACTGGGAACAGTGTGGAAGTTGTGAGTGATGATGAATGGTGGGTGAAAATGGATAGGATAGATAAGTTAGGACAGGTTAGGTGTGTGAATGAGAGGGACATAGAACCTGTTAGGTTGACTAACAGATTCAATGTCCTGAGAGAGGAAGAGTGTGAAAGTGATTTGCCTGGTGTGATTGTGGATGAAAGCAGGATGGGTGGTAGTGTGACTGAGAGCAGGAGGGAGGGTAATGTTAGGCCAAGAAGGAATAGGAGAATGACTGAGGTGCTAGTGATGGGTGACTCTCAGATTAGGTATTTAGTTAGGAAGTTGAGTGATAGCAAGTGGAAGGGAATGAGAGTTTGTCTGCCGGGTGCTGGTGTAAGTGATGTTTGTGAGAGGTATGATAGGCTGGTTTCTGGGTGTGAGAGGGATGCAGTTGTGATTACACATGTGGGAGTGAATGATGTAAAGAAGGTGGGTACATGTGAGTTACGTGAGCAGTATAAAAGGTTAGTTGAAAGGATGAGTAAAAGCAGGGTAAAAGGTGTTGTTTCTGGTGTGCTTCCGAGATTGGATGTGGGGGTAGAATGGTTGTCGCGTGCAATTGGTTTGAATGAATTTGTGAAAGGACTGTGTGAGGAGTTAGGATTGGTGTTTGTAGATGTCTGGGGAGGGTTTTACGGGAATAGGAGGTTGTATGCGATGGATGGGCTCCATCTTAGTCGGGCAGGTGTTGAGGTTCTATGGGGGGAGCTGGATAGTGTGATTAGGTCCTTATGGGTGGGAAACTAGAAGCTGTTAGAGGTAAGGGAATAACAGTAATAGAGGGCAGGTGTAGGAAATGGAAGGGATGCAGAGATAGAGGAATAGCTAAGGGAGAGGGCATACTGATGCGTTATAGGGGGACTAATGCACAAGTGAATGAGCAGATAACTAGGAATAGAAAAGCACGATGCAATGAAGATGGGAATAATAAAAAAACCTTAAAAATATACTACACAAATGGTCTGAGTATAAGGAATAAGATAGATCTCTTAAGAGCATTAGCGAGTGAAGAGAATTTTGATATAATTGCGATAACAGAGTCATGGCTTGATTTGGCAGGAAATCACTTTAAACCTGAGGTTGAGATTGAGGGCTTTAACATGTTCCATACAGATAGGAATAGGAAGATAGGAGGAGGGGTTATTATTTATATTAAAGATAATCTCCAGTGTTGTGTAAACAGTACAATTAAATTAGATGATAACACAGAGTCATTATGGCTAAATGTAAGGGAACATAAGAACATAAGAACATAAGAACATAAGAAAAGAAGGAGACTGCAAAAGACCATTCATGGCCTACACTTGGCAGCTCCTGTTCCATTCAACACACAAAAGATTTCTTACCAGAGAAAAGTCATCAACATTGTCACCCTTAACAGGAGTTAAAACAAGCTTGTCATAGGATTATTATACAGACCACCAAATCTTAGTAAGGAAGCTTCAAATCTTCTGTGGCAGGAGATTGAACGGGCATGTAGAAGTAAGCATGTGTGTATAATGGGCGATTTTAATTACAGAAATATAGACTGGGAAGCTCTTGTGGGTGATCAGGAGGCTGAGGAATTTTTGAATGTTGTCCAAGATAATTTTCTGAGGCAGATTATTAACGAACCCACTAGAGGTAATAATATACTGGATTTAGTTCTGACAAATAGGGAAGAAGTTATTAAGGATACTGAGATTGGAGGAAATTTGGGTAATAGTGACCATTGTGAAATTAGATTCAAGATGAAATGGAATGGTATTGATAGTAGCATGAACAATGTTAAAATTCCTGACTTTAGAAGAGCAAATTATAATGGGCTAAGGACTTACCTGGAGGCAGTTGTACAGAAACCAGGCAATGAAATCAATTCAGGAATAGATTCAATGATATCAGTTAGTGGAGACAATAATCACCAGGAGGAAGAGATTACAATTGAAGAGGAGTATGAAAGAATAATTGAGCAATTAATTACAGGTCAGATGATTAACATTCCTTATAAGGAGATTAGGACTAAAAATAATGACCCAAAATGGATGACAGATAAAATTAAGCATTATATTGGCATTAAAAAGGGCATTTATAGGAAAATAAAAAATGGAGAGGATCACTTAAGGCAGAGATATAATGAACTAGCAAGAGATGTTAAAAAGTTAGTTAGAGTAGCAAGGAGAAATTATGAAATTAAAGTGGCAAATAGGGCAAAGGAAGATCCTAAAAGTTTTTATCAATTATACAAAACTAAGGTTAGAGATAAAATAGGCCCACTTATAGATTCCAATGGAGAATTAGTGAGTGATAGGGACTCAATGGCTGGAATGCTAAATGACTTTTTTCTCTCAGTATTTACACAGGAGGATACTCTAAATATACCTGAGGTGTCAATGATCTTTCGGGGTAATGATGAAGAGAAATTAAAGGATATCTTGATCACAAAGGAGATAGTGACAAAGGAAATTGATAAAATCAAAAGTAGTAAAGCACCCGGTCCTGATGAGGTCTTTCCTAGAATTTTGAAAGAATGTAAGGATGTGTTAAGTGAGCCCCTATCATGCATCTTTAGAAAATCATTGGAGAGTGGCATTGTGCCAGTGGCATGGAAGAAAGCCAATGTGATACCTATATTTAAGAAAGGGGATAAAACAAATATGTCTAATTACAGACCAGTAAGTTTGACATCAGTGGTAGGGAAAATGATGGAATCTATTATAGCAAGGAATATTAGGGATCACTTGGATAAGCATAAGTTGATAAAAGAATCACAGCATGGCTTTAGTAAGGGTAAATCCTGCCTGACTAATTTGCTGTCTTTTTATAGTAAGGTGTATGAAGCAGCAGATAAGGATGAAAACTATGATATTTTATACTTGGACTTTAGTAAGGCTTTTGATCGAGTGCCACACTTACAGCTTCTGAGCAAAGTTAAAGCACACAGGATCGATGGCAGTATATTTAGGTGGATTCAGTCATGGCTTGGTGACAGACAGCAAAGAGTTAGTATAGATGGAGTTAAATCTGAGTGGGGGTGTGTTAGCAGTGGAGTTCCGCAAGGATCTGTTTTGGGTCCCTTGCTATTCTTAATTTATATTAATGATCTTGACATAGGTATAAGTAGTGACCTGAGTAAATTTGCTGATGATACTAAGCTAGGTAGGGCCATTAGGGCTGATTCTGATGCTGTTGTAATGCAGGAGGAATTGACCATTCTGTCCAATTGGGCTAAGAAATGGCAAATGAAGTTTAACATAGACAAATGTAGTGTACTTAGTATAGGTAGAAATAATCCACTGAATAGTTATAAATTGAATGGGAGAAATTTAGGGAGGACCGATTGTGAGAGGGACTTGGATATTTTGGTAAGTTCAGACCTTCGTCCTAGAAAGCAATGCCTAAATGCTAAGAATAAAGCTAATAGGATATTGGGATTCATTAGGAGGAGTGTAAGCAATAAGAGTGCTGAAGTCATTCTAAAACTGTATCTGGCGCTAGTTAGGCCTCATCTAGACTATGCAGTACAATTTTGGTCACCATATTATAGGAAGGATATTGATTTGCTTGAGTCTGTGCAGAGAAGGATGACAAAGATGATTGGTGGGCTAAGGAACTTACCTTATGGTGAAAGGCTCAGAAAACTAAATCTACATACATTGGAAAGGAGAAGAGTCAGAGGGGAATTGATTGAAGTCTTCAAATGGGTAAAAGGATATAATAAAGGGGATCTGGGTAAGGTTCTTATACTTAGTGAACATGACAGGACACGTAGCAATGGGTTTAAGCTTGATAAGTATAGGTTTAGGAAGGAGATTGGGAGGAATTGGTTTACAAATCGTGTGGTAGATGAATGGAATAGGCTCACTAGACATGTGATAGAAGCCTCCTCTCTGGGTAGTTTTAAGAATAGATTAGATAAATATATGAATGAAGCTGCTAGATGGGACTGACTTTTTTATGTACATATGTATATATTTTTCTAAGGAGTGGGGAGATTATTTTGCGGTTGCATGAATGGACATAATCCTCTGGATGCTTTTTTTTTGTATATTGTAGATTAGATCTGACGAACTCCTGTAAAGGGTGACAATCTTGATGACTTTTCTCTGGTAAGAAATCTTTTGTGTGTTGACTGGAACAGGAGCTGCCAAGTGTAGGCCATGAATGGTCTTTTGCAGTCTCCTTCTTTTCTTATGTTCTTATAATTTTAAAGTGCAGGGGGATTTAAATAAATTGTTATCTTGGGCACATAAGTGGCAAATGACTTTCAACATTGATAAGTGCAAAGTTATTAACATGGGAAAAGATAATAGAGAATTTAACTATGAAATGGATGGGCATTGGCTGAGCTCAGTAGAGGATGAGAAAGATCTAGGAGTAGTAATAGATAAGTCATTAAGGTTTTCTAAGCAGTGTATTGAAGCAAGAAAAGGGCAAATAGAGTGCTGGGTTTCACTAAGAGAAATGTCAGTTACAAGAGTAAGGAGGTTATTCTTAAACTCTATAACTCTTATATTAGGCCACATCTAGAGTACTGTATACAGGCATGGTCCCCACATTTTAGACATGATATTAACCTTCTTGAGTCAGTGCAACGGAGGGCAACAAAGATTATTCCTTCTCTGATGCACCTTGAGTATATAGATAGACTGAGGGTATTAAATATGTTCTCGTTCGAAAGGAGGTGTGTGAGAGGGGATGTGATTGAGCTGTTTAAATTTTTTTCCGGGATAGATAAATTGGATGTTAGCAAGTTTTTTGAGTTAGATGATGGAAATCGGATTAGAGGTCACCACTTGAAAATTAAATAGCAAGGGTGTAAGTTGGATTTAAGAAAATATTTTTTCACCAATAGAGCGGTGGACTTCTGGTATAAATTGCCGCGGAGGGTAGTAGGTAGTCCAAATTTAAATGTATTTAAGAGTAGGTTGGATGAGTTTATGGGGAGGGAAGGTTGTGATGGTTCCTAAGTTTTGTATATATTAATATTGTTTGTATATATCTATAGCTGCATGATTTAGTTCTTGACAAGCCTTGATTGGTGATACCCTTGTTTTTGGACGCAATCCTCTGGATGTAGTTTTCCTGGGAGTTTGGGTGCTTTAAAAAAGAGGCCATTTGGCTCGGATGACCTATGATGACCCCTTGTGGCTTTTGTCATCTGTTATATTATATTGTGGGGGACTTTGATTTTGTCTTTCCCTGTTGATGGTGCTTTTTGTGGGTGGGTTTTGATGGAGGCAGATGACCTTTGATAGGCCCTTGTGGCTTTTGTCCTCCGTGAAATTATGTTATGTTATGTTAACACTAGGGCTACTAACTATATACTCGGTGAGAAGAATTTATTTCTCTTGGTGGTCCTGTACCACAGCTTTTTTGGTAAATATGTAGGGATTAGCGGCCCGGCCAGGATTTTGTTTGTGTAAATATTATCGTTCACCCGTGTCGGCATATTCATGCGCGTTTGAGTCCTTTTCGAATTATAGCTGGCACCATTTTTTTTAGAAAAAAAAATGCCAGAAAGTAAATAAATGGAAAACGCTGTTAACTTAGGCCATTTTTTATACAAAAATGCCCGAAAATAACCAAACAAAAAACGCTGTTTATGTACTTTATTGCAGTGGTTATACTTCTGAAATAGCGACGAGGAAAGCCTATTTTTTCTCGCGTTTGAATCCTATTTGAAATATAGCTGACGCCATTGGTAATACTTCAGATTTGGGGTGCACGGTAGGTGGTGCTGTTAGTAGGCTACAATATATCTCTTATGACATCAGACGGTAGCTTCAGATGTGACCAATCACAGCGTTATATTTTTTTTGTTATTTTAGGGATTTGTAACTTTTAGTCTGTATTTACTAAATATCTGCGCCTCTGCTCATTTATAGTTTTTTCTAAGTTAGGTAAGGTTTCTTGATGTCTTTTATTCATCATCATCATGGTACGGGCTCATGAGGTAATCCTGTAGTCGCCCGATCATTGTTATGAAAATTTCTATGATGCTGGCTACGTATAGCTATACCAGTTGGCTTCCCAGTGTTTATCCCAATGATTACCCCTAGATCTTTCTCTTCTTTAACTTGATCCATATTTCACCATTCATGGTATATACATAGTCTTGATTGTGGAAACCAAAATGCATCACTTTACATTTTTTTTCATTAAAACTCAACTGCTACAGATTAGACCATTCACCTAGCTTCCTTAAATCTCCCTGCAAGTCCCGATGATCTTGTGATGCGTTTACTTCCTTGTAAATCTGTGTGTCGTCAGCAAATATTTTAACTGTACTTGATACAGCATCAGGTAGATCACAAACAAAATTGGTCCCAGAACACTTCCCTATAGTATACCGCTTTTCACTGCTGTCTAGTCAGATCTGTCTTCATTCATGACTACCCGTTGTCTTTGGCCTGTCAAGAAGCTTTCTATCCAATAATAAGTTTTTCCTTCTATCCCATAAGCTTTCAGTTTACTTAAAAGTCTTTTATGAGGCACTGAGTCAAAAGCCTTCTGGAAGTCCAAATACACAACATCAAAGCTCTTTCCATGCTCCACAAACAGTGACCATTCCTCCAAACATAAGAGTAACTGAGTCGTACATGATCTATCCAGGACAAAACCATGTTGCTGATCAGCAAAAAGACCATTATCAATCTTGTGTTTGACAATATCGTCTCTTACTATTGTCTCCATAATCTTACACACAATTGCTGTTAGACTTATTGGCCTATAATTTCCAGGCTGCCGTCGACTTCCTTTTTTATAGATTGGGGTGATATTGGCATCTTTCCAGCCTTGTGGAATTTCACCAGTTTCTTGAGATTTATTGTAAATAATATTTAATGGTAGGCTAATACTAGGTGCTATTTCACTAAGCATTTTTGGGTGAAAACCATCTGGTCTAGCTGATTTGTTTTTTCTCAGTTTTATTAGTTTCTTTCTTACTTTTTCTTCACTAACACATGATCTAATGGGTTACTGCCAACATATTTGTTTTCTAACTGTGGTATATTTCTTTGATCCTCCCCAGTGAAAACACTACAAAAGAAGTCATTTAATGTTGCTGCTTTATCAATATCATTTCTTGCTGTGTTACCATTGCCACAGTCCAAGTCACCAATCCTAGATCTTGTCCGGAGTTTACTATTAGCATATTTCCAAAATGCTTTGGGGTTATGCTTAATCTCACTAGCCAGTTTCTTTTCAAAGTCTTTTCTTAAATTTCTTGTTAAGTTTCTGAGTGCATTCACTTCAGCCTTATATAACCTTTCATCTTCACTATCATGTGTGAGTCTAAAACGCTTCCATTTAGTAAACTTACGTTTTCTTATTTTCTCCACCTTGTGATTTATGTAAGATCTACCATGTTTCTTGGCCTTCACTACAGGAATGTTCTCATCCATCTGCTCCCTCAAGTGATTGCTGAAAAAGCTCCATGCCTCTTGCACATCCATGTTCATCATACAATTTGTCCAGTCTATTTCCCCAAGCTTCCATGCCATTTGTTCGTAGTTACCTTTAAAATAGTTGTATGTTTTCATTTCACTTTTCTGCATATTAGTATAAAGATTCATATCATATATTAAACACACATGATCACTCATACCCAATGGTGAATCATAATCTATGTTAGTGACCATACCTTCTTCGTTTGTAATTATTAAATCCAATAGACTTGGTTGCTCATGTATTCTATACCTTGTAAACTGAGTGACATGCTGGAATAAGAATGAGTCGTGCATTGCCAAAATAAATCTGTTTGCTCTATGATTGGGATGTTCTGATGAGTGCCAATTTGTCCAATCTATTTCAGGGTAATTGAAGTCATCTACTATCATAATGTGGGTATATTCCCTTGACGCTGCCATTTGTCTTAATACTGTACATAAGGCTGAATTATTTTCTTCACTGCTATTGGGACTTCTATAAATACATCCCAGTAGCAGACAATCATTACCTGTAAGTTTTAAGCTGCACCATATACTCTCTTCAAAATAAGTGTTAATTTCCATATCACTTGCATCGATATCATTATCAATATACAAAGCCTCACCCCTTCCATTGCTACAAGTTTGTAAATAAATAATAACCATCAATTTCTAGTTTAGATTTTAACATTGTTCTCCCAGGATTTTTAGGTTTAACTTCCGTCACTGCTATTACTTTTGGCTTGTGTAACTGAATTTTAATCTTCAACTCATGCATTTTATTAGGTAATGAATCTGCATTGGTGTATAATACATTGAGTTTGTGCATCAACTTTTTAATTCTAACTGCTCTATTTACATGACTTTTTACAGTAGAGGTTAATCCACTAGATGCTACATATTTATTTTGATTTTTACTATTTTCTTTTGTCCTGGGGGGCCTCTTACTCTGTATTGGAAATTTCCCGACTGGTCATTCTGTTCCCTTTCATTGGCTTGATCCTTCAGCTGTTTTATCCGGGCCCTCTGGTCAGGAGTGTAATCAATATCAATGCTCACTCTCCTAAATTTCTCTTCTGCATGTTTTAGCCCTGTTACATTATTGAGGACCTTATTTTTGGTTAAGACTGAATCCAGTGTGACAAGCAGAGGTCGTACTCTTCCCTCCTCCCTTTTGCCAAGTCGGAAACGTCTAGTGATATTGTCTGCACTGAAATCATCCTGACATAATTCTTGAATAAAAGCTTTATCATGGCTTCTAAATTCTTTCAAGTTGGTTGAGACACTTTCCTTAGCTCTATAAACAATAATATTGAGCTTTCTCTGCTCATCCTCCCTTAAGTCACTCATAACACTCTCTCTCATGTTATTCATTTCCGAGGTTATGTCAGTATGACTGTCAACACTTACAGTAGAAGTAGTGCCTTTGCCTTGTTGTTGGTCTCTACTATATGTGTTCTCTAAATCCATGCATTTAGCCTCTAAGCTACCCAATCTTATTTCCATATCTTTTCTTTCTTTCTTTTCTCGATTTGCATTTTCCCTTAATTCTGTTATCTCAACTTCCATCGCTTTCTGTTTTGATTCCAGCTCCAATTGTTGCTCTCCTAGTTGCTGGATGGTTTTAAACATTTTGTTGTACCCATTTTTGCATGAGTTGCATAGCCAAAGAAATTGCTTTCCTGCTTTTTCATCATTTATAAAGTTGTATACTGCTTCTGGTATGCCCTCACATTCTATATGGAACCATAGCTCGCATACCTCACATCCGACGGACTTGCTGTTATCTTTTACCATTTCTCCACACCCCAAACATAAGTCACTATGTTTCCTCTTCTTTTCTTGTACAGGTAGGTTATTTGTCACTTTATCCTTTTGCCTGGTCCCCCCAACACCTCTTCTATTGTAGTTGTTTCCTTTACCATCCACCATTATTGTTTTTTGTTTTGTTTTTGTATTTTTTGTTTGCTGTGAATGATAACAGCTTTTTACTGGCAACATCGTAACTTATAAATAGGACCCATTTTACAAATGTTTTCCTTTCGTTATTGCATTTTCATGCTCTCCATGTGCTTCTTTGTTATTCCAATTCGGCTTTAGTTTGTATAATCGCCTAAAACTTTTAGATTATTTAGAGGCGCATAAACTAATCAAGAAACCTATAAAAGTAAGAATTGTTTGTTATTAGGTTAGGTTTTTCTGCCAGTAGGAAGCTGTTGGGGGGGAAAAAACCCAGTAAATTCAAGGGGACTGCTCATGGGGGAGATATCACTGTGGGGGGACAACCCTGTGATGATCCTGAGTTTCAATCAATTGGGGGCGCAGCCCCCCAATATATATTCATATACAAAAAAAATATTACGCCATAATTGTTCACATCTGATGTTATAAGACCTATATTGTAGCCCAAAATTGTAGCCTATAAACAGTGCCACCTATCGTGCACCCTGAAACTGAAGTGTTACCACGATCTTTGTTATACAAAACTAAAGAATGAAAAACGCTGTTTACTTACTTTATTTCGGGGGGTATACTTCAGAAATAGCCATGAGGAAAGCGTGGAATCTTTCTTTAATTCCTGTTTTGGTCAACGGGAAGCGTTTGACTAGAAACCAGTAAATAATTTGCAGAATAGTTTCTACAGAGATCCGGGCATTTGAGAAAAATGGGCCATTCAAGGCTGCTTTTTAAAAAGAATGGCGCTCACTTGAATCACGTTTTATTTTAGAGCATCTAAATTCAAACTGAGGGGTCACATCTAATGCCCAGCCACAAATGTCACAATTGCTTTTAATTTTAACTAAATCATGAACGTCCAAAAAGGGGAACAATTTATCTTTATCAGAAACTAGAGTTAATAATTCGGAAATAGAGGACGGACAGATACCATTTTCACATTGCGTAAAAGGAGTCTGTATTACCATTTTCACACTGCATAAAAGGCATCTGTATTATACACCCAAACAGCTAAAAAATAGTAGTTCCTTTAAATGATCCAGCTAATTAGATTTAAATGTATAAAAAAAGGTAATAAAAATAGTAAAATGGGGAAAAATATATTGACAAATAAAAATCACTCCAAATGAGGATAATAAAAAGCTATTAAGTGAAAAACAAAATAAAAATTCAAATCAGTCATTTCTGACATCAGACCCCACCCCTACCCCTATTATAATTCGCAAAACGATTAAAGTCGCTGACATGATCTAGTTAAAGCATTCACCTCTGTAAATGTCAGAACATTATTCTATAAACAAGTAGGATTATATATTGGAGGCTGTGCCCCCTAGACCCTCCCCAATTTAATGAAACTCAGGATCATCGTAGTGTGGTCCCCCCATTGTGTTTACCCCACACGAGCCGTCCCCTTAAATTTAATCCAAAAACATGAAACATTTGGGAACACAGATAAAATAGTACGTCCCATCGTTCGCGCCGATAATCTACATATTTACGGCTTTTTCAACTTCAGGATGTGTCCCCTGGTCTCTGGGTGATCACCTCTTGGTGCAAGTTGGAGAAAGCTCCCATCTGCCACCTTGACCACACCCTTGAGTATTTTAAAGACCTCGATCATGTCACCTTGGACCCTCCGTTTCTCAAGTGTGGTAAGTCCAAGGTGGGCCAACTTCTCATAGGGCAAGTTTGCCAGTTCTGGCACTAGCTTGGTAGCAGGTCGCTGGACCTGCTCTAGCTTCTTCATGTCCCTCTTGTTGTATGGTGACCAGATCTAGATGCAGTATTCTAGCCGAGGCCTGATCAGTACCATATACAAGGGTAGAAACATTTGGGTGTCCATACACATGTAAGTTTTACGTAGGAGTCCCATGATGGAATTTGCCCTAGCAGCTGCCCTTGAGACCTGCAGAGTGGGCTTTAAGCCCTTTGAGATGAGGACTCCCAGGTCCTTTTCTGCCTCTGATTCCTTGAGTGGAGTGTCCCCGATGTAATACTCATATCCTGGGTTCTTCCCAATGTGTATGACCTTACATTTTCTGCTGTTGAACTGCATTAGCCATTTTTGGCTCCACTCTAACAGCTTGTTGATGTCTTCTTGCAGAATCTTACTATCCACTAGGGACTTTAAGCGACGGTAGATTTTGGCATCATCTGCAAAGAGTTTCCCACTTAAATCAATGGAGGCCAGTAGGTCATTTATGAACATCAGGAAGACTACTGGGTAACACTTCAGTTTCGGGGTGCACGGTAGGAGGCGCTGTTTATAGGCTACAATATATGTCTTATGACATCAGACAGTAGCGTCAGATGTGAACAATTACGGCATTATATTTTTTTGTATGAGTATATACTGGGGGGCTGTGCCCCCCAGACCACCCCAATTGATTGAAACTCAGGATCATCGCAGGATGGTCCCCCCACAGTGATATCAACCCCATGAGCAGTCCCCTTGAATTTACTGGGGGTTTTCCTCCCCCAACAGCTTTTTACTGGCAGGAAAACCTAACCTAATGACAAACAATACTTACTTTTACAGGTTTCTTGATTAGTTTATGTGCCTCTAATCTAAAAGTTTTTCGTAGTCACGCAAAATAAACCCAAATTTGAATAACGAAGAAGCACAAGTTGAGCACGAAAAAGCCATAACGAAACAAAAACAAATGCTAAGCGGGTTCTATTTATAGCTACGATGTTGCCAGTAAGAAGCTGTTATCGTTTGCTGAGAAACAAAGAAAAAACAATAAAAGACATCAAGAAACCTTACCTAACTTAGAAAAAACTATAAACGAGCAGAGGCGCGCAGATATTTAGTAAATAATACAGACTAAAAGTATGGCTTTGTTCCTAGACCTGCAGTATCTATGGTACCTGCCTCTGGTTCTCCTACTCCTATAATTCATCCATGCTTCCTCTTTCGATTTTATTTTGTTCCGGGCAGTCTGTGTCATCCATTTAGGCTTATGCTTGAATCCTGGGGGTGGAACTTCTTGAAGTGGTATGCATTCTCTTACGCATTACTCCCTGCAACATTTCGCACTCCTCTTCTTTCTTCCTCAACTTCAGCCTCAATCGCGCTACTTCTTCATTCAAACTTTCAGCCAAAGCCATTGTTCCTGAGTTAGTACAAGAGGATAGGAGGAGGGGAAAATCAACCAAACTACTTTACCAATATACAGATGCACTACAATTAAATCCAATTCCTCCGGTTTCGAGATCTCAAGGTCCCTATTCAGGCGCCAAATATAGCAACCTGAAGGCAACCACTAACCCCATGTTCCAACCTTCTCCTAGAATTGATGAGCCTTGAGAACCCCAAGGAAGAATTGATACAATTTTATATACAGTCCTTTACTTATGAGAAAATTACAAATATATTTACAATTTCGTCACTCAAGTGTATTTACAAAAATAATTAAATTCAAATATTCAAGAAAATAACAAACAGGTGCACATCCAAATAAATAACCAGGGCCCCAAATTAAAAAAATAACATATATATATATATATATATATATATATATATATATATATATATATATATATATATATATATATATATATATATATATATATATATATATATATATATATATATACATACAGTCAATGGGTACAATATGTACATAAACAAAAAAAATAACCTGTAATTACAACTCTCCCAACCAAGACTTTCCAACAAAAAAAAAAGAAGTACCAGAGCCCAAGTATGCGCAATTTGGGGTAGTGGGGGGGATCCTCGTGAGTTGAATGGAGGGTGGTAGTAGGCCAAATGCAGGTCAAATGGAGGTGTCAGGGCTGGGCAGAGCAATTGCCTGGAGAACTCCTCTCGCAGTCCATTAGTTCACTTGTATCCACACAGTCTGCACACCTTATGAGAGTTTGTCTGACACTTTGTTCCACATGTCCGATCACTGTTAAAGCTTCCACTCTGCAGAAGTGATGTATATCCCCTTTTATAATCCATTTACAATAGAGGGAAGGGAAACAAATAAGTGGGCATTTGACCTGAGGAAATACCAAGTGAGCCAAGAACTAAGCTATGTGAAGATGAACCTAGGAGAGAAAGTGGGGGAACTGAGTGACATCAACATCTCTTTAGAAGCCAGAATTCTTCAACTAGAGGAAACATAGCAGTGCTTAGAGGTAAACCCCCCCAACAGACAGGGCTTGGGAGATTAACTGAAGAACAGCTAATTGAGCAAATAGTCAGCAAAACAACTGACACAGTAACAAAATCATTGACTGACAAAGTAGATCTGAAATTGAATGAGAAGGAAGACCAAGAAGCCAGGAAATTCAACCTTATCATACATAATCTACCCGAGACAAACTCAAAGAAGGGTAACTGAACTTATTCAGGAAGAGTTTAAACTTAAGATCAACATCAATAATGCACAAAGGATGGGAAAGCCAAACTGTGAACGTGCCCGACTAAGGATAACAATGGCCAGCTTAAGTGAGAGGAAGCAGATATTGATCAAGGCCAAAGAATTACGCAATAGCTCGCACCCTATCCACAACCAGATCTATATACGTCCTGATCTAATCAAGAAACAATTGGAGGAGTCAAAAAACTTTGAGGGAACAACTGAAGGACCAACGAGTAAAACAACCCAACAAAAGGGGAATAATTAGAAAGGAAAAAGTGGTGGAAACAAGCGAACAGAACTAAGAATATCATATACCAATACAGATAACTCACTTATGAACAAATATGATGAGCTCTGTGCTTTAGTAAATGACAAGCAATATGATGTAATACTAATTACAGAAATTAAACCCAAACATGGGGAAGTGCCAGAGTTATCTGTTATGCAAATTCAGGGATACGATATATTCACCAGTGATTTATATGCAGAAAATACCGGAGGGACATGTATATATGTAAGATCTACACTTAATGCTAAACAGATCAAGCCCCCAAGACTGCACATGGGTAACTATACAGGGATGTCACAACAACAACTTGCTTTTAGGGGTCATCTATAGATTAGGCTCGCCTCTACTCGCAACTACACGAGACACAGCGTTACATGATACTCTCAAGTGGGCAACTAACAAACAGAAAACTCATCTACTCATCACAGGAGATTTTAATCATCCAAGCATCACCTGGACCCCATCACCTCAAACGCCGAACATAGAAAATCCAGATTTGTTGAATGTGTACGAGATATATATTTACATCAGCACGTCACCCAGCCAACCAGATATAGAAATGAGCAGACTCCAACATTGGATGATCTCATATTTAGTAATGAGCAAGGGATGATTGAACAACTAGTACATCATGAGCCACTAGGAGCAAGTGATCATGCCAAATTGGACTTCAAATTCATCTGCACAACACCTCAGGAAAAGAAGAGGACAATATGGAACTCCAAGCAGGCAGACTATGAAAAAATGAGAGAAGATCTAAGCATTGAATGGGACAAATTGCTTGCGGGCAAGTTGACACAAGAAGCCATTGATATACTAATCAAGAATCATGAAGGCAGTGAGAGATCATAAACCAACAAAAAATTTAAAGAGTAAGAACAAACCACCATAGATGAACAAGGATGCCTTCCATAAAGCTAGGAAAAAGTACCACGCATGGATAAGTCTGAATACAAAGAGCAGACTTGACTGGGTAGCTTACACAGAAGCTAGAAATTCAGCTACACATGCATCAAGGCATGCCCGTAGGGAATTTGAAAAAAAATTAGCAAAGGAGGCCAAGACCAATAACAAAGCCTTTTGGAACTATGTCAACAACCTATGACGTAGGTGACCTTAAGGATACACATGGTAACTCTGTAAGTAACGATAAGGATAAAGCCGAAACACTAAATGAGCAATACTTTAAGACCTTTACACAAGAGGACAGAAGTAACATTCCAGACTTTGAGCCTAAACCCCTCCAGTATGAGGCACTAGGAACAATAGAAATTACAGAGAGCATGATTTTTAAGCAACTGAATTCACTTCAGACTGATAAATCTCCGGGAAATGACGACCTACACCCTAGAGTTCTCAAAGAAGTAGCAAAGGAAATAACCAAACCTCTGACAGCAATATTCCAATCCAGCATCACCAACTCCGAGCTTCCAGAACAGTGGAGGGAAGCGAACATCACTCCCATTTACAAGAAGGGAAATAAGGCTGACCCAGCCAACTATCGGTCAGTATCTCTAACCTCAATAATATGCAAGATGCTAGAGAGAATTATCTTGGAGGCGATGATACAACATATCAAAGCCAATAATCTTAGATGTGTCCAACAACATGGTTTCTCTAAGGGAAAATCCACAGTAACAAATGGACAGAAGCTCTCAGTCACTGCTTACCAGTGGATATCATTTTCCTGGACTATGCAAAAGCATTTGACACAATCCCACATGAAAGACTACTTAGAAAAGTGAAGTCACTTTGTATCGTCGGTGACCTCCTGCAGTGGATCCGTGATTTTTTGACGGAGCGTAGGCAAAGAGTATAGTAAGTGGTACAGCATTATGTTGGAAACCAGTTACAAGTGGCGTACCACAGGGATCTGTGATGGGCCCCCTTCTCTTTATGATATTTGTCAGTGATATACCTGACAAACTACAAAACTTCATATCACTCTTTGCAGATGACACAAAGATATATGCAGCTGTCCAAAACTGTGAAGGCAACTCCCATACTAACTGTTTACAGGCAGACTTGAAAATGCTACAAGAATGGTCAGTTAAAATGCAAATGAAGTTCCACCCTGATAAATGCAAAGTAATGCGCATGGGAAATAGCAACCCCCAGCACAAGTACAAAATGACAAGAGATGATGGAACAGATCACACACTACAGAACACCACAGAAGAGAAGGACCTGGGAGTCCTTATTGATTGCAATCTAAGCTTTAGTAAACACGTCCAAGCTCAAGTCAACAAAGCCAACAAGATACTTGGGGCAATTAAGCATACATTCCAATATCTAGACAAAGATGTCTTCCTCCCCCTGTACAAGAGTCTTATTCAACCCCATCTGGAGTATGCATCAGTAATCTGGTCTCCCAAAACTAAAAGAGACATATAGTAGAGAGGGTACAGCGTAGAGCAACACGCATGGTTCACAGTATCTCTCATCTCTCCTATTCGGAGAGACTAAAAGCCCTTAATCTACCTACCCTATACTTTAGAAGACAAAGGTCAGATGTTATACAACTATATAAGATTTCACATGAACACGAATTGCAAATAGGAAACCACTGTAAGCTGTGCGACAGGTCAATGTTTACTCCGGGTCTCTCAACTAACACAAGAGGACACTGCTTTAAGTACCAAGTGCAGAGCTTGTCCGGTCCAAGAGTCACTTCAATATGGAACAAACTCTCAGCAAAACTGTAAATATCTTTAAGTCAAGATTAGAAAAAGAATGGGAAAACCACAAAGACCTACACAGTTATATATTCACATATTGAAAAATCCATTCTGCATACAACAACTAAAAACAACAGTACAGTCTCATTACCCAAGAGGGTGCCCATCGACCGGGATTCAAGGTAAATTCAAGGTGAATAAAGCAAGAAGAAGTTGAGTCACTATGGATAGATATTAGGGTCAGTAAAAATTGGCTAATACACTTGGGAGCCTTTTACAGACCACCTGGACAGACTGACTCTATTGATGAGCTAATGATCAGGGAAAGGATGTGAAGTAGATACAGTTATTCTTGGTGACTTTAATTTAAAGTCTGTAGACTGGGAAAATATGATAGGAAGGGATAGAGCAAGTTGTAAGTTTATAGAATGCTTTGAGGCTAATTTTTGGACTCAATTTGTTAATAAGCTAACAAAGGGTGCCAATATCTTAGATCTGGTTCTTTCAAATGGTTCAGGAATTGACTGTCAGGAAAGCATTTGGAAATAGTGATCATCAGATGTTTTGTTTTAACTTGGGAATAGTGAAAGGTTTATAGGGGAGCTTATGATAAATTGTGAAAGTTGCTAAATCAGATTGGGTGGAATATGGAATTCAGGTGGGAGAATACTTGTGAGATGTGGGACACTTTTAAGACTATATTAAATATAGTTCAGAAGCAGTGTATTCAAATAAAGGCTATTAGGAAGAAATGGAGGAGGCCATTGTGGTGGAGTGGTAGAGTCAGGAGATAGATAGGGAAATTTCTGAGAAGAAAATGGCATACCATAGATTACAGAGAGAAAGTACTTTTGACAATTTAAATCTTTATAGGTTGACTGGAAATGAGCGAAATAAGATTATTAGGAGGAGCAAAAGAGCGGCAGAAATTAATTTAGCTCAAAATAATAGGAGGGTTCCAAGAAAATTCTTTAGCTATATTATAGAATTAGTGACAATCTAACAATGATAAAATAGGGCCTATTAGATATGAAGGGATTTTGAAAGAATCATATGAGGAAATAGTAGACATTCTTAATGATCATTTTTCTTCAGTATTTACACAAGAGAATCCAGGTAGATTAATTGATGATAATTCTAGGTCCAGGGAAGTAGTGTTGTATACCATTAATGTGAGCAGGGAAATAATTAGATGGCTTATATTGGAGTTAAATATGAATAAGGCATCTGGTCCAGACAACATTCCTTCTAGGTTACTCAAAGGTGTAGATAGTATTGCAGTAGCTCTTGAGAAGATATATACTACATCACTCAAGTTTGGAGAAATACCCAATGATTGGAAATTAGCAAATGCGACAATTTTTAAAAAGGGAAGTAAAGAGGACCCGAAAAACTTTAGACCGGTAAGCTTAATTTCTAGTTTGTAAAATTCTTGAGAAGATAGTTAAGAAGGGAATTTCTGACCATCTAGAGAGTGGTAGGTTAATAAATAATGCTCAGCATGGGTTTAGAAAAGGTAGATCGTGTTTAACAAATTTACTGGATTGTATAGATTATGTAACTAAAGAATTAGATAAAGAGAGAATTTGATGTAATTTACTTAGATTTTAGGTTTAATTTGCAAATAGTTAAGGGTAGAACAATGACAAACCTTACAAAAATTCCAAATTTTTATAGGGGAGATTACGATAAATTACGCAACATGCTAAATCAGATTGTAGAGGGCCGAAAATATATCTCTAATCCCAATCGATCCAACCCGCTTCCTACACTGTCTGGACTTGAGAAATTGAGGGAGAATGAAACGGATTGTATATACAGTCCCTTTACTTACAAAAGAATACAGTTATATTTACAGCAATTTATATTTACAAGGGAAGTGTGCACACTTCAAAATGAGGCCAAATTCCCCAATCCAAATAAGATACCAAAAGAGAATTTTCTAACAGGCGAATACAACAAATTTACTTATATATCTACACAAAACATAAAAAAAACACAACAACCGAACGAAAAGGGGCACGCGCTATCACTTGTGTGCTGGAGGTGGGTGGTAGTAGGCTAACATAAAAGGAGGCAGGATTGTCAACCAAGGCGGGTATGGTGGTCCAGGTGTTTAGCGAGGTATGAAAGCCCTCCGTCTCAGGGCTGGGCGGAGCACTCGTCTAGAGAACCCTTCTTGCCATCAGTCCACGCTTCCACTCTCTCTAAATGTAAATCCAAACAAGCGCCAAAATATAATCTTTTGATAAAAGATTATTTTAAACGAAGTACTATTTTGTTTTAATTATAGTGATATATCAAAACTAGCTACTATCTTTCCAGAATATGGCACCTGGAAAGAAAGAAAAACATGGTAATCATTTTATACATAAAATAAACAAAAACAAAACAAACCCATTCCCATTCACACACATTCTTACAGAGGGAGGAAGAGGGTACTGAGAAAAGGGGTGGGAGAATGGCCCTTTTACACACACTCACATTCACTCCACCACACTCCTCCTTCCTTAAGCCATTCGACCAGCCACTCACAAAACCCTTTCAATCACCCTTCACGGTACCACTTGTGCTCAATCGCACCCTTCTGCACCCATTCACACTCTTCTACTGGTCCCTGGCTACGCGTAGCAATTAGTCGGGGTTGTTCGTCAGTCGTCCTGTCAGTCTCATCGTCACTATTGATCATCTCATCAACCATACTCTTAGCCCTCATTACCAGTTCTCCCATCTCACGACAGAATTCTTTCATACTCTTCCGTTCAGAACCTTCACTCTTCATACCCCCATTCATCAGCTCCTCACTCACAGCTCTCATCCAACTCAAGGTACATTCTTGCGAAACGGACAGGTCACTCACATCCCCTGTATTCTCAACAGGCATACCAGAAACCCCTTTGACTGGTTCCCACCAGAAACCTGAAAAATCAGCCACTTCATCATTCACTACATCAAACTCACCCCTACTGTTACCATTCATAAAACCCCCAAAATCAGCCACACTAGGTTCATTCTGCCCAAACACACTATCATTCATACTGTTCCCAAAACCAGAAAAATCAGGCACAGGCAGCTCACTCACTCGTCTACTTATACCAGCCAAATCACTCACCTGTTTACGCAAAAACTCAATCTCCCTTTCAAGATCCCCCATACCAGAAACACTCTGCTCAGACTTACTTTCATTCATACTTGCATTCTTCCTTTCACTCTTCTTTGTACGCTTTCTACTCCTCAAGACTAAGACTAGCTCTTTCCCAGACAGATCCATACTATCACATTCAATCTCATCATCATGCACTTTACCTCTCTTTCTACACAGTCCATACACCGGATGGCTCACCAGGTAGTCAGGAGGTTCTCTCCATCTCCTTAACTGACTCTGATGAGCCCGCACTCTCTCAGTCATACCATCATTCAAACTCTCCAAAACATACGTCACCCCATTTTCCCAAACCCTCACAACTCTATAAGGTCCATCAAACTTCTCACTCATCTTTGACACATTCAACCTACCCTTCACTTCTTTCACCTTCAATACTTTTGCACCTAATTCAAATGAATGGAACCTTTCATGCGCCTCACGCCATACACTCTGCTCACTTTCACTCAAACAAAACCTATCTTTCACTCGCCTTTCAAAATTCATCACAAACTGACATGGGGACATTCCAGTTGCACTATGCACAGTTGAATTATACGCCCACAACACTCTCCCCAGACACACATCCCAGTCATTCACTGTCGTACTCATCATTCTCAACATCTCACACAAGGTTCTTATAGTCCGTTCAGCCAATCCATTTGAAGACGGTACATACGGAGTTGTTCTCACATGCTCCACACCATTCTCTCTCAACATTTGCTCAAACACTTCCCCTACAAATTCAGGCCCATTATCACTCAGACATCTTCTAGGCTTCCATACACACATAGGAAAAAACAACTGCTCAACCACACGCGCAACAGTCACACTCCTTTTATCTCTCACAGGCGCTGCAAACACAAACTTACTTTTATGATCAACCATCACAACCATACCAACATTCCCAGCACTCGTACGCGGCAAAGACACACAATCAATCACTACCAATTCAAACGGTTCTTTCGCATCAACTTTCAACATCGGTGGTTTCACTTGCACACCTTTCGCTTCTGACACCTTTCACACGTAGTTGCAACATCATTCACAACAGTTCTCAGAAATGGATGGAACACGCTCCTTCATACACTCCCACAGCTTAAACTTACCCATATGCCCATTATTATCATGCACAACCTTCACCAGACCAATCATACCAACTAAGGACATCACAGGTACATACATATCATCACCACCCTTCACATGCCTCACAAAATATACAACATCCATACAAACAACAAAATCCTTAGCATACCTTTTAAAATCACTTAAACACTCATTCAAATCAACACGCATCATTACACACTTCTTCAACTCACTAACAAAAGGACATATCTCTTGCATCTCTAGAATATCCTTATCACTTAAAATCTCATTCTCATCATCCATGACCAACTCAATCATACCGCAAAACTTGACAACATTCTTCGCACACTCATTCAACCTCATCACCTCACATTCACCTTTCATAAGACAATCCTTATCAGCATCCAAAGACAAATCATTCAATCTCATAAAGTCTACACCAAGCAAGAAACAACATGGCATTTGCTCATCCTTCAGAATCACAAAGTCATGCTTCACATTCACACCATTACCCAAACTCACTTTCAGACTAACCTGTTCCCATGCCACTATCATGCCATTCCCTAATCCACTTATCCGTAACTTCACAGGTTTATGCTCGCAACATTTAAACTCATCATACTTACTCAGAATCCTCTCATTCACTAAAGACACCTGCGCTCCAGTATCAATCAAACCACAGAACAACCTTTCAACAACTTTCACTCTCGCTTCCATCATATCAGGTCCACCATGTTCGCAATACACTGAAGGAACACGTACACCAACATCAGCACTGATATCCACACTGTCATTAACTCCCATATCATCACTCACCACACGCTCATCTTCATCCAGACAATCATTCTTCTCTCTTATATATGAACACTTTTCAATCACCCAATTGTAGTGCACACTGCTCAAACATTGCAGATGTACCACATTAGGATTCAAACCCTTCATCTTCTCATCCTTGTACACAATCGGCCTCTCACCACCAAAGTGCACATAAACAATCACTCCATACAAACGACTCACTACAATCAACACTTCCTGAAATGGCGGGACCCCTTGCATACACATCGCTCTCAATTCTTTCATGAAGTTCCGCACCTTTGCCATACCAATGTTTTCAGGCTTCCTTACACACTTCATTCATTTCCTCCTTCCTTAAATCATCTACACTATCAGGCACTCTCACATCTACTCCATCACTCTTCAAATCTTGCAAACCATTCCATACATTCTCAAACAAGGAATCACCACCACCCTTACTCTCTCTTCCATTCATAATCCCTTTCGGCAAATACTCAGGATCACTCACTCCACACACATTTTCATCATTCGTACCAGGATACCTTGACATCAAATCAGCCACTCCATTCCGTTCACCAGGCACATATTCAATCACATAGTCAAAGTCACTCAAATCTTCCAAAGTCCTTGCAATCCTACTATCAGCCTACTTCATACGCTGCAGATACACAAGAGGTTGATGATCGGTTTTTATCACAAACCTCACACCATACAAAAATGGACGCAACACTTTCAAACAATATCTTATCGCAGCCAGCATTCGTTCCACAGTCAAATACTTTCGTTCTGCAACATTCATAGCCTTGGATACATACCCAATTATTCGCCTGACATTCTCTCCATTCAAACGCTGCTCTTGCATCAGAAAACCTCCCATACAATACCCACTCGCATCTGTATACAGTTCAAGCATTTTAGCATTTACACTATAATCTGGGTAAGCCAATTCAACATCTTCAGCCGCTGCCTCTTTCAGTTTCTCATACGCCTCATTCATCTTATCATTCCACTTGACAACCGTACTACCTTTCTTGCCCATCCACTCAGTCAGAGGCTTACTCACACCAGAACAATCACGTATAAACTTTCGCTGGAACTCAATCAAACCCAAAAATGACTTCAGTTGCTTCACAGTCACCGGTTTAGGAAACATTCGCACCTTCTCAACATACTTCGGTGATTTTCGCAACCCATTCTCACTCACCATATGCCCAAGGAATTCCACTTCTTTCGCAAACCATTAACACTTCGCCACTTTCACCTTCACACCAACATTCTCAACACATCATTCACCAATCTCATATGCTCCTCAAAAGTCTCAGTCATAATCAAAATATCATCTATAAACTCAATCACATTCTACTCGCAAACTTACTCAACACAACATTCATTGCCCGCTGGAAGGCTCCGGGAGCATTAGCCAACCCAAAGCTGAGGTTCCGGAACTGGTAATGCCTCTTTGAGGAAGAGAAGGCAGTTACTGGCCGGCTCTCCTCAGCAATGGGCATCTGGTAATACCCCTGTACCAGATCCAGCTTCGTAAACCACTCCATCCCATGCATACTATACACACACTCAGATACCACACACATCGGAAACCTTTCTTTCACAGTCCTTTCATTCACCTTTCTATAATCCACACACAGACGCAATCTTCCATCTGGCTTACGTACAGGTACAATTGGACTATTCCATGCACTCTCGCTCTCTTCAATCACCCCCAATTGCTCCAATTCCAAGCACTGCTCCTCAATCTCATCAGCAACCGGACGTGGGAAATGCCTTGGCCGCTGATAGATTGGGGAGTCCTCCTTCAGGACAATCTTGAATTCCGGGAGCTTTGCAACCCCGAAATCCAGATCACCCTTACTGAGGGCTCCCTTTCGTTCAAATATCATTCGATACACATCCTCCCTTTCATACTCAGTTAAACATCCATCCAATTCCACCATGCTCTTCACGTCATTATACGTCCATTCACACGTCTCTTCACCTGCAACATTCACCATGACATCCATACTATCATCCATACCTACCTCATTGACAGTGGAGAGGTGGCCCAGTACATCTCCGACTTGGATTCCCCTCACCTGCCCTTTCACACTGGGGTCCGCCTGCACACATACAAAAGGATCATTCATTCTCATCAAGCCATCAAACACACAAGCAACACGCCTTACCTTATAACACGCATCCTTTCCATCCAATATCACAGTGTTCTCACCCACATTCAAACTAACATCCTTACTCCAACTCACTCTAACAGACACCCTTTCACCCTTCACAAGCCTTACACTCTCCATAGCAGTCACCTCAATACCAGTAAACAATTCCTCAAAACACTACCATCTTTCCCTACATACCAATCTTTCTCTCAATCTGATCACTCGCAGGATGCACAACCATACGATTCATTTTCATAAAATCATACCCCAAAATCACACCATACTCACTACTCACCTTATCAATCACAGAGAATTCACATTCATTCTTTAACATATCATGCATTCAAACAGCTGACCTTATCATTCCAATCACAGGCACTCTCCTACTACCAATACCTACCAAACTACCCTTACACTCAGACAGGAGGGCTTTCTCAGTCACCTTGTCATACACATCTTTATACACCAAGCTCGCCTTGCATCCAGAATCTATTAAAGCCAAACACTCAATTCCATTCAATTCCACCATCACACTCAGACACTCATACTTCCTACCAGACAGCACTTTCACACTAGACAGACTTGCCAACACATTACTCACACTCATGCACCCAGAGGATACTTCAGCAGGTACCCTCTTACAATTCAGTTTCCCGCTTCAGACTTTCCATTCACACATTGCGCTCTCAGTCTAATCCAACACTTTTCACTTGAATGTCCTTCCATCGCACAATAGCTACAAACATGACACATCCTCACATAATGACCAGCCTTTCCACAATTACCACAAGCATACTTCATACTTTTCCCAGCAGTTGCTCCACCATTCAACCTCGGACAATCTTTCTTCAAATAGCCTCTTTCTTTACACTCAAAGCATTCTTTCACACTTTCCTGACAATCCTTTATCATATGCCCCTTCTTACCACACCCAAAACATGCACCAGACGTCCACCTACATTCTGCCAACATATGACCTTTCCTTCTATGACATTCCACACTCTTTCTCACACCATTCGGTCTCTCATTTGCTGGGACATACCTCGGCTTTTCTCTCATATACCCATTCCCATGCTTGACATTCATCTGTCCCCTTCCATTCGACCACCCTCCATTTACCCATCCATTTTGCTGGCCCAGGAAGCTCGACATCACTCCAGCTGGTGCAGCCTTCAGGGCATCCCTGTAGCTTACAAAGTGCTGGGGTGGAGGAAAGCTCCTGGGCTTCTTACCCCCAACATTCACACTGTACCATCCATCCTCTTATAGATCGCTTTCATCATCAAATTGTCCATCTTCCAACAGCTCCAACACATCCTCCCACATCAACTGTTCACCTGTCTAGTCTCATTCTTTCCTTTCTCTTTCCACTCAGCCATTCACTCACCTTTCGCAGGATCGTGTATAAAAACTTCCTCATTAGTGGTTTACATTCATTTACATCATCATCACCATACCTCGTTCTTGCCATATTCTCAAGCCTATTTGCATATATATTTACCCCTTCGTTCTTACCCATATGCGCCTTCTCAAATTCATTCACTCTTATATTTTCACACTTTCATTCGTTTCACCTGCCCAATCATCCACTTCTTCACTACATCGTACTTTGGCTCTCTCACACTCGAAAGAACTCCAACACTTTCCCATCCAAACAATCTCCCACAACACTCACCCAGTAACCCTCGTTGTGCGGGTACTTGACCTTGCAGTACCGCTCAAAATCCCTGAAGAACTCATCCATACTCTTTCCCCCATGCAATCTAAACTTATCAATCCTTGGCACTTCCCTAATCAAAATTCCTTTTCCCACATTCACTTCACTCTCCGAAGAGCTACTCTCGGTCTCACTCATTCCAATCATATCGTCACTCTCTCCCTCATCTGAGTATAGCAAATCCACACTCTTTTCCCTCGCCTTCCTATCCTTAACCTTAGAACCATGCTTCCTTCCTCTTTTACTTTCCACTCTCTTCCATTCACCCTCTTTCCTACCACTCACAGTATCTTCTTTAGACTCAATCACACTGCCATCCATTCCATTCAGCGGAGTCCCTTCAGTCGGAGCAGGGGTCAGGGTCGTAGATCCTGGGGCTGGTCCAGCCCCTGTCATCATATTATATAAGTCCTGCATCCGTCAGTCAGTCTGATCCTGTCGGTCTCCCATTTCCTTCTTCATCCTATCAGTCTTTTTATTCATCCCTTTCATCTCATTCCTCATTTCCTCAATCATTCCCCGCAACATTTTGTACTCCTCTTCTTTCTTCCTCAACTCCAGACTCAATCGCACTACTTCTTCATTCAAACTTTCTGCCGAAGCCATTGTTCCCAAGTTAGTAACAGAGGATAGGAGGAGGGAAAAATCAACCAAACTACTTTACCAATATACAGATGGACTGCAATCAAATCAAATTCCTCCGGTTTCAAGATCTCAAGGTGCCTATTCGGGCACCAAATATAGCAGGCCGAAAGCAACACTAACCCTGTGTTCCAACCTTATCCTAGAATTTATGGACTTCTCCAACCGAAAACAAAATAAAATATGAATGGCACAGATAACAAATTTACACAACCCAAACAAGGTCCACACACAAAAAAAAACAACACCTGAACGAAAAGGGGCACGGGACTATCACTTGTGCGTGGGGGGGGGGGGGTAGTAGTAGTAGTAGTCAATAAAAAAAAAGGTGTGACAGGCTCATCAGCCAATGCAGGTGGGCAGTGCAGGTAATGCCCTCCGTTTCAGGGCTGGGCTAGGCGGAGCACTCGCCTCAAGGATTCCTCTCACAGTCTGCTAAAGCTTCACTCTTTGAAGACACAGGATGCAATACTAAGTGTAATATCCCAATGCACTGGACAACCAATTACAATTTAACTTTCTAAATATTTACTCTTATATTTATATATATTTACAAAAATATATCTCTGAAAAGAGAATACAATCGGTTATTATTCGTATTCATAATATAAAAAATTGGAAGGCAAATTATACCCACACGCTCACACAGGGGTAGGGAAAGATATATGTAAAGGGGGGGTGGGAGAATGGCCCTACACACACACACACGCACACACACACACCGTCAGTCATCAGCGAAATGGGAGTCTGTCAGTGATGGACTGCCCACCACTGCCCAATACTAATTCTATATCAGGGTTGGCATGATTAAAATCAAATGATTTTAATTGATTATGATCAGACAAAAAAAAAATCAGCAATTAGAATCTTTTTTTAAATTCAAATATACAGATATTGTGCGTATATGGCAAGGTTGGCAATTTTTTAATGATTTTTTAAATATTTTTATATTTTTTTGTATTTTTTTCTACATGTATTATACCTTAAAAGCAACATGAGCCACTGGATACGTATGTTTATTTCATGCAATATCTCTACTTCCAGAAATTACAGTTCAGGCTGAAAGTTGTCAAATATCAAAATGAATGAATTAGTCCCAATGCCATCCATAAGTTTTTCTAAACCTTCAAACCATATATCTTTTAGTTTGTTTACTTCTAAATAAAAAAGAAAAGTAGATTAAAAAATAATAATCATGATTTTTTACAGAAAAAAATTAATTATTAAATCTGATTAAATCAGTTTGATTTGATCATTGCCAACCATGATACATGACTAAGTAAAAGAGTGATTAAGAGTGTGATACTTCTATTCTGATTAAGATATGTAAGTTACCTACCAGTTACTAACACTGCTCTCTCTCAAATAATCCTTGATTAAAACAAAATTCCTATAACTGTTACTGGCACTGTCATAAACAAGTTAAATGAGAAACTTTCAGCTACTGAAATTAGAACTTATAAATCTAAATTAAGTCTTAGAAATTAAAGAAAATATTGCTAAGAATTATTATAAATATAATAATAATGTTAATGATTTTAATAAAAAAAAATTGAATATTTTGATTTTTATTAAAAACAAAATCCAATTTTTTTTCCAACCCCGATTCTAATCCCAGCATTGACAATAACATCTAGTTTCTTTTTTTACAGAATGGCAAGCAGAGTCATATACTTCACATCTATACTGTATCTTACTGATGATATATGCCTTAAGAAATATAAGTATACCACCTAATCTGATTTAGCAAGATGTGTAATTTATTGTAATTGCCCCTATAAAAATTTGGAGTTTTCCCAAGTTAAAATGAACCATCTGATGATCACTATTTACTAATGATTCCACGACAGTCAATTCCTGAACCAGGTGATCATCATTTGAAAGAACCAGATCTAATATATTGCCACCCCTTGTTGGCTTATTAACAAATTGAGTAAATAAATTATCCTCAAATCATTCTATAAACTTACAACTTGTTCTATCCCTTCCTAGCATATTTTCCCACTCCACAGAATTTAAATTAAAGTCACCAAGAATAACTGTATCTACTTCACATCCTTTACCTATTTCCCTGATCATTAACTCATCAATACAGTCAGTCTGTCCAGGTAGTTTGTAAAAGGCTCCCAAGTGTATCTTATTTTTAACTGACCCTAATATTATCTATCCATAGTGACTCAACTTCTCCTTGTTTTATAGAATTATTTAGATTTGAAGTAATGCTATCTATTTCTGATATAAATAATCAACCCACCACCAGTATCACTCTTCCAAAGTTACTCAACTTGTTGCTTTATTGAATTATTTAGATTTGAAGCAATGCTATTTCTGATATAAATAATAAACCCACCACCAATATCACTCTTCCCAATGCTTCCCCAACAGTCAATTCCTGAATGAACTGATACATTCCAAAGAACCAGATCTAATATATTGCCACCCCTTGTTGGCTTATTAAAAATTGAGTAAAAACAATATCTCAAAGCATTCTATAAACTTACAACTTGCCCTCTTCCTTCCTATCATATTTCCCCAGTCCACTGAATTTCAATTAAAGTCACCAAGAATAACTGTATCTACTTCACATCCTTTCCCTGATCATTGACTCATCAATGCAATCTGTTTGTCCAGTTGGTCTGTAAAAGGCTCCCAAGCATATAATCCTATTTTTACTGACCCTAATATCTATCCACAGTGACTCAACTTGTTGCTTTATAGAATTATTTAGATTTGAAGCAATGCTATTTCTGATATAAATAATCAACCCACCACTAGTCCTATCTCTCCTTTGACTAATGTACATATCATAACCCTGTAGTTCAAATTCACTTACATTGTCATTAAATTTATTTTCATTAACCCATGATTCTATTACACATTATATCTATATCTTCATCAATAATATAACTAAATAACTCATCTTTCTTATTTCTAAGCACTTCTTTTAGCTTGTATACCTTGCACTCTTATCTCCTCGGCATCTCTATCCTTTCCACGCCCTACCTTGGGCTCTTGTATTTCCTCAACCACTATCAGTAACTAGTTTCCTGCCTGTAAAGACTTAATAACACTATCAAACTCATGCCACAACACCTCAACTCCAGCCCAGCTTAGATGGGGTCCATCCACTGCATACAATGCCTTATTCCCCCAAAAGCTATTCCATACATCCATAAACACTAATTCCGACTCCTCACACAGGCTTTTCACATACTCATTCAGTCCAATTGCATGAGACAACCATTCCATCCCCACATCCAATCTCAGAAGCACACCTGAAACAACGCCTTTCACTTTACTTTCACTCATCCTTTCAACTAACCTTTTGTACCTCTGTCATAACTTAGATGAATCCATCTCCTTTACATCATTTACACCAGTACCCAGCAAACAAACTCTGTCCCTTCAATTTGCTCGCACTCAACTTCCTATCTAAATATCTAATCTGGGAGTCACCCATCACAAGCACCTCAGTCATCCCCCTAGTCCCCTTAGGCCTACTTTACCCTCCCTCCTGTTCTGCCACAACATCAGACAAATCATTTTCAACCTCTTTCTCTCTCAGGACATTGAATCTGTTAGTCAACCTAACAGGTTCCATGTCCCTCTTACTCACACACCTAACCTGTCCTAACAGCTATTCTATCCATATTCACCCACCATTCATCTTCACTTAACTCACTCTCTTCTTTCTCTCCAGTCCCTAGTCTAGGCCTCCTGGTCCCAACCACATTTTCATGCGTACACTCACATCCCTTCTCACTTCAACCACCAAATCATTTAATCTCTTACATTTATCACTCAACTGACTCACTCACCGCCTCTACAAAAGCCATATTTGCACAAGGGGCATTCAGATACATTTGCTCTTCTTTCAACACCACATGACCACATATTGAGAAAACTTTTGAAATTCTTTTTATTAATCAATCAAGAAAATTGTAAACAAAAGGGAGAGAAAATTAGGCCTCTCTGAAATGAAAACAAATAGGAGATATTTCCTGATTTAATTTAAAATATAATTAAGAACTTAAATATATTAGACTGAAAAAAAAGAAATAAAAATAAGTCGCTGAATAGAGAGCTTGCTAAAAACACATCCGATTGATTGCTACTATGGTGATTACATTTCCGTGCTCTGTAATTGCTGGAGGGCCTTTTGTGCTCTTTTACTTTAGATGCATATTCACCCTAGTTTTTATGACGATTCCTCCATCCTTTGGTTTCACACTCCTATGTTAGTGATTGATCATCCAATTAAATTACTGAAATGCCTTAGGTTAGTCTTCTTTGTTTGTTAACAGAGATTTAACCCATTAGTCGCCCGGCTTTTTTTGCTCAAACTCACCCTCTGCAAAATTACAAATGGTACACGTTATCAAAAATAATTAAAATAAAATATTTAAATCCTTTTTTTATAAATCAAATAATATATCATTTTAATTGAAAAGAATCATTCTATTGATATAATTAAAAAAATATTAATAATCTTCTACTTATTTAGAATTATGATTGATAATTCTCAGTTCTTAGACAAATTTTCATCAATAGCCATGATTGTTTTATGTTTTTAAATCAGTTACACTTTAAAACCTATATCTAATTATAGAACTCAGTGCCGCCCTTCATGAGATACTATTTTATATCTTAAATTTTATGAAAATTTTGCTCAGGGCCTATTTTTTACCTAGAAAACTGTATTTTCCAGACAAAATAAGCTTGCTGGTTTGTGTGCTTTCAATAACATACTAACTAAAGGCATTTCCTCATTTTAATTAGGTGAAAAATGAAAAACATAATTGTATTTAACTAAAAATAAGGAAGAGTCATCAATAATGGTGTGTTTACACAGACGTGAGTAATAAATCAGCCGCTTTTTGGCTTTTCGCTGTCATGTTGTGGTGGGGGTGAGGCTTAGGCTTAGAACAGAGTCGAGTTACTCTCATTCATAAATCTCTGTTTACAAACAAAGAAGGCCTGACCTAAGTCATTTATGTATTTTAATTAGATGCTTAATCGCTAACATAAGAGTTCAAATTTTTTTTTTTTACAAATTATCATAATTATCAGGGCAAATACGAGTCTATACATGAAAGGCCACAAAAGGCCCTCGGGCACTTGATGGGTTAAGAATGAGAGTAACTTGACCCAGTTTTGGCTGATTTCTTTTGATAGTGACCACACAGTTGTTTTATGGCATTTGGCTTTAGACTTGTGTAAAAACTCCCATTTTTCTGATGACTCTTCCATTTTTTTGGTTTCACACACTTATTCAAAGTGCATAAACAAATATGCACCAAAAAATTAGTGTGTGCAGGGTAAAAAAATTAATTAAAAAAATAAATTTCAATGAATTGTAAATGTTTTGAAATATGGAAATATTTCCCATAAATAAAAGCAAAGTTTTCTATAAAAAAGGAAGTTTTAAAGGTAAACTTCAGAAGACCTACACGCCAATTTGGCATGGAAAGTATATAGTTTAAGATGCTCCACCTTGATAGGGGGAAAATTAAATTAAAATAAGTCCATCTTGCCTTCTCTTGATGTGTAAAGAATTCCTGATTTCAAACATTGGCAACCCTGATTTCAAAATGGAGGGGGGGGGGGGGGCTTTAACCCCCCATACCCGCCAGCTATTTTTAATCACCTAGTAGTATTATCAATTTGAAAGCCTAGCATTTGGTTCAAACCACTGTTACCAATGCTTGAAATCATGGTTTCTTTTCCCATCAATAGAAGGCAAGGGGGGGCTGATTTTAATTTCATTTTTAACCAATCAAGTTGGAGTATCTTAAAAATATGTACTTTCCACGTCAAACCGAAACCATATATGACTAGTACAATGCCAAAAACACAGCATAAATCTTAAGAAGTTTCACCGTTTTAAGTGCTGACTAAAATTTAAGAAATGATTTTTTATTATGTGTCCCGTAAATGCTATATTCCTTAGCCTTTTACCGGGTTGTGATACCATGTTTGCTTTCCTTAGGCTATTAACAACATCCATTGTATATCACACATCATGTGATTTTTCCTTATGATAATGGCATTCATGCTTCTGACATTAATTTCAATGGAAAAATTGTTTTCGTTTGCAAACTGTGATCCAGAATGGACTAAGTGTGTGAACCGAGTTTCTACTGTATAGAGTAATAAGATGAGTTTAACTTGAAATATGTAGATGAGTTACGGGGATTTAAGATAAATAGTATGTATTATCCTTCTCTGCCTCTCAAGATAATCCCTATGCAAATGATTATAAACATCTGAGTTAGAGAAGTCAAAGCCTTTTTAGCTTAATCCTGGAATGCCCTTTCTTGCACTCAGTGGAATATTATTTGAAAGTGTTGTTTTTTTCCTATAAATATTATTGATATTTGATTCAGGGCATAATGTCTCACAAAACTGGGTCACCTACAAGATTTTAATGACATCAGATAAGCAAATTCATATCTACAGCCAATCTGGTTTTATTCATCCATTATTGAGACTGGTGACATTATTTTCCACATTGGAAAGCCTTATTAAACATTTTAATGGACTTTTCTAAATTATTTGTTATAAAAAAATTCTAAATATATTAACTTTATTTTTTGGAAATGGTTTACCACTCCTTTATTGTTAGAATGATTTTATACAAAATATTTCATACCTTTAACTTGAATATATATTTAAATTAATTGTCAATTTATATATGACAAGCTTTCAACCTTAAGTCTATTATAAATTAGAACAAATTATACCAGATATGGACTCAATTGGTTGTAGTAGTAAAGTGAAGGAAATGAAAGAACGCTCAAAACTCAGGAGACAACTCTTAGCTCAGCAGGTTTGTGGTTGATTCATTCATGTTTCTTTTTACAGAGATCCAATTCTAGGTCTTCATAATACAGAGATTCTAGATAAAGTCCAAAGCCATCTTCTGCTTCTATAGGGTCATCTGAAAGTCTTGTCACCCCCAACTGAAAAGTAATAAGAACAATATAATAATATCAAACATGTACTGGTTTTAGTGTATTCACTTTCATTGTCACTGTCATACATCGAGAAGTTCACAAAATGATGCACTATGTCTATTAACAGGGGGTGACAAGGCTTTTGGATTACCTTGTATTTTTGTTTAAATATATTCTTCAAATTCTGATTACTAAATCATTTTCCCCTCAAATAGGTATTGAACAAGTTTGTTTCATGGGATTATCCTTGAATAGGTTGTCTCCAAGCTTCTACATATCCTTTGAAAACTGAACTAAGCTTGAGCCTGATTTTTTTTTTTTTTAGGTCAAAATAGGAGACTAGTTGATTAAATTATTACCACTCTCATTCCACTTCTCAGCATTAGTCATTTATAAAGTACCCTTTACTAGTTGTACATCCAAATAATCTATCTAATACGATTAGTTTAGTAAGTTTTTTCTCACCTTTCTGAAGATTTTAAACAAGGTTATTTTCACCTGATCCTTTCCTTTTTTTCTTTTTTATAGAAAATTGGTAAGAGTTTCACCACGGATCTGCAGTCATTTTAGCCGTAAGGGGCGCGGCGATTTGCCATCCTGGCCGCCGTGCTGACGGGATCCAGCACCCCGTCCGGCCCCAGCTTTAGCCCCTCTTCCTTCCTTCAGATAGCCTGTATTCCTATCCTACCTCATCGCTTTTCATACAACCTCTCCCACAACTTTCTCTGGTCAGCCTCTAATTTCACAGGGTAGAAGCTGACCTTCTTCTCAGCCAATCGTCCCGGATCGGGGCTGAGGGGGGAGGGGACAATGTCCCCTAACCCCTGAGCTCTGGTCTGGGGTGGTTGGCTTTTAACAACCTGCTTCATCCCCACCCATACCTTCCTCACATCCCTTTTCCTCTCCTCTTCAAAATCTATCTTTTTTACGCAGTGTTCACGGTGGAGCCGCCATGCCAAAGGACTGCCAGGCCACCAGGCGGGAGGGGTGGTCCCAAATGGCGGCGCCTAGCTCTGCCGGGCCTGTAAGCACCTCTTGCAGTGCGGGCTACTGCAAGAGGTGGTGAGTGATTGCGTCTCGTAAAACAAACAGGGTCACCATGCCCAATGATGCAAAAAAAAAACCATCTTCCCTTAATTCCCCCTAAAACAACGGAGCCACCCTCGTGCAGCTCCACAGAAAAGATGGAGGTCCCATCCCCCTGTGCTTGCGCAAGGGGATCCTCCATACCTCTTTAACCGGAGAGGAGGCTTACTCCTCTCCTACGCATACGGGTGTAGGGGACTCCCCCTCACCCCCTTCTCTGGAGGTGCTTTTGGCACCTCGCTTTTTCCAGCGGCAGTCCCCTCTTTTCTTTCCACGGGGACTGCCAAGAAAGCCAGCAGGCAGCCCTTAGCCAGCCGCTCCCCATCGAATCGGCTCGGTAGGGCAAACCGCCTTAGGGGGGAGAGGGAAGCCAGGCCCCTTCGGGCGCTTCCCTCAAAAGACCTACTGGCAAGGATATTGAACCTTGCCGGGGTTAAGGCCTGTGCCTCCCCACAAAAGACTCTTGATGCTGCCAAGGGGACCTGTGATGTCCTGGGAGGGGATGGCCAACTGGAGGCCCCTCCTGTGATAGACATGGTCCTTGAGGAGACCCAGCCTCAGACGGTAGGGCCTTCCATAGGGGGGAATCCGGGCTCGGCACCAAGCACCGAACCCGAATCCGCCCCTATGCAAGGTCCTCCTCAAACGGCTGAGGGCTCCGAGGCAGTACAAGGAGGGGAGGGATCTCCTCCGACAGGTGCCCCCACGACTACCAGGAACTTCTACATTTCGGAGAGGGACCTGGCTGAGGCCGGCCCATCTGGCATAGGGGCTTCTCCTGGCGGAGGTGAGAAGCGGGTTCATTCCCCACCCTCCTCTCCAAAAAAGAAAAAGACAAAGAAGACTCGGGGCTCCTCTCCATCTGCGGGGGCTGCGGGGATGGATGGGTCTACTGCCACTTTGGTAGGCGACCAAGCCAAGATCGGCACATCCGGCCCCTCTACCTCCCCCGTGTGCGGATACCCTGACTAAGACTAACACCAAGAGTGCACAGGGCGGAGCCTCGATGACATCGGGGCCCCTGATTCAGAGATTACCTGGCATTTTTTAGCCCGCTGGCTTCAAACGCTTCCTCGTTATTCGCTCCACTGATGGCACCATGTTGTCCAAGGGCAACATGATGCATCAGAGGAGAGGATTAGCTAGTGCAATTGGTAGAGAGCCGAAGGTACCGTTTCTCGGACGGGAGCCTTCTGGCGAATGCGGCGAATCCCGCCGAGGCGGCCAAGATAAGTGCTCTTCGGACACTTCATGGCACCCCGGTGAGTGTGACACTGCACTCTACCATGGACTTTGTGAAAGGAGTAGTTTATGCGAGGGAACTCGTTGACTACTCGATTGAGGACATCACACTAGAGCTGGCCGACCATGGGGCGGTCAAGGTCGAACGTGTGATGAGAAAACAGGGAGGGGCCTCGAGACCCACCCCTACACTCTTCGTCACGTTCGACTGTGACAAGCTCCCTGAGTCGGTGCGTGCCGGTTGGTATCGCTACTGTGTGAAGGCATTCGTGCCACTGCCGCGGCGGTGCTATTACTGTCACCGCTTCGGCCATACGAATCGCTCATGTAGACGTGCAAAGTCGGGGTCACCTGAAGTCTGTGTAAATTGCTCCAAGGTCGCACACGATAAGTCCAAATCGTGTGTGGCCAAGTGTGTCAATTGCGGAGAGCCGCACCCTGCTTCTTCGAAGCAATGTGGTGCATATCTCCTTGAGAAAGAAATCCTGGCCGTTCAGGCCCAGGATCGACTCTCATTCCGCGAGGCAAAGGACTTGGTCCTGGCGCGCCCGGCTCTGCCTGGGACGTCATATGCCTCAATAGTTAGAAAGGCACCCTCTGCTCCTGGCCCATCCAGGCCAACGAGCACGGTTGTTTCCGCGCCCATTCAGAGCCCTTCTGCAGGCTCTACCCAACCTGGACGCTCCCCTGGTAAAGCTGGTGGCAAAAAGTGTTCATACCCTGCCCCGGCTAAAACCAGGGCTCCCCCCCTCTTTCCCCAGCGTGACCGTTTCCCGTAAGGCGAAACGGCCACGCGCCTACACCGAGTCGTTAGACTCACAGGAGGCAACACCCCTGAAGATGTTCGCTAGGCCATCTTCCGGGGTTCCTAAAGCTGTTTCCCGAAAGGAGGACAGCAACAAAGGAGCTTCGGCCCCTTCGCCCACGCCCCGAGGTGGAGCGAGTGGTTCGGAGACGGTGGTTCCTCGAAAAGAGGGCCCCCCGCCTCCCAAGCCACAACGCCCCCCTAAGGTTTCGAGGCGGAGGGAGGAAAAGACTCGCATGGCGAGCCCAACCTCCCCCAATAAGTCCTCGAAGGCGACAGCGCCTTCAGCGCTTTGTCCGGCCAACAGCGCCCGGCGTTCTGCACCCGGGAAGCGTACGGCCATTCCCGTGAGGGTCTTCAATTCGAGGAGGGCCCCAGCGTCTCCGAGCTAGGCCTGGAGGGCATATTCCTTCAATGAAATTGCCGTGGACTCCAGGCCAACTGGGAGGAGCTGCGGAGGCTCGTCTCGTCCCGTTCCCCGTTAGCTATTTCTTTGCAGGAGACCATGCTAGGCGCGTGCCCGCTGCCTGCCCTCCCGGGGTATAAGGGTCTTGCAACCCCACCACCGCGGGATGGCTGGGCTGGGGGATGCGTGGTTTACACCCGGCATGATGTCTCCGTTCTTCCTTTCTCTTTAGATACCTCCTTTCAGGCAGTGGCTGTGCAGCTGCACCTGGATAGGAGCTATACTATTATTTCTGCGTACATTCCACCGTCAGCTGACTTCGACGCGGGGGACTTCCGCCGCGTCGTGGCACGGTTGCCGAGGCCCTATCTCTTGCTTGGAGATCTGAACGGCAGGCATCCTCTCTGGGGAGATTACTCCATAAATCCCAGGGGACAAGTCCTTGCCGATCTGATCGAAGAGCTTGAGATGGGTGTCCTAAACGTGGATGAGTTTACGCATCACTGTCCGAGAACCGCTTCATTTTCTTGCCTTGACCTATCTTTGTGCTCTTCGGATGCACAGCCTGATTTTGATTGAGGAGTGGTCGATGACCTCCATGGTAGTCATCACTTTCCCATTCAAATATCATTTTCAGGGCAACTGCCGCCTGAGAGACCACCTCGGTGGTGCTTGGCGCGGGCGCGGTGGCCTGCATTTCAGGAAATGACTGAATTCTCTATCTCAGTCGAGGAGTTTAGGTCGGTAGATGAGGCCGTTGAGTTCTTCTCCGGCAACCTCATCGCCGTGGGCCTGACTACTATTCCTAGGACGTCTGGCCGTTTTGCACGCCGACCGTTCCCGTGGTGGTCGGCCGAGTGTGAGACGGCCCTCAAATAGAAGCGTTATGCCTACATGCGCTATAAGCGCCGCCCGAACAATTTCACTGTCGCTGAATTTCGTCGGGCTAGGGCTAGGTTCCGGTATATTTCGAAGCACGCCCGCCGCTCTTCTTGGCGGGCATACGTGTCTTCACTTAACGGGAAGACCCCTTTAGCTGAGGTGTGGAAGCGAGTCAAAAGGATTCGGGGCAAGTTCTCGCAGGACCCCCCTCCCGTTCTCCAGGAGAATGGGACCGCAATCTCGGACCCCGCGTCCGTGGCGTAATCCTTCGCGACCGCTTTTTCTGCATTCTCTAGCCGTGATGCTGCTCCGCCAGCATTCAATGCACGTCGTGATGTCGCGGAAGGCTGCCGGCTGGACTTTACCTCCAGAGGCGGAGAACCCTTCAACGACAAGTTTACTGTAAGCAAGTTGCGTTCCGCTCTCGCTTCGTGCGCGGACACCGTCCACGGTCCGGACGATGTCCCGTACGCCATGCTTCGACACCTAGGTGAGCGAGGCATGGCCTTTCTGTTAGATTTGTTCAACAGGATCTGGGTGGAGGGTCTTCTCCCATATTCATGGCGAATCGCTACTGTGTTCGCCTTTCATAAGCCGGGGAGAGATCACTCTACTCCAACCGGTTCCGCCCAATCTCTCTAACCTCTTGCGTGTGCAAGTTGATGGAGAAATTGGTAAATGTTAGATTAGCCTTTTTCCTGGACAGCGGAGGCCATCTGTCTTCCGCACAGTGCGGCTTCCGCAAGTTCCACTCCACGTCGGATGCTCTGCTCCGACTGGAAAATGCCGTCTGCGAGGCTTTCCTTCATAGACAGCACTACGCCACGGTGTTTTTCGATCTGGAGAAGGCCTATGATACCGCATGGCGATACGGTATCATGGAGACTCTCCAGACGATGGGGGCGAGGGGACGCCTCCCAATTTTTATATCTGAATTTTTGCGAGATCGTCGATTCCGCGTACGTGTGGGGGGAGCCCTCTCCGGCCCAAAGGAGCAGGAAGAGGGTGTCCCGCAGGGAAGTGTCCTCAGTGTCACACTCTTTGCCCTGAGCATCAACTGCATCACCTCGGTGCTTCCGGAAGATGTTCTCGCTACGCTCTACGTGGACGAACTTTCGATCTCTTTTGGCGCGGCCCAGATGCCAACTCTGGAGCGTCGACTCCAACAGGCATTGAACCGCGTCTCTCGCTATGCCGAAGCGCACAGGTTTCGGTTTTCTTTGGCCAAGACTAAGGTGGTGCACTTCTGCCGCCATCCACGGCTTCACCCCGACCCAGATTTGTTTCTTAATGGGGTGCGCCTGGATGTGGTTGAGTCGCACCGTTTCCTTGGTCTTGTATTCGACCGACGCCTCACCTGGGAGGCTCATATTCGCAGCCTTAGGGTCTCTTGTACGCGCGCCATGGACATTCTCCGTTCCGTGACGTTCAGCGCTTGGGGCGCTGATAGGGCTACTGCCTTACTTTTTTATCGATCCTTTGTTCGTTCGAAGCTCGACTACGGATGCGAGTTTTATGCATCCGCAGCCGAGCGTTTATTGCGGAAGGTGGATTCGATCCACCACACCGGCCTTCGCCTTGCGACCGGTGCCTTTCGCACTTCCCCCATTGAGAGCCTGTTGGTCGATGCTGGGGAGATGCCACTCGCTCTGCGCCGCGTGCAGTGTATCACTCGACTGTACGCGCGAGCCCGGCGCCTCCCTCAGTCGCCAACAGCTCTCACTGCATCCGCAGCTGATCTCGATGGTGCCTATGCCGTCGAGAGACGCCAGTCATACCCTAAGCCTTTTGGGTTTAGGGCCAGGAAACTCCTTGGAGAGGTAGATATCGCTCTCGGGCCGGTGGCGCCCCTGGTTTTGCCCAGGACGCCACCCTGGAGGGTACCACATTTGGCTATTTGTCGCCACGCCTCTGCTCCCAAAGCTTGTACTGCGCCGGGAGTATTGCGTTCGACCTTTTTGGAGCACACATCGTGTCACGCTGGAACCGTGCCAGTGTATACGGATGGCTCCAAGTCCCAAGAGGGGGTCGGCTTCCACGCCGTATCCCCTCTGTTTGAAGTCAGCGGGGCTCTACCAGGCGCTGCCTCTGTCTTCACGGCCGAGCTGGTGGCAATACACCACTCGGTACGGGAGATTACGCGACGTGCCCGGTTCGGAGACCGGATTGTGATCTATAGCGACTCACAAAGCGCCCTGAGTGCTCTCGGGGCATTGGAATCTCCGCATCCCCTGGTTCGCGATATCCGTGACGCCACGGTTTTGGCGAGCCGGGCAGATGTCGAGATTATCTTGTGCTGGGTTCCTGGACATGTAAGAATTGCGGGGAATGAGCGCGCCGATGAGGGCGCCAAAGAGTCCGCGAGGACTCTCCGACCGGACCAGCGTTTCGCTCTTCCTCACACCGACTACATGGCAGGAATACGGGCAGCTCTTCGGACTGCTTGGCAAAGAAGATGGGAGACGGTCGAAGGGAACTTAAAGTTGCGTGCCATTGCGCCGCGACTGTTCCCATGGATCTATCCCCCAATGCCGCGGCGGCTTCAGGTTGCTTTCTGTCGTCTTCGAATCGGACACACTCGTGTGACGCATCGCTACTTGATGGAGCGCTCGCATGCGCCCCATTGCAACGACTGCGTCGTCCCCCAGACTGTTCGGCATATTCTTGTCGAATGTCCCAGTCTGGGTGATCTTCGCGCACGATACCTGTCTCGGTACCGGGATGGGCGGGGTCGCTACCGCCTGTCCCTTGTACTCGGGACGAGTGCGTGCACCATGACTGGTGGACTTATTGACTTTTTGGGGGAGGCCGGCCTTCTCCCTTTCATTTAACCCGGTTTTATTGTTGTTGTTTTTGTTATCGTTTTTGTTATTGTTATTTCTTTTTATTTTTGTTTCCTGTTGAATTATTTTGAAGTAGCCTAGAACTAGGCTGTTTGTTTACGGCAACTTATGCCTAAGTCGGTAGTCGCCAGATAACCCCTTAATAAAAAAAAAAAAAAAAATGCTACCGGTGCCTTCCGCACTTCCCCCATTGAGAGCCTGTTGGTCGATGCTGGGGAGATGCCACTCGCTCTGCGCCGCGTGCAGTGCATCACTCGCCTGTACGCGCGAGTCCGGCGCCTCCCTCAGTCGCCAACAGCTCTCACTGCATCCGCAGCTGATCTCGATGGTGCCTATGCCGCCGAGAGACGCCAGTCATACCCTAAGCCCTTTGGGTTTAGGGCCAGGAAACTCCTTCGAGAGGTAGATATAGCTCTCGTGCCGGTGGTGCCCCTGGTTCTGCCCAGGACGCCACAATGGAGGGTACCACATTTGGCTATTTGTCGCCACGCCTCTGCTCCCAAAGCTTGTACTGCGCCGGGGGTATTGCGTTCGACCTTTTTGGAGCACACATCGTGTCACGCTGGTACCGTGCTAGTGTATACGGATGGCTCCAAGTCCCAAGAGGGGGTCGGCTTCCACGCCGTATCCCCTCTGTTTGAAGTCAGCGGGGCTCTACCAGGCGCTGCGTCTGTCTTCACGGCCGAGCTGGTGGCAATACACCACTCGGTACGGGAGATTACGTGACGTGCCCGGTTCGGAGACCGGATTGTGATCTATAGCGACTCACAAAGCGCCCTGAGTGCTCTCGGGGCATTGGAATCTCTGCATCCCTTGGTTCGCGATATCCGTGCCGCCACGGTTTTGGCGACCGGACGAGCGTTTCGCTCTTCCTCACACCCACTACATGGCAGGAATACGGGCAGCTCTTCGGACTGCTTGGCAAAGAAGATGGGAGACGGTCGAAGGGAACTTAAAGTTGCGTGCCATTGCGCCGCGACTGTTCCCATGGACCTATCCCCCAATGCCGCGGCGGCTTCAGGTTGCTTTCTGTCGTCTCCGAATCGGACACACTCATGTGACGCATCGCTACTTGATGGAGCGCTCGCCTGCGCCCTATTGCAACGACTGTGTCGTCCCCCAGACTGTTCGGCACATTCTTGTCGAATGTCCCAGTCTTGGTGATCTTCACGCATGATATCTGTCCCGGTACCGGGATGGGCGGGGTCGCTACCGCCTGTCCCTTGTACTCGGGACAGATTCGTGCACATTGACTTGTGGACTTGTTGACTTCTTGTGGGAGGCCGGCCTTCTCCCTATTATTTAAGTAAGGGGTTTTTGTTTTGTTTTTTGCATTTGTTTTTTTTGTTGTTTTTTTTCCCCTTTGGTCGCACGCTCCTGTGCCGGGGGGACCTCTCCCCGATGCACCAGCTTGCTTCCTTTCCCCTTTTTTTGGGTGTTGTTATTTTTTGTTTTTTTCTCTCTAATTTTGTTTAAATGTAGCCTAGAACTAGGCCAGTTCTAATACGGCAACTAATGCCCAAGTAGGCAGTCGCCAGATGAGCTCTTAAAAAAAAAAAAAAAATGCAGTCATTTTAGATGCCATTTATTTCTCAACGGTGTCTTACAGTTTAATGTGGGATCTGAACATATAGCAGTCAGTCATCATCAAGTCAACCCAATTTGGCACTCCATCCAGTAACTTGCCACATCAGATATAGCATAACTCCACTCTAATTACATCAGATGATGCTCCAACCCAGTTCATGATTTACTCATTGTTTAATCCTTTTGTAGTATTATTCTGTGAACAATTTTGATAGGACCTTTGTTGTGTAATGGGAGAGAGTTTAGGGAAGTTCTATTCCTTTTTGTAGTATTATTCTGTGACCAATATTGACATAAATGGTGATACATAACTAGGTATGGTATGTATAAATTGTTTGTATAGAGTGATTAGTGTTTGTTTTGTTGTTTGAATGTGGTACGTGTTAAGTGTATAGGGAATTGATTTTTTTTGTAAGTTTTGCAGCATAGGTTTTGGGCAGTGTGTGTAATTGTCATGTGTGTATATAGTTGAACTCTGATATTGTAGGCATTTTATTAAGTGGGCTGGATTGAGTGTATTATATACATATATATATATATATATATATATATATATATATATATATATATATATATATATATATATATATATATGATAAACAAAAGGATGTAGAGGAAGAAATTCATTTCATTACTTGATAGCAACAACATTTCAGGTATTAATTTCACCCATCTTATAGTACTGGAAATGTGTAAATTTGTGAATAGACTAACATTTAAAGTTCTCACCTGCTGTTCATTTTATCTGATGTAAAACCAATTGTATCTTAAAACATTTTAAATTCTTGAAAACTATCCCCGATCCTGTCTCATTATGATTCAAGAATCAATGTATAGAAAATACTTTTCTCCTCTAAATTCAGATTCTTCTTCCCATCCACTACTCTTGCTATAAAATATAAACCTACCTCCTAATCTTCTCATTCTTCTTACACTCCTCATGCTTTCCCACCAGTCATCCTTTCACAGCTGATTGGCAAGGTTAGTGTTTTCTGGATGTGCATCTAGGGTTTCCTTAAATTTATGTAGCCAAATTTTAATAATTCCATAACATAATTTTTTACACAATAATCTGTAAGTTCTACATTACTCATTATATTAACAGGAAAAATCCTCCATTAATTCCATAATTTGAATATTTGAATTTTAACAATTTAGTTTATTCATGAATTTGTATCTCTCCAGTACCAGAAGATGTGTGAAATTGATACCCAAAATATTGTTAGCAATTAATGAAATGAATTTCTCCCTCTACGTTCTTTTGTTTATCTTAAAGATTAAATTGAAGCTCTACAGGAGCAGCCCAAACCAATATATATATATATATATATATATGAGGAATTAAACCACATTCTCCGAAGACAATTTAATTCAGAACAGTTTTGGTGTATCTCACACCCTTTTTCAACTGACACTGGATAGAAAATATAAGAAAAGTGCATACAAACATAATAACACAGGGTCAGGTCGTGAAAGATCCCCTCTTTTTTCCCCCAATCCCCTACTTGTGGCTAATCTGCAGGGGGGGTTAGGCCTAAACATATTGAAGGGCTGACATTTTCCTATTTAATTTATTTGCGATCTTATTACAGGATTAAAAGAAAATTGACCCTCAGATAGATTTAAATTAGGAACTGACGATATCAAGCTCGATTCTACGATTCTTCTCTTAACATAGTTAGCCGATTTAAATACCATTTTACTTCCATTGAAATCGATCAAATGATTCAAGTCTCTAACATGGCAGAATATTCCACTGCTTTCGCTGCCCACTCTAATATCTCTTTTGTGTTCATACAATCTCTTGTCTAGATTTCTTCCCGTTTCACCTATATAAACTTTATGGCAATCGTGGCATGGTATTGCATATACTCCTATGTTATGATGTTCTTCGGGCTTCCTGGCAATCATCAATTGGTTTAAGGAATTGTTATATTTAAAGGCTAGATTAATACCCGCTTTTGCAAATATGTCCTTTAAACTATTTAATTTATTATTAAATGGCAATGTTATACATTTGTTGAAGTCATTAGTGCGGGAAGGCATATTACCATAGAATGTTTTCCTAGCTGCAAAATGGTCAGACGATATGAACCAATCGGAGTAATACAAATTAGAAAAAATGGTCCTGATAATGACAATTTCTTCATCTAAATAGGAAGGATGACATATTTTGTATGCTCTAAGGAAAAGGTTAGAAATTACCGATTTTTTAACAGTATTATCGTGAAACGAAAAATAATGTATATAGGCATTCAAGTGGGTTGGTTTCCTATAAACGTCAAGTTTTAATTCATGGTGATCTTTATTAATGAGGACATCTAAAAAGAGTAATCTATTATCATATTCCCATTCATATTTAAATTTTTTCTAATTTGTATTACCCCGATTGGTTCATATCGTCTGCCCATTTTGCAGCTAGGAAAACATTCTATGGTAATAAGCCTTCCCGCACTAATGACTTCAACAAATGTATAACATTGCCATTTAATAATAAATTAAATAGTTTAAAGGACATATTTGCAAAAGCGGGTATTAATCTAGCCTTTAAATATAACAATTCCTTAAACCAATTGATGATTGCCAGGAAGCCTGAAGAACATCATAACATAGGAGTATATGCAATACCATGCAACGATTGCCATAAAGTTTATATAGGTGAAACGGGGAGAAATCTAGACAAGAGATTGTATGAACACAAAAGAGATATTAGAGTGGGCAGCGAAAGCAGTGGAATATTCTGCCATGTTAGAGACTTGAATCATTTGATCGATTTCAATGGAAGTAAAATGTTATTTAAATCGGCCAACTATGTTAAGAGAAGAATCGTAGAATCGAGCTTGATATCGTCAGTTCCTAATTTAAATCTATCTGGGGGTCAATTTTCTTTTAATCCTGTAATAAGATCGCAAATAAATTAAATAGTAAAATGTCAGCCCTTCAATATGTTTAGGCCTAACCCCCCCTTCAGATTAGCCACAAGTAGGGGATTGGGGGAAAAAAGAGAGGATCTTTCACGACCTGACCCTGTGTTATTATGTTTGTATGCACTTTTCTTATATTTTCTATCCAGTGTCAGTTGAAAAAGGGTGTGAGATACACCAAAACTGTTCTGAATTAAATTGTCTTCGGAGAATGTGGTTTAATTCCTCATCTTTTCTTGCGATATTGCATTAATTTTCATCATATATATATATATATATATATATAGTTCTGAACAAATGGAGTTATGGGAGGAGAATATCAGAGATACATCTGGCTCATACCTTGCCATTCCTGATGTAGAAATTACTATGAAACATTATTATTAGTGAGTTTGGTATATTTACTATTTATATTCTTTTCATTGATATTTTTCATAAACAGCATTTTTGTTATGATTTGTTTGAATGATTTTTATTATTTTATTTTTCAGCTTGGTGTTTCTTGTGCTGAAAAACTTGGTGAAGCCCTAGGGAATACTGACAAGTTAGCAGATGAGCAAAGGGTTAAACAGATTAAGAAGTCCCATCCTGGTGATGAAGATGATGAATCATCAAATATGATTTACACAGATTCTTCTACTTTCCTAAAAGTAAGCATGATTTTGAGGAACCCTTGTCATTTGTTTTTCATAGTGCTCCAATGAAAAGGTAGGCTACCCTTTTACATCCCCTTATATATGGGTCAATATGGAGAATACTGAGTTCACATATTTTCAGTAGATTTCTCTCAACATGCAGGGGAGGGGGGACAATTTTATCAACCCTGTTGCAGCTGACTTGTGGAATATTGTATGTCCTCTCACCCTTAATGCTCACCTGCAAGAAAGGTATAATACACTGGTTGTTACTGTTGCTGCTACAGCTGCTGTCTTAGAAAAAGTGGCATATCCATTGTCTTCTTGGTTCTCATTTGCACAAACTTTTTTGTCTCTTCTGAAATGATTCCTCTCAGATATTTCCTCTTTTCCAACATCCACTCAAGCTAGGTATGACCAATATTTAAATAAACATTTGTCCCTCAATCCCTGCCCAGATGAACTTGTCCTTCCACCCATCCTCATTTTCACAAAATTTCCTCAGCTGTCCTCAGCACTTCTGACCTCTTCTTCCCCTAACTGATATTGAGATTATGATCAAGTACTTCATGCCATGTCATCACAAGAGAGGAACTGAAACTACTTTAAATAATGCATTTTAATGCTCACAGTGTGAGAAAGAGGCTTAAATGGCCCTTGGTGTTGGGGCATAAAGAGATAAGGGTTCATGCTCAAGGAACTCCTTCCTTAACCGCTTATAAGCTGACCACCACCCTGTGGCTGGGCTTTATTATCTTGGTGACTATTTGGTCAGCTAAAATTCTCAGCTCCTGCCCCTGAGTCTCTTGGTTGGTTTTGAATGGAAGATTTTTAGATTCAAACTGGCAATGATTAGAAGACTTTTCTTAGCTACTCCATTGGAAATTGCATCTTTGGAGGGAGGGGGAGTCTCACCAGTTAGAGACCTCAATGACTGGGCTTTATTACCTTGGTAATAAAGCCTTTATGCCCTGAATTAATTTTTAAAATTGAAAAACATATTAATTACATTTATCATTTCTATTAAGTGTAAATAGTTAGTGGCAAACAGTGTGTAAATCTAATGCAACCCTTGTGTAACCCTAAACAAAACATGTGTCATACTCATTCTTATTCGCTTGCTAGACTCAAACTGATAGGAATGTTTCATAAACTAAAAGCATCATCATCAAGACTCGTCAAAATCCAAATCAATCATAATATACAATAATAAAAAACTGCATCCACAGGAATGAGTCCAGAATACCAACCCCACCCTTTTCCCAAGTTAACCCTCCCTTCCCATATAATCATCTAATCTGTGTTTGAAAACATTCAAGTTTGGACTGTTTACTGTCTCAGATGGCAAACTATTCCAGTAATCTACCACTCTATTGGTGAACAAATATTTTCTAACATCCAACCTACACCTCTGTTTTTTAATTTTTAAGTGGTGACCTCTTGTCCTCTTACTACCTTCAAACTCAAATAACTTGCTAAAATCCAACTTATCCACCTGGCTCTGCAGTCAGATTTCCCATGACCATTCTTCGCACATGGCTGCAAACCTGTTGGCTATGACGGTTTGAGGTACTGTGATCCCATCTGCAGCATTTGCCACAGTGCAGTGGGCTTGGGTAGTATTTATCAATGTTGTAGATAGAATAGCCTACTGTGAGCCTGTTAGGACATGGATCAAGGAAGGTGACAGCAAATAGGACTTTGGCTTTCTTAGGGTCTGCCAACAGCTTCTTTATTGCAAAAACCTCTGATGGTTTGAGTGCCGTGAGTAAACTCTGGTAATCTATTTCATCTTCCTGCAGCTCTGGTGCATATATTTTACCATGCAATAGCTGTTTTGACCATGTAATGGATGTCTGGACTGGAAAGTTTTTGGCAGAAAATGTTTTGATCTGGAAAAGTTGCTTGACCTGCAGAAGATTATTAGTTCTAATGTGTAGGCTACCACTTTGCAGATGATCAATTTTGTCTACTTTGCTACCACAGATCTTATCTATAGTGCATGCTATAATTATTGGATTCATCTTGGCTAGGTTATGATGGGTGACACTAATGGTTATTAGTACTTCCCTGCTTCCTGGAGGAATGTTGTCAAGCTTGGAGTTGAGGTTGAGACAGGTTCCTCTTGTGGTGTCTGTCACCACTGGCCTTGACACTCACTTTCTTAGGACCCATGGTTAATACTGTATAGTACAACAAAATAACTGCACAAAACACAATGGAAAAAGCAAGTGATATGACAGAGCTGCTTGCATGTCAAGGTAACCACGTGAACTGAACAAGGCACCCTTGCTGTCCTACCTAGTGGCAGTGTATGTGAAGCACAGTCGCTCACTTGTAACTCATACTTCAGATCTTGGCTCGTACCTCAAAGCAGAAAATCAACCGAGCAACAGCTCATATCTTGGAAAACTCGTAAATCAAGGTACCACTGTACAACATTGTATATATTTTGATCTTTTTAATTGATACATCTCTTAAATATATTAAAGACCAGGAAAGAAAACCCATTGAATACCGGCCTTTAATATGTTAGCAGAAGTAGCAATCCATTGAATGTTCCTTTGGCTCCCTCCAGACCATTGGTACACCAAACATGAGGCCAGGCAGAAAGGGAACTTGTATACCTGACACAACATATGTGAGATGCCCAGCATTTGTCCTGGTCACCCACTTTACATCCAAAGTACAGCTCATAAAGTTTCTTCACATGTTTAGTCAATTGTCCCTTGTATTGTCTTAATGTAACTGATCCAAATATATAACAGAAACTGCGGGGAATTTTTGCATTCTCTATGCATTTTAGCTGTCTCCTGTAAAGAAAAAACACTAGTATGTTAAAAATAATATAAATAGTAACGGCAACAAATATTAAATAGAAAAGTAAAAATATAGGAAGCATTTATAGTGTTACAAAATTATCAAGTGTTATGTAAGAGTTACCACAGATTTGGACCCATATAACTAAAAAAATATTGAGTATACTTTCATAAATTTCATAGGTTAGGTTGGCAATTACCTTAGGAACACCCCATTAAAATTATACCACAATTCATTTATAACTTTTAAAGTTGTCACTTTCGCCCCAATCCTGTTTGCATTCAATCCCTATGGAACCATCAGTGTATTTAATGTAAGTAAGATGGTAATTTACAAGAAACTAGAGGGTTGTAGAAAGAGACGCATGTTATATTCATTATTTGCGCAAATAATACCCCTAGAAAAAGGTTATTCTCATTTCCTCTTTTTTTTCCATTGTTGTACAGTGTAATCACTATTGACAATGTACAAATTTGGCCAAGATACACTGATCTCAATTGTTCGGGTAGGGGGAATAACTGCAGAGGGATGTGGGCTTGCTTTCTTCTGAGGTTCTTCCATACGGTTTGTCAGGGAAGGGGGATTTAGTAGAGCCTTCCAAGCTTACAAGGAGCTGGTAAGCGCAACTCTCCACTACTATTTTGGGATTAAGCCAGTTTTTTGTACCAACTGACTTGAGAATGCAGTAGTTCGAATCATCCTCGCTTACTCTACTACTTGTCCAACATCTTGACTAGTCTCGCCACTCCCAAGGAATTGAAAAAAGGAGAAGGCATTTCACTCAAGGATTCACTGCCACATGCAAACATCCCTCCCTGTAAGGAGCGCGGCAATTTGCCATCCTGGCTGCCGTGCTGACGGGATCCAGCGCTCCGTCCGGCCCCAGCTTAGCCTCTCTTCCTTCCTTCAGATAGCCTGTATTTCTCCCCTACCTCGTCGCTTTTCATACAACCTCTCCCACAACTTTCTCTGGTCAGCCTCTAATTTCACAGGGTAGATGCTGACCTTCTTCTCAGCCAACCGTCCCGGATCGGGGTTGAGGGGGGAGGGGACAATGTTCCCTAACCCCTGAGCTCCGGTCTGGGGTGGTTGGTTTTTAACAACCTGCTTCATCCCCACCCATACCTTCCTCACATCCCTTTTCCTCTCGTCTTCAAAATCTATCTTTTTTACGACATGTTCAAGGTGGAGCCGCCAGGCCACCAAGCGGGAGGGGTGGTCCCAAATGGTGGCGCCGGGCCTGCAAGCACCTCTTGCAGTGCGGGCAACTGTGAGAGGTGGTGAGTAATTGCGTCTTGTGTAAAAAAGAGGGTCACCATGCCCAATGATGAATATAAAAAAAAACCCAACCCCCAACTTTCCCTGTAACATCAACGGAGCCGCCCTCGGGCAGCTCCACCGAAAAAATGGAGGTCCCCCCCTTGTGCTTGCACAGGGGACCCTCCATACTTCTTTAACCGGAGAGGAGGTTTACTCCTCTCGTACGCCTATGGGTGTAGGGGACCTACCCTCACCCCCTTCTCTGGAGGTGCTTTTTAGGCACCTCCCTATTTCCAGCAGCAGTCCCTCCTTTTCTTTCTAAGGGGACTGCCAAGAAAGCCAGCAGGCAGCCTGTTGCCGACCGCCCCTCGTGTAAGCTGCTCGGTAGGGCAAACCCCCTTAGGGGGGAGAGGGAAGCCAGGCCTCTTAGGTTGCTTCCCTCAAAAGACCTGCTGGCAAGACTATTAAACCTTGCCAGGGTCAAGGCCTGTGCCTCCCCACAAAAGACTCTTGATTCTGCCAAGGGGACCTGCAATGTCCTGAAAGGGGATGGCCAACTGGAGGCCCCTCCTGCGATAGACATGGTCCTTGAGGAAACCCAGCCTCAGAGAGTAGGGCCTTCCATGGGGGGGAATCCGGGCTCGGCGCCAAACACCGAACCCAAATCCGCCCCTATGCAAGGTCCTCCTTAAACGGTTAGGGTTTCTTAGGCAGTACAAGGAGGGGAGGGATCTCCTCCGACCGGTGCCCCTGCGACCACCAGGACCTTCTCCATTTCGGAGAAGGACCTGGCTGAGGCCGGTCCATCTGGCCTAGGGGCTTGTACCGGCAGAGGTGAGAAGCGGGTTCATTCCCCGCTCTCCTCTCCAAAAAAGAAAAGGACGAAAAAGACATAAGAAGACTCGGGGCTCCTCTCCATCTGCGGGGGCTGTGGGGATGGATGGGTCTGCTGCCACTTTGGCAAGCGACCAAGCCAAGACCGGCACATCCGGCCCCTCTGCCCCCCCAGTTGCGGAGCCCCTGACTAAGACCAAAAGTGCACAGGGCGGAGCCTCGATAACATCGAGGCCCCTCATTCAGAGGTTACCTGGCGTTTAGAGCCTGCTGGCTTCAAGCGCTTCCTCGTTATTCGCTCCACTAATGGCACCATGTTGTCCAAGGGCAACATGATCCATCAGAGGAGAGGATTAGCTAGTGCAATTGGTAGAGAGCCGAAGGTGACCCGTTTCTCGGACGGGAGCCTTCTGGCGAATGCGGCGAATTCCACCGAGGCAGCCAAGATAAGTGCTCTTCGGACACTTCATGGTACCCCGGTGAGTGTGATGCCGCACTCTACCATGAACTTTGTGAAAGGAGTAGTTTATGCGAGGGAACTCGTTGACTACTCCATTGAGGACATCACCTTAGAGCTGGCCGACCATGGGCGGTCAAGGTCGAACGTGTGATGAGAAAACAGGGAGGGGCCTCGAGACCCCTCCCTGCCAATTGTTACCGCTACCGCGTGAAGGCATTCGTGCCACTGCCGCGGCGGTGCTATTACTGCCACCGCTTAGGCTATACGAATCGTTTTTGTAGACGTGCAAAGTCGGGGTCACCCGAAGTTTGTGTAAATTGCTCCAAGGCGGCACACGATAAGTCCAAATTGTGTGTGGCCAAGTGTGTCAATTGCGGAGAGCCGCACCCTGCTTCTTCGAAGCAATGTGGTGCATATCTCCTTGAGAAAGAAATCCTGGCCGTTCAGGCCCAGGATCGACTCTCATTCTGCGAGGCTAAGGACTTGGTCCTGGCGCGCCCGGCTCTGCCTGGGACGTCATATGACTCAATAGTTAGAAAGGCACCCTCTGCTCCTGGCCCATCCAGGCCAACGAGCACGGTTTCCCTCTTTCCCCAGCGTGACCGTTTCCCGTAAGGCGAAACGGCCACGCGCCTCCACCTAGTTGTTAGACTCACAGGAGGCAACACCCCTGAAGATGGTCGCTAGGCCATCTTCCGGGGTTCCTAAAGCTGTTCGCCGAAAGGAGGACAGCAACAAAGGAGCTTTGGCTCCTTCGCCCACGCCTGGTGGTTGAGCCTCGGAGACGGTGGTTCCTCGAAAAGAGGGCCCCCCGCCTCTGAAGCTGCAACGCCCGCCTAAGGTTTCGAGGCGGAGGGAGGAAAAGACTCGCATGGCGAGCCCAACCTCCCCCAATAAGTCTTCGAAGGCGACAGCGCCTTCAGCGCTTTGTCAGACAACAGCGCCTGGGGTTCTGCCCCTGGGAAGCGTACGGCCATTCCCGTGAGGGTCTTCTCTTCGAGGAGGGCCCCCGCGTCTCCTCCGAGCTAGGCCTGGAGGGCATATTCCTTCAATGGAATTGCCGTGGACTCCGGGCCAACTGGGAGGAGCTGCGGAGGCTCGTCTCGTCCCGTTCCCCGTTAGCTATCTTTTTGCTGGAGACCGTGCTAGGCGCGTGCCCCCTGCCCGCCCTCCCGGGGTATAAGGGTCTCGCGACCCCACCACCGCGGGATGGCCGGGCTGGGGGATGCGCGGTTTACACCCGGCATGATGTCTCCGTTCTTCCTTTTTTTTTAGATACCTCCTTTCAGGCAGTGGCTGTGCAGCTGCACCTGGATAGGAAATATACTATCATTTCTGCGTACATTTCACCGTCAGCTGACTTCGACGCGGGGGACTTCCGCTGCGTCGAGGCACGGTTGCCGAGGCCATATCTCTTGCTTGGAGATCTGAATGGCAGGCATCCTCTCTGGGGAGATTACTCCATAAATTCCTGGGGACAAGTCCTTGCCGATCTGATCGAAGAGCTTGAGATGGGTGTCCTAAACGTGGATGAGTTTACTGTTCGAGAACTGCTTCATTTTCTTGCCTTAACCTATCTTTGTGCTCTTCGGATGCACAGCCTGATTTTGATTGAGGGGTGGTCGATGACCTCCATGGTAGTGATCACTTTCCCATTCATATATCATTTTCAGGGCAACTGCTGCCTGAGAGCCTACCTCGGTGGTGCTTGGCGCGGGCGTGGTGGCCTGCATTTCAGGAAATGACTGAATGTTTTAACTCAGTTGAGGAGTTTAGGTCGGTAGATGAGGTCGTTGAGTTCTCCGGCAACCTCATCCCTGCGGGCCTGACTACTATTCCTAGGATGACTGGCCGTTTTGCACGCCGACCACTTCCTTGGTTGTCGGCCGAGTGTGAGACGGCCCTCAAACAGAAGCGTTATGCCTACATGCACTATATGCGCCGCCCGAACGATTTCACTCTAGGTGATTTTCGTCGGGCTAGTTTCCGGTATATTTCGAAGCACGCACGCCGCTCTTCTTAGCGGGCATACGTGTCTTCACATAACGGGAAGACCCCTTTAGCTGAGGTGTGGAAGCGAGTCAAAAGGATTCGGAGCAAGTTCTCACAGGACCTCCCTCCCGTTCTTCAGGAGAATGGGACCGGAATCTCGGACCCACATCCGTGGCGGAATCCTTCGCGACCGCTTTCTCCGCATTCTCTAGCCGGGATGCTGCTTCGCCAGCATTCAATGCACGTCGTGATGTCGCGGAAGGCCGCCGGCTGGACTTTACCTCCAGAGGCGGAGAACCCTTCAACGACAGGTTTACTGGGAGCGAGTTGCGCTCCGCTCTCGCTTCGTGCGCGGACACCGCCCATGGTCCGGACGATGTCCCGTACGCCATGCTTCGACACCTGGGTGAGCGAGGCATGGCCTTTCTGTTAGATTTGTTCAACAGGATCTGGGTGGAGGGTCTTCTCCCATATTCATGGCGAATCGCTACTGTGTTCGCCTTTCATAAGCCGGGGAGCGATCACTCTACTCCAACCGGTTCCGCCCAATCTCTCTAACCTCTTGCGTGTGCAAGTTGATGGAGAAATTGGTAAATGTTAGATTAGCCTTTTTCCTGGACAGCGGAGGCCATCTGTCTTCCGCACAGTGCAGCTTCCGCAAGTTCCACTCCACGTCGGATACTCTGCTCCGACTGGAAAATGCCGTCTGCGAGGCTTTCCTCCGTAGACAGCACTACGCCATGGTCATTTTTGATCTGGAGAAGGCCTATGATACCGCATGGCGATACGGTATCATGGAGACTCTCCACATGATGGGGGCGAGGGGACGCCTCCCAGTCTTTATATCTGAATTTTTGCGAGATCGTTGATTCCGCGTACGGGTGGGGGGAGCTCTCTCCGGACCAAAGGAGCAGGAAGAGGGTGTCCCGCAAGAAAGTGTCCTCAGTGTCACACTCTTTGCCCTGAGCATCAACGGCATCTCCTCGGTGCTGCCGGAAGATGTTCTCGCTACGCTCTACGTGGACAACCTTTCGATCTCTTTTGGCGCGGCCCAGATGCCAACTCTGGAGCGTCGACTCCAACAGGCATTGAACCGTGTCTCTCGCTATGCCGAAGCGCACAGGTTTCGGTTTTCTTTGGCCAAGACTAAGGTGGTGCACTTCTGCCGCCATCCACGGCTTCACTCCGACCCAGATTTGTTTCTTATGGGGTGCGCCTGGATGTGGTTGAATCGCACCGTTTCCTCGGTCTTGTATTCGACCGACGCCTCACCTGGGAGGCTCATATTCGCAGCCTTAGGGTCTCTTGTACCCGCGCCATGGACATTCTCCGTTCCGTGACGTTCAGCTCTTGGGGCGCTGATAGGGCTACTGCCCTACTTTTTTATCGATCCTTTGTTCGTTCGAAGCTCGACTACGGATGCGAGTTTTATGCATCCGCAGCCGAGCGTTTATTGCGGAAGGTGGATTCGATCCACCACACCGGTCTCCGCCTTGCGACCGGTGCCTTCCGCACTTCCCCCATTGAGAGCCTGTTGGTCGATGCTGGGGAGTTACCACTCGCTCTGCGCCGCGTGCAGTGCATCACTCGACTGTACGCGCGAGCCCGACGCCTCCCTCGGTCGCCAACAGCTCTCACTGCATCCGCAGCTGATCTCGATGGTGCCTATGCCGCCGAGAGACGCCAGTCATACCCTAAGCCCTTAGGGTTTAGGGCCAGGTTACTCCTTCGAGAGGTAGATATAGCTCTTGGGCCGGTGGTGCCCCTGGTTCTGCCCAGGACGCCACCCTGGAGGGTACCACATTTGGCTATTTGTCGCCACGCCTCTGCTTCCAAAGCTTGTACGGCGCCGGGAGTATTGCGTTCGACCTTTCTGGAGCACACCTCGTGTCACGCTGGGACCGTGCCAGTGTATATGGATGGCTCCAAGTCCCAAGAGGGGGTCGGCTTCCACGCTGTATCCCCTCTGTTTAAAGTCAGCGGGGCTCTGCCAGGCGCTGCGTCTGTCTTCACGGCCGAGCTGGTGGCAATACACCACTCGGTACGAGAGATTACGTGACGTGACCGGTTCGGAGACCGGATTGTGATCTATAGCGACTCACAAAGCGCCCTGAGTGCTCTCGGGGCATTGGAATCTCCGCATCCCTTGGTTCGCGATATCCGTGACGCCACGGTTTTGGCGACCCGGGCAGATGTCGAGATTATCTTCTGCTGGGTTCCTGGACATGTATGAATTGCGGGGAATGAGCGCGCCAAAGAGTCCGCGAGGACTTTGCGACCGGACCAGCGTTTCGCTCTTCCTCACACCGACTACATGGCAGGAATACGGGCAGCTCTTCGAACTGCTTGGCAAAGAAGATGGGAGACGGTCGAAGGGAACTTAAAGTTGCGTGCCATTGCGCCAAGACTGTTCCCATGGACCTGTTCCCCAATGCCGCGACGGCTTCAGGTCGCTTTCTGTCGTCTCCGAATCGGACACACTCGTGTGACGCATCGCTATTTGATGGAGCGCTCGCCTGCGCCCTATTGCAACGACTGCGTCGTCCCCAAGACTGTTCAGCACATTCTTGTCGAATGTCCCAGTCTGGGTGATCTTCGCGCACGTTACCTGTCCCGGTACCGGGATGGGTGGGGTCGCAACCACCTGGCCCTTGTACTCGGGACGAGTGTGTGCACCATGACTCGTGGACTTATTGACTTTTTGGGGGGGGAGGCCGGCCTTCTCCCTTGTATTTAACTTGTTTTTTTTGTTATTGTTTGTTTTTTGATTTTTTGTAGGTCGCAGGCACCCTGAAAAAGAAGAAAGGGATTAGGCATTTTAAAGAGAGGGACGGCGAACTCCTACCTAAAAATACAATCTACTACAGGGTTAGGAATCAATTTTGTGGTTTTGAAGCATGGTTGTTACTCTTCCTTGTTAGCAGTTGTTTCTTCACTTCATGGGGACTCCTCTTTCAATGGTGTAGAAGCTGTCAAGGTAGGTGGGATCCTTATCACAGACCCTCTGTCCATAGCAGAATCTTATGCAACCGTTTTTTCTCCAGCTGGAACTCTATTCTATGATCATTCAGAGCTTGTTACATGATAGCTGAATGTCTCCAACGAGACTTTAGCTCAAGAGGCTGGGAACTCTTCAATAAGCTGTCTTTGCGAAGTGAACTGTGATCCATTCTCACTTTGTGCAAGGATACTTACTCCACACGGGCCAAATGGTAACCATTCAACTTTAACACCAGCCTGAGCAACAGGATCTGGTGAGGAGGGATCTTCCAGGATTCCTGAAAGAGTGCTATTATGCTAGCTTTTGCAAGCCTGCAAGTAAACAGAACTTGGCAAATAATAGATGGTTAATTTGCAATAGAATTTCCATTTCCTAGCTATTGCATGGACCGCTAGCATATGTGGGTGCTAGAAAATTCCCACAGCAGGCAACAGCCTTCCTCCACTCTAACCTGGTGCTTCAGGATAGCCTCACAGAAAACGCTGCCCCACTTAATTGTGGTAGCATTGTACTACAGCACAGTCTGTAGGTTCAAAGCTTTCTCCTTTAATCTCCCAAGCAATCAGAGGGAGCGGAAGTCATCTGCTTTGATGTTTATTTCTTAAACAGCCGATGTCACCTATTTCCTGCATACTGCAACTTGCCTAAGTTCCATTATATGTACTAGCAAAAATCTGCCCTATGTGTGTTTTTTGCTAGGCCTGCAGTGCTTGTTCACTTCGCTCACAAAATTTAGTAATTGTGTGAGAGAAAAAGGTTTTTTTATTTCAGAACACATTCAAAATTGTCATGTAAAAAAACCCCCCATTATTATTATCATTATTGTTCTCAAAAACTTTTTAAAAATGCAAAGACAGACACATACACAAAAAAATGCAAAGATAGATGCACACACACACACACACACACACACACACACACACACACACACACACACACACTAGGATCATTATAATTAGAAGATACTCTGCTCATCTGGAGGGGGCTGTGTGCAAAGCCTTCTTTTGTAGGCTGCATTTTGTCAAAATATTTTGCAATTTGTAGGTCTAAAATATTGTGTGGTAACACAATCTTGTGGGATCTTTCACTCATGTATCCACAGAAAAGCCATCCAATTTTTATGTATGAGCTTTTGTGAGATTTTTATTTCTGCATACTATGGTAGTGGGATTTCCTGGCCCATAAGCCAAGAAGGGGGTGTTCCTTAGGGAAGAGTTCTCAGGGTTAGCCTCTTTGCCTTGGATATTAATGGTATCACCTTGGTTGTACTGGAGGATGTTCTTGCTATGCTCACTCGCAAAGGGGGGTCATATTGTAGCGGGCCGAAAATCTAAACTAACCCCCAATCGATCCAACCCGCTTCCTACACTATCCGGACGTGAGAAATCGAAGGAGAATGAAACGGATTGTATATACAGTCCCTTTACTTACAAAAAAATTTACAAAATATCTACAATAGAGAGGGGGCGATTATATTGGAGATCTTACTTTTTGGCCAAAAATACAAAAAGAAAATCCTATATATATGAATACTATTTAATCTATCCTAATAAACATAAAAAATCAAACAACCAAAAAAAATCCTGACTACAACAGTCAATATATACACAACAATCAAGGCCTCACTTTATACAAAGAGGATGGGAAGATGTCCAGCCACCTGCCACTCGAGCGAGCAAAATGCCTAGGACTTACAAGTGTGGCGCCTCTGCGCTTGATGGAAGATAATGACTTTAAAAAAAAGCTTACGTGGCTATTATAAGCCCTCCTTCATTAAGCTATACTAATGGCCTTTATTTATTAATGATAATATAGCTTTCCAGGATATAACGCTTTGTTTGTAATATAAGGATATACGAAACTAAGTCCTATCTTTCCAGAATATGAGGCCTGGAAAGAAAGAAAAAAAACATGGTAATCATTTTTATACATAAAATAAACAAAAAAACAAACCCATTCCCATTCACACACATTCTTACAGAGGGAGGGAGAGGGTACTGAGAAAAGGGGTGGGAGAATGGCCCTTTTTCACACACTCACATTCGCCCCACCACACCCCTCCTTCCTTAAGCCATTCGACCAGCCACTCACTGAACCCTTTCAATCACTCTCCACGGTACCACTTGTGCTCAATCGCACCCTTCTGCACCCATTCACACTCTTCTACTGGTCCCTGGCTACGCGTAGCAATTAGTCGGGGTTGTTCGTCAGTCGTCCTGTCAGTCTCATCGTCACTATTTATCATCTCATCAACCATACTCTTAGCCCTCATTACCAGTTCTCCCATCTCACGACAGAATTCTTTCATACTCTTCCGTTCAGAACCCTCACTCTTCATACCCCCATTCATCAGCTCCTCACTCACAGCTCTCATCCAACTCAAGGTACATTCTTGCGAAACAGACAGGTCATTCACATCCCCTGTATTCTCAACAGGCATACCAGAAACCCCTTCGACTGGTTCCCACCAGAAACCTGAAAAATCAGCCACTTCATCATTCACTACATCAAACTCATCCCTACTATTACCATTCGTAAAACCCGAAAAATCAGCCACACTAGGTTCATTCTGCCCAAACACACTATCATTCATACTGTTCCCAAAACCAGAAAAATCAGGCACAGGCAGCTCACTCACTCGTCTACTTATACCAGCCAGATCACTCACCTGTTTACGCAAAAACTCAATCTCCCTTTCAAGATCCCCCATACCAGAAACACTCTGCTCAGACTTACTTTCATTCGTACTTGCATTCTTCCTTTCACCCTTCTTTGTACGCTTTCTACTCCTCGAGACTAAGACTAGCTCTTTCCCAGACAGATCCATACTATCACATTCAATCTCATCATCATGCACTTTACCTCTCTCTCTACACAGTCCATACACTGGATTGCTCACCAGGTAGTCAGGAGATTCTCTCCATCTCCTTAACTGACTCTGATGAGCCCGCACTCTCTCAGTCATGCCGTCATTCAAACTCTCCAAAACATACGTCACTCCATTTTCCCAAACCCTCACAACTCTATAAGGTCCATCAAACTTCTCACTCATCTTTGACACATTCAACCTACCCTTCACTTCTTTCACCTTCAATACTTTTGCACCTAATTCAAATGAATGGAACCTTTCATGCGCCTCACGCCATACACTCTGCTCACTTTCACTCAAACAAAACCTATCTTTCACTCGCCTTTCAAAATTCATCACAAACTGACATGGGGACATTCCAGTTGCACTATGCACAGTTGAATTATACGCCCACAACACTCTCCCCAGACACACATCCCAGTCATTCACTGTCGTACTCATCATTCTCAACATCTCACACAAGGTTCTTATAGTCCGTTCAGCCAATCCATTTGAAGACGGTACATACGGAGTTGTTCTCACATGCTCCACACCATTCTCTCTCAACATTTGCTCAAACACTTCCCCTACAAATTCAGGCCCATTATCACTCAGACATCTTCTAGGCTTCCATACACACATAGGAAAAAACAACTGCTCAACCACACGCGCAACAGTCACACTCCTTTTATCTCTCACAGGCGCTGCATACACAAACTTACTTTTATGGTCAACCATCACAACCATACCAACATTCCCAGCACTCGTACTCAGCAAAAACACACAATCAATCACTACCAATTCAAACGGTTCTTTCGCATCAACTTTCAACATCGGTGGTTTCACTTGCACACCTTGCACCTTTCGCTTCTGACACCTTTCACACGTAGTTGCAACATCATTCACAACAGTTCTCAGAAACGGGTGGAACACATGCTCCTTCATACACTCCCACAGCTTAAACTTACCCATATGCCCATAATTATCATGCACAACCTTCACCAGACCAATCATACCCACTAAGGACATCACAGGTACATACATATCATCACCACCCTTCACATGCCTCACAAAATATACAACATCCATACAAACAACAAAATCCTTAGCATACCTTTTAAAATCACTTAAACACTCTGGCCATTCATTCAAATCAACACGCATCATTACACACCTCTTCAACTCACTAACAAAAGGACACATCTCTTGCATCTCTAGAATATCATCATCACTTAAAATCTCATTCTCATCATCCATGACCAACTCAATCATACCGCAAAACTTGACAACATTCTTTGCACACTCATTCAACCTCATCACCTCACATTCACCTTTCATAAGACGATCCTTATCAGCATCCAAAGACAAATCATTCAATCTCATAAAGTCTACACCAAGCAAGAAACAACAAGGCATTTGCTCACCTTTCAGAATCACAAAGTCATGCTTCACATTCACACCATTACCCAAACTCACTTTCAGACTAACCTGTTCCCATGCCACTATCGTGCCATTCCCTAATCCACTTATCCGTAACTTCACAGGTTTATGCTCGCAACATCTAAACTCTTCATACTTACTCAGAATATTCTCATTCACTAAAGACACTTGCGCTCCAGTATCAATCAAACCACAGAACAACCTTTCACTAACTTTCACTCTCGCTTCCATCATATCAGGTCCACCATGTTCGCAATACACAGAAGGAACAAGCACACCAACATCAGCACTGATATCCACACTGTCATCAACTCCCATATCATCACTCAACACACACTCATCTTCATCCAGACAATCATTCTTCTCTCTTATATATGAACACTTTTCAATTACCCAATTGTAGTGCACACCGCTCAAACATTGCAGATGTACCACATTAGGATTCAAACCCTTCATCTTCTCATCCTTGTACACAATCGGCCTCTCACCACCAAAGTGCACATAAACAATCACTCCATACAAACGACTCACTACAATCAACACTTCCTGAAATGGCGGGACCCCTTGCATACACATCGCTCTCAATTCTTTCATGAAGTTCCGCACCTTTGCCATACCAATGCTTTCAGGCTTACTACACACTTCATTCATTACCTCCTTCCTTAAATCATCTACACTATCGGGCACTCTCACATCTACTCCATCACTCTTCAAATCTTGCAAACCATTCCATACACTCTCAAACAAGGAATCACCACCACCCTTACTCTCTTTTCCATTCATAATTCCTTTCGGCAAATACTCAGGATCACTCACTCCACACACATTTTCATCATTCGTACCAGGATACCTTGACATCAAATCAGCCACTCCATTCCGTTCACCAGGCACATACTCAATCACATAGTCAAAGTCACTCAAATCTTCCAAAGTCCTTGCAATCCTACTATCAGCCCACTTCATACGCTGCAGATACACAAGAGGTTGATGATCGGTTTTTATCACAAACCTCACACCATACAAAAAGGGACGCAACACTTTCAAACAATATCTTATCGCAGCCAGCTCTCGTTCCACAGTCGAATACTTTCGTTCTGCAACATTCATAGCCTTGGATACATACCCAATTATTCGCCTGACATTCTCTCCATTCAAACGCTGCTCTTGCATCAGAAAACCTCCCATACAATACCCACTCGCATCTGTATACAATTCAAGCATTTTAGCATTTACACTATAATCTGGGTAAGCTAATTCAACATCTTCAGCCGCTGCCTCCTTCAGTCTCTCATACGCCTCATTCATCTTATCATTCCACTTGACAACCGTACTACCTTTCTTGCCCATCCACTCAGTCAGAGGCTTACTCACACCAGAACAATCACGTATAAACTTTCGCTGGAACTCAATCAAACCCAAAAATGACTTCAGTTGCTTCACAGTCACCGGTTTAGGAAACATTCGCACCTTCTCAACATACTTCGATGATTTACGCAATCCATTCTCACTCACCATATGCCCAAGGAATTCCACTTCTTTCGCAAACCATTCACACTTCGCCACTTTCACCTTCACACCAACACTCTCCAACGTTCTCAACACATCATTCACCAATCTCATATGCTCCTCAAAAGTCTCAGTCATAATCAAAATATCATCTATAAACGCAATCACATTCTTACTCGCAAACTTACTCAACACAACATTCATTGCCCGCTGGAAGGCTCCGGGAGCATTAGCCAACCCAAAGCTGAGGTTCCGGAACTGGTAATGCCTCTTTGAGGAAGAGAAGGCAGTTACTGGCCGGCTCTCCTCAGCAATGGGCATCTGGTAATACCCCCGTACCAGATCCAGCTTCGTAAACCACTCCATCCCATGCATACTATATACACACTCAGATACCACACACATCGGAAACCTTTCTTTCACAGTCCTTTCATTCACCTTTCGATAATCCACACACAGACGCAATCTTCCATCCGGCTTACGTACAGGTACAATTGGACTATTCCATGCACTCTCACTCTCCTCAATCACCCCCAATTGCTCCAATTCCAAACACTGCTCCTCAATCTCTTCAGCAACCGGACGTGGGAAATGCCTCGGCCGCTGATAGATTGGGGAGTCCTCCTTCAGGACAATCTTGAATTCCGGGAGCTTTGCAACCCCGAAATCCAGATCACCCTTTCTGAGGGCTCCCTTTCGCTCAAATATCATTCGATACACATCCTCCCTTTCATACTCAGTCAAACATCCATCCAATTTCACCATGTCCTTCACCTCATTATACATCCATTCACATGTCTTTTCATTCGCAACATTCACCCTGATATCCGTACTATCATCCATACCTACCTCATTGACAGTGGAGAGGTGGCCCAGTACATCTCCGACTTGGATTCCCCTCACCTGCCCTTTCACACTGGGGTCTGCCTGCACACATACAAAAGGATCATTCATTCTCATCAAGCCATCAAACACACAAGCAACACGCCTTACCTTATAACACGCATCCTTTCCATCCAATATCACAGTGTTCTCACTCACATTCAAACTAACATCCTTACTCCAACTCACTCTAACAGACACCCTTTCACCCTTCACAAGCCTTACACTCTCCATAGCAGTCACCTCAATACCAGTAAACACACTCCTCAAAACGCTACCATCTTTCCCTACATACAACTTATACACCCCATTTTTACCAATCTTTCTCTCAATCTGATCACTCGCAGGATGCACAACCATACGATTCATTTTCATAAAATCATAGCCCAAAATCACACCATACTAACTACTCACCTTATCAATCACAGAAAATTCACATTCATTCATCATCATACCATGCATTCGAACAGGTGACCTTATCATTCCAATCACAGGCACTCTCCTATTACCAATACCTACTAAACTACCCTTGCACTCAGACAGGAGGGCTTTCTCGCTAAACTTGTCATACACATCTTTATACACCAAGCTCGCCTTGCATCCAGAATCTATTAAAGCCAAACACTCAATTCCATTCAACTCCACCTTCACACTCAGACACTCATACTTCCTACCAGACAGCACTTTCACACTAGACAGACTTACCAACACATTACTCACACTCATGCACCCAGAGGATACTTCAGCAGGTACCCTCTTACCATTCAGTTTCCCGCTTCAGACTTTCCATTCACACCTTGCGCTCTCAGTCTAATCCAACACTTTTCACTTGAATGTCCTTCCATCGCACAATAGCTACATACATTCCTCTGGTCACGACACATCCTTGCATAATGACCAGCCTTTCCACAATTACCACATGCATATTTCATACTTTCCCCAGCAGTTGCTTCACCATTCAACCTCGGACAATCTTTCTTCAAATGGCCTATTTCTTTACACTCGAAGCACTCTTTCACACTTTCCTGGCAATCCTTTATCATATGCCCTTTCTTACCACACCCAAAACACGCACCAGATGTCCACCTACATTCTGCCAACATATGACCTTTCCTTCCACACCGACGACATTCCACAATCTTTCTCACACCATTCGGTCTCATTTGCTGGGACATACCTCGGTTTCTCTCTCATATATCCGTTCCCACGCTTGAAATTCATCTGCCCCCTTCCATTCGACCACCCTCCATTTGCCCATCCATTCTGCCGGCCCAGGAAGTTTGACATCACTCCAGCTGGTGCAGCCTTCAGGGCATCCCTGTAGCTGACAAACTGCTGGGGTGGATGAAAGCTCCTGGGCTTCTTACCCCCAACATTCACACTGTACCATCCATCCTCTTCTAGATCGCTTTCATCATCAAATCGTCCATCTTCTAACAGTTCCAACACATCCTCCCACATCAACCGTTCACCTGTCAGTCTCACTCTCTCCTTTCTCTTTCCACCCAGCCATTCACTCACCTTTCGTGGGATTGTGTCCAAAAACTTCCTCATGAGTGGTTTACATTCATTTACATCATCATCACCATACCTCGTTCTTGCCATACTCTCAAGCCTATGTGCATACATATTCACACTTTCACTCTTCCCCATTCGAGCCTTCTCAAATTCATTTACCCTTTTATACTTCACACTCTCTTTCATTCGTTTCACCTGTCCAATCATCCGCTTCTTCACCACATCGTACCTTGGTTCCCCCACACTTGTAATCACGCGGAAAAACTCCAATACTTTTCCCTCCAAACATTCCCCCAAAACATTCATCCAGTATCCCTTATTCTCCGGGTACTTGAGCTTACAATATCGCTCAAATTCCCCGAAGAATTCTTCCACACTTTTCCCACCATGTAACCTAAATCTATCTATCTTTGGCACTTCCCTTATCAAAATACCCTTTCCCACATTCACTTCACTCTCACTTGAGCTGCCTTCACTCTCACTCATATCAATCATACCATCACTCTCTCCTTCATCCGAGTACAATGAGTCCACACTCTTGCCTCTTACCTTCCTATCCTTCCCCTTTGCACCACTCTTCCTTCTTCTCTTGCATTCAACTCTCTTCCATTCTCCGTCCTTCCTATCACTCATAATCACCCTATCCTCTCTAGACTCGCACACACTCCCATTGATCCCATTAGTCTTATTCCCTTCAGTCGGAGCAGGGGTCAAGGTCGAGGGTCCTAGGGCCGGTCCTGACCCCTTCATCATGTCATACAGGTCCTGCATCCGTCGGTCCGTCTGATCCTGTCGGTCTCCCATTTCCTTCTTCATCCTATCAGTCTTTTCATTCATCCCTTTTATTTTATTCTCCATTCCCTCCATCATTCCCCGTAACATTTCACACTCCTCTTCTTTCTTTCTCAACTCCAGTCTCAATCGCACTACTTCTTCATTCAATGTTTCCGCTACAGCCATTGTTCCCAAGTTAGTAAAAAGATAGGAGAAGGGAAAAATCAATCAAACTACTTGTCACACTAATTGGGTATGGACTGCAATCCAATCCAGTCACGCTCCCAGTTTCGAAGTCTCACGTCCCTATTCGGGCGCCAAATGTAGCCGGCCGAAAATCTAAACTAACCCCCAATCGATCCAACCCGCTTCCTACACTATCTGGACGTGAGAAATCGAAGGAGAATGAAACGGATTGTATATACAGTCCCTTTACTTACAAAAAAATTTACAAAATATCTACAATAGAGAGGGGGCGATTATATTGGAGATCTTACTTTTTGGCCAAAAATACAAAAAGAAAATCCTATATATATGAATACTATTTAATCTATCCTAATAAACATAAAAAATCAAACAACCAAAAAAAATCCTGACTACAACAGTCAATATATACACAACAATCAAGGCCTCACTTTATACAAAGAGGATGGGAAGATGTCCAGCCACCTGCCACTCGAGCGAGCAAAATGCCTAGGACTTACAAGTGTGGCGCCTCTGCGCTTGATGGAAGATAATGACTTTAAAAAAAAGCTTACGTGGCTATTATAAGCCCTCCTTCATTAAGCTATACTAATGGCCTTTATTTATTAATGATAATATAGCTTTCCAGGATATAACGCTTTGTTTGTAATATAAGGATATACGAAACTAAGTCCTATCTTTCCAGAGATAGTTTCTTTGCTAAAATTATTTTAACAAAGCCTCATATTCTGGAAAGATAGGACTTAGTTTCGTATATCCTTATATTACAAACAAAGCGTTATATCCTGGAAAGCTATATTATCATTAATAAATAAAGGCCATTAGTATAGCTTAATGAAGGAGGGCTTATAATAGCCACGTAAGCTTTTTTTTAAAGTCATTATCTTCCATCAAGCGCAGAGGCGCCACACTTGTAAGTCCTAGGCATTTTGCTCGCTCGAGTGGCAGGTGGCTGGACATCTTCCCATCCTCTTTGTATAAAGTGAGGCCTTGATTGTTGTGTATATATTGACTGTTGTAGTCAGGATTTTTTTTGGTTGTTTGATTTTTTATGTTTATTAGGATAGATTAAATAGTATTCATATATATAGGATTTTCTTTTTGTATTTTTGGCCAAAAAGTAAGATCTCCAATATAATCGCCCCCTCTCTATTGTAGATATTTTGTAAATTTTTTTGTAAGTAAAGGGACTGTATATACAATCCGTTTCATTCTCCTTCGATTTCTCACGTCCGGATAGTGTAGGAAGCGAGTTGGATCGATTGGGGGTTAGTTTAGATTTTCGGCCCGCTACAATATGTAGTAGGGGCAACCTTGCTATGGCTGAAACCTGGAGGATTGTGTGCCCTCTAGGCCTTAATACCTCCAGTTTGCCCTCTTGGCACCAATGCCTGCAGGAATGTCTGCAGCTATCTCCATAAATTTTCACTTTCTCTAGCTTTACAACTTTCTTTATAGATCTCTCATAAACTTTGTGCATGATCCGCCCTCATCGATATTTTGCTTTAAATTGGGGGAGAAATGGGGCAAAGATCTTCATACACTAATACACTAAATGGGGAACTTTCAATCTCTTTCAGCATACTACAGATGCCCACTTTTAAGCACCATCTTGAACAGGTTCTGAAACTTGTCTCTTGATATGGGGAACCACGCAAGTTTTCTTTGGCTAAGACCAAGATAGTGCCCTTTTGCTGTTATGGCTATCCCTCTGACCTGGATCTTTGTAATAGGGCTCATCTACCCAATAGGGTTCTATTGCTTCCTTGGCCATTTCAACCGGTGCTTCACCTGGGAGGTGCACTTGCACAGCTGTAGTCTCTCTGGTAGGTTGAACTGGGTTGTTTGGTATGGTCAGTGTGTGTTGTTCTGAGATGTGTATCCCTCTGTCTTGTACCCTGGGCCATGAAGGGTGTTGTGCATTGAAGGCACCACAGATGAATATGTTGGCAAGTTGTGAGAGTGGCTCTAGTATTGATGTATTGTTTGGTGGGGCTCTTATGGATAGGGGAGGGATGTATAGGTTTACAAGGTAATGTTCATTTTCTTGACTTCATTCGAGTGTTGGGTCATTGTGTAAGAGTGTTTTGGTGTGGCATATGGAGTTAGTGAGAAGAATTGGGTTGTGTACCACTGTTATGAGTCTTTGCTTTGGGTGTTATTTCTAGTCTTTGTGTAGTGTACTATTAGAATAGGGGGAGTTTTTGTTGAGGGGTTAAGTTTGTTTCATGAATGTGGGTGATACATATGTTGTACTTGTGTAAGAAATGTAATTCAGTGTTTGTTGGAGATTGGGTGTATGTTTAGTTGTAGGATGTTTACTCCTATAAGGGGCGCGGCGATTTGCCTTCTTAGCTGCCATGCTGATGGGACTCAGTGCCCTGTCTGGCTCCAGCTTAGCCTCTTTTCCTTCTTTCAGACAGCCTGCACTTCTACCCTACTTCCTCACCTTCCCTACAGCCTCTCCCACAATTCTCTTGTCGGCCTCTAATTTTACAGGGTAGATGCCAACCAGCTTCCTCTCACCCATCCATCCCGGATTGGAGTGAGGGGGTGGGGGGGGGGCAATGACCCCTCACCCCTGAGCTCCGATTTGGGGTAGTGGGCTTTTAACAACCTGCTTCAGCCCCGCTCACACCTTCCTAATACCCCTTTCTCTCTTTTCAACCTCTATCAATTTTACGCCAAGTCCAAGGTGGAGCCACAATGCCGAAGAGCTGCCTGGCCACTGGGCGGAAAGGTGTGGCCCTAAATGGCTGAAGCTGGTTCTCCCGGCCCCGTTTTCACCCCACGCAGAGTGGGCTACTGCGGGGGGTGATTAGTGTTTGCTTCCAGTATAACTAATAGGGTCCCCATGCCTGATGATGAGAATCTAAAAATTCAAGCTCCTCTCCTTTTCCCTTTACCACCGACGGAGGCACCTTCGGGCAGCTCCACTGATAAAATGGACTCCCCCCCCCATATGCTCTTGCAGGGGACCCTCCAAAACTCTTTTACGGGAGAGGAGGCTTATTCCTCCCCTCCCTGTAAGGGGCGCGGCGATTTGCCATCCTGGCTGACATGATTCAGCACCCCGTCCGACCCCAGCTTAGCCTCTTCTCCTTCCTTCAGAACACTTGTTTCCCCCCAGTTTCCTCGCTTTTCATACAACCTCTCCCACAACTTTCTCTGGTCGGCCTTTAATTTCACAGGGTAGATGCTGACCTTCTTCTCAAGCCAACCGTCCCGGACCCGGGTTTGGGATGGGTTTTTTTTAACAACCTGCTTCATCCCTTTTCCTCTCCTCTTCACAATCTATCCTTTTACGCCGTGTTCAAGGTGGAGCTGCCATGTCGATAGCCTGCCAGGCAACCAGGGGGGAGGGGTGGTCCCAAATGGCGGCGCCTGGCTCTGCCAGGCCTGTAAGCACCTCTTGCAGTGCGGGCAACTGTGAGAGGTGGTGAGCTATTGCGTCCCGCAGAAAATTTAGGGTCACCATGCCCAATGATGTTAAAAAACAAAATCTCCCCCTAATTTCCCCTTGCTCATCGACGGAGCCACCCTCGGGCAGCTCCACTGAAAAAATAGAGGTCCCCCTCCCCCTGTGCTTGTGCAGGGGACCCTCCATATTTCTTTAACCGGAGAGGAGGCTTACTCCTCTCCTACGCCTACGGGTGAAGGGGACTCCCCCTCACCCCCTTCTCTGGAAGTGTTTTTGGGCACCTCCCTATTTCCAGCTGCAGTCCCTCCTTTTCTTTCTAAGGGGACTGCCAAGAAAGCCAGCAGGCAGCCCATTGCCCACCGCCCCTCGTGTAAGCGGCTCGGTAGGGCAAACCCCCTTAGGGGGGAGAGGGAAGCCAGGCCCCTTCGGTCGCTTCCCTCAAAAGACCTGCCGACAAGAATATTAAACCTTGCCGGGGTCAAGGCCTGTGCTTTCCCACAAAAGACTAGTGACGCTGCCAAGGGGACCTGGGAGGGGATGGCACCCTGTGATAGACATGGTCCTTGAGGAAACCTAGCCTCAGACGGTAGGGCCTTCCATGAGGGAAAATCTGGGCTCGGCGCCAAGCACCGAATCCGCCCCTATGCAAGGTCCTCCTCAAATTGCTGAGGGCTCCGAGGCAGTACAAGGAGGGGAGGGATCCCATATAACCGGTGCCCCTGCGACCACCAGGACCTTCTCCATTTCGGAGAAGACCTGGCTGAGGCCGGTCCATCTGGCCTAGGGGCTCCTATCGGCGGAGGTGAAAAGCGGGTTCATTCCCCGCCCTCCTCTCCAAAAAAGAAAAAGACAAAGACTAAGAAGACTGGGGGCTCCTCTCCATCCGCGGGGGCTACGGGGACGGATAGGTCTGCTGCCACTTTGGCAAGCGACCAAGCCAAGATCGGCACATCCGGCCCCTCTGCTCCCCCGGTTGCGGAGCCCCTGACTAAGACTAAAAGTGCACAGGGCGGAGCCTCGATAACATCGAGGCCCCTCATTCATAGGTTACCAGGCGTTTTCGAGCCTGCTGGCTTCAAACGCTTCCTCGTTATTCGCTCCACTGATGGCAGCATTTTGGCCAAGGGCAACATGATCCATCAGAGGAGAGGATTAGCTAGTGCAATTGGTAGAGAGCCGAAGGTGACCCGTTTCTCGGACGGGAGCCTTCTGGCGAATGCGGCGAATCCTGCCGAGGCGGCCAAGATAAGTGCTCTTCGGACACTTCATGGCACCCCGGTGAGTGTGACGCCGCACTCTACCATGAACTTTGTGAAAGGAGTAGTTTATGTGAGGCAACTCGTTGACTACTCGATTGAGGACATCACCCTAGAGCTGGCCGACCATGGGGCGGTCAAGATCAAGCGTGTGATCAGAAAACAGGGAGGGGCCTTGATACCCACCCCTACACTCTTCGTGACTTTCGACTGTGACAAGCTCCCTGAGTCGGTGCGTGCCGGTTGGTATCGCTACCGTGTGAAGGCATTCGTGCCACTGCCGCGGAGGTGCTACTACTGTGACCGCTTCAGCAAGTTAATCGTCTCTCATTTCGTGAGGCTAAGGATTAGGACCACCCGGCGCTGCCTGGTACATCCTATGCCTCAAGATTAAGAAATACACCCTCTGCTCCTGGCCCCTCCGGGCTTACGAGCACGACCGTTACCGCGCCCATTCGGAACCCTTCTGCGGAGAGAGCCTGTGTTTGACACAGGCCCGGTTGTCCACATTTCAGGAAATGACTGATTTCTCTATCTCAGTCGAAGAGTTTAGGTCGGTTGATGAGGCCGTTGACTTCTCCGGCAACCTCATCGCCGTGGGCCTAGCTACTATTCCTAGAACGTCTGGCCGTTTCGCACGCTGACCACTCCCGTGGTGGTCAGCGGACTGTGAGACGGCCCTCAAACAGAAGCGTTATGCCTACAAGCGCCGCCCGAACGATTTCACTGTCGGACCCCGTAAGGGGCACGGCGATTTGCTCTCCTGGCTGCCGTGCTGACGGGACTCAGCGCCCCGTCCGGCCCCCGCTTGGCATTCTTTTTCTCCTGCTAACCCTACTTCGTCTTCTGAACCAATTCTTTTTCACCCTGCACCCCGTAAGGCGCGCGACGATATGTTTTCCTAGCCGCCGTGCTGACGGGACTCAGCGCCCCCTCCGGCCCCAAATTAGCCTTTTCTCATTCTTTCTTTCAGCACACTGAGCCTAAATAAGGACTGCGTAAAAACTAAAAAAGAAATTTCACTGTCGGTGAATTTCCTCGGGCCAGGGCTAGGTTCCGGTATATTTCGAAGCATGCCCGCCGCTCTTCTTGGCGGGCATACGTGTCCACTTAATAGGAAGACCTCACTAGCAGAGGCAGCCGAGCGTTTATTGCGGAAGGTGGACTCGATCCACCACACCGGCATTCGCGTGGCGACCGGTGCCTTCTGCACTTTCCCTATTGAGAGCCTACTAGTCGATACTGGGGAGATGTCACTCGCTCTACGCCGTGTACAGTGCATCATTCGCCTGTACGTACGAGCCCGGCGCCTCCCTCAGTCACCAACAGCTCTCACTGCATCCGCAATTGACTTCGACGGTGCCTATGCCGCCGAGAGACGCTAGTCATACCATAAGTCCTTTGGGTTTAGGGATGTCAAGATTATCTTCTGCTGAGTTCCTGGACATGTAGGAATTGCGGGGAATGAGCGCGCCAAAGAGTCCGCAAGGACTCTGCTACCTGACCAGCGTTTCGCTCTTCCTCACACCGACTACATGGCAGGAATACGGGCAGCTCTTCGGACTGCTTGGCAAAGAAGATGGGAGACGGTCGAAGGAAACTTAAAGTTGCGTGCCATTGCGCCGCGACTGTTCCCATGGACCTATCCCCAAATGCCGCGACGGCTTCAGGTCGCTTTCTGTCGTCTCCGAATCGGGCACACTCGTGTGACGCATCGCCATTTGATGGAGCGCTCGCCAGCGCCCTATTGTGACAACTGCGTCATAGCCCAGACTGTTCGGCAGATTCTTGTCGAATGTCCCAGTCTGGGTGATCCTCGCGCACGTTACCTATCTCGGTACCGGATCGGCGGGGTCGCTACCACCTGTCTCTTGTACTCGGGACGAGTTCGTGCACACCGACCTGTTGACTTGTAGGTCTTTTGGGGGGAGGCCGGCCTTCTCCCTTTTATTTAACCAGTTTTTTTGTTGGTGGGGTTTTTTTGCTTTTTTCCTCCCCTTATAGGTCGCACGTTCTTACCCCGGGGGAACCTTCCCCCGACGCAGGAGCTTGCTTCCTGCTCGTTGCCTTTTCCCATTTTTTAAAATTTTTAGTGTTGGGTTTGTTTTGTTTTTTGTGTTTTTGTATCTTATTTTAAAGATGCCTAGTACTAGCCAGGTTTTTAATACGGCGACTAATGCCCAAGTAGGCAGTCGCCAGATGAGCTCTTAAAAAAAATGTGGAAAAGTAGTCTAGACATTGATTGTTGCGGTGGCGATGCCCCTGCTGGTCGTAGCTACAAAGCGAATTACCCCCCGCCCCCTCCCCGTAACACACGCACATACTGTTCAATATCAAAGGCTAATCAAACTCTACTCCTATTGCACCATTACTTGTGCATTGCTCCATATTTCCTCCTCATCATTCTTAATGTGCCTCTGTTTTATCACTAATTTCTCATTTCCCTTCGATAGTTCTATTGAATCCTTCTCTTAAATGTTTTTCGTAAGAGTTTTATCACCGAGTTTCCTTTTGTCTGTTCTTTAGGCCTCTCAACTTGGGACTTTGGTTTAGCGGAGTCTGAACCATCGGGCGCTACAGCCATCCCGAACTAGACCCGAGTTGGGACCCATCCCGGGAATTGCTACACCCAATGTGGCTTAAATTTGCTGTAAAACAATTTTAGGGGTTGTATCACCGATCGCTCTCATTTAAGTTACTTCTTATTTCTCATTAAGGACCTCCTGATTAACGTAGGATCCGAACCATAGGTATCTAGAGCGTATGGCATTCGCTGCGAAGGAAACCCGAAACAGAACTCCATCCGACGACTAACCATAACCGATATAGCTTAGGCTGCAATTGGAGGCGCTCCTTTTACTCGGTTAGACTCGGATGTTGGCGGCGTGTTTAATGCCTGGGTTTCTTTCCAGGGGACGCAGTCGGCGAATCCCCACAATGATTATTGCCAGCATTTCATCGACACGGGACAGAGACCCCAGAATTTCATTCGAGACGTGGGTCTCGCGGACAGATTCGAGGAGTACCCGAAACTGCGAGAATTGATTCGGTTGAAGGTGAGGGGCGCGGGTATTCTTCGGTGAAGGGCGAACTCTTGAGCAGTATACCTTTTGGGTAGGTCGTCCCGAGCCGTATACCTTTTGTATAGGTCGCTCTCGAGCCGTATACCTTTTGTATAGGTCGCTCTCGAGCCGTATACCTTTTGTATAGGTCGCCCTCGAACTATATATCTTTAGGGTAGGTCGCTCTCGAGCCGTATACCTTTCGTGGAGGTCGTTCTTGAAGGATTTAAAATGTTATCTCGAGGGTCAGTCTGCGAAATAGTTTAAGTTCGCCCCAGCATTTTGGATCTTCATTTTTTCCAGCGCAGGAAATGGAGCCTCGTTGGATTACACAAATTCCCTATCCCGGCTCCTGCCTTCATTTCAGAACGGAGAGTTGCGCACCCTTGTATCCTTCACACCTCGTTCTTTCCCTTTAAATTAATTTTTTAAAAGTCCGTCCTCGTCGTCCCTCTCAAGGATGACTTGATCGCCACCACAGCCACGCCCCCGATGTACCTGCAGACTGATCTCCACTCGTTCGACCTCAGCGAACTCCCCACCAAGTTCGACGTGATTCTGGTCGAGCCCCCCCTCGAGGAGTACCAGCTCACGTACGGAGTGACCAACCTCCAGAGCTGGGACTGGGAGCAGATCGTGAACCTCGATATTGCACAGGTTCGTCGTATCCGTTCCTCTCCTGGGGTTTGGTTGGTGTGTATGCGTTTGCAGGAGAGATTGTATGTGTGTATGGGTCTTGACATTCATGTATGTCATGTAATTGCAAATCTATACTGTGTACATGTTTGTTTGTGTCTTTATGCGCACAAACACACATATGATGACCATGGGGGGGGGGGCCGCGCGCCCGTTTTTTATTGTGAGCGCGATGCTCTGTGGCGTTGATGCGTGCCAACTTTTGTCGAAAAGCGGTGATAATAATATGTTTGATGCGTGACGCAGGTGGCTGCACCCAGGAGCTTCATCTTCTTGTGGTGTGGTTCGTCCGAGGGTCTGGATTTGGGTCGCCAGTGCTTGCGGAAGTGGGGGTTTCGCCGCTGTGAAGATATCTGTTGGATCCGTACCAATATCAACAACCCAGGACACACTAAGAATCCGGACCCCAAAGCAGTTTTTCAGCGTACCAAAGTGAGTCATGTTGGGGGGACTCTCCGTCCCCTCTTTATAGAAGCCGCTTGGTCCATGGCCTCCACGCTTATTCTTTATAGAGGCCGCTTGGTCCATGACTTCCACACATTCCCTAACTTCCTTTATTCTTTTCAAAACCTTTATTAATTGAAATGCCATCATTGGTCTTTTGCTATCAACTTTCTTGCCTCACTTCCAGGACTCTCTTCAGTCGCCCGCGGCAGTGGCCACCAAGAATGACACCAGTACGAGGTTTTATCCAGTGGTCTTCTAGATAGGTTATAATGAAAGTGGTTCTGAGGGGGCCAGTGTTTTCAGGTTGCAGTGGCCCCCTATCCGGGATTAGTCATCTTTTATGAAACGTGTTGCTGGACCATATGAATATTTTTCCTGTCCCATATATGAATGAACGAATAAGGAGTCTCTGTTCATATAGTGTGTATGCGGGGAGGTCCTAATTGCAGGTGGGTCAGTTTGGTGAATGTTTAGGGATGGGAGTAGAAGTGTCTAAAGTGAAAGGGTCGGTGGATCTTCAATTTAGTCAATTATTTTGCCATCAACCATCATGAATATTCTTTCTGTCCCACATATGAACGGACGAATAGGTTACACAATTAAAGAAGGCCTAACTGGAGCTTATGGTACCCCTGGAGACAGGGTAGTAGGGTTCTGTGTTGACAGAATTTTATATGCACCAAACTCATTCTTTCAGCCCCTAGGATGTTCATAAATACACCTGGGTTGAACATAGGAAATGTGGAGAAGTTAAAAGCGTGATTTATACCTAATAACAAAGAATACGCTGTGGGACGTAGTCAAAATGAAAGGTGTAAGAGGAATGAGTATGAGAGATTATCTGATCACATGATTGTTCTGTGTAGAGATAAACTGGATGGTGCATGGATGAGATGATGTGAAGAAGATGAAAAGGAAGGAAGAATCAGAAGTGAACAGGTTTTGAATAATTTTTGTTAACCCATCTCGTTGCTTCCTATGGAAGCCATTTTTTTTTATAACATCCTTTTAACCACCCATGATACGAGTCCTAGAAGTCTTGAGTTCTCATATTTATGAACGCAAATACTGGTTTAGGTTTGGATTACTAGCCTTAGAAAATATGTTCCTCACACGGTGAATGGATGTTGGATAAATTGGAGTAATAGTAGTAGTTGGGGTGGTTTGCCAACCTGCCTTTATCCAGGCCAGGAAGTATTATGTATTGACACCAAACAGCGTTCAGGTGGAACCTTCGTCGCCCCAGTGAAGGGGGACCTGTTGCGCGTCAGAGGTATGTGGATATAGATACCCATCGTCAGGTTTCCTTGGAACAGTGAGTGTAGGTGTGTGTTGTGCTGTGAAGACGTGAGAGGAAAGAAAGCAGTGTTGTCATTGGCTATGTGTGTGATGAGAAGTGTAAGATCTACCCACCCCAATCCAGGGGTGAGCACAGCGCGTCCACCACTCAGTAGCCAGATCTCGTCGTGCGCTGACGTTTGTGTCCGCTCATGCTGGGATCGAACCCAGTACTGCGACATTGGGAAACCAACGCCGTATCGACTCGGCTAGCAAGAGCTCTTGTAAGGGGAGTGGGGGATCTTAAAACAATGTCAATTATCTCATAGCTTTTAGGTGTTGTATTCCTAGTTTGGGTGGCGTGTTGTTGAGATGTTTCTTGTACGTTGGCAGGAGCATTGTCTGATGGGGATTAAGGGGACGGTCCGGCGTTCCACCGATGGGGACTTCATCCACGCTAATGTGGACATCGATCTCATCATTTCGGAGGAGATGGACTACGGCTCAATGGAGAAACCCGTCGAAATTTTCCACATCATCGAGCACTTCTGCCTCGGCCGGAGAAGGTGAGGAGGGGGAAGGGGGTAGTGTGTTATTAGTAGGATCGGTCCAAAAAGGGATTGATTCGGACAAGTCCCTCTTGATCCGGATGAAAACGAGTTATCTCGGGCTTGGTTTCTTGGGGAGGATATGGAAGGTCGCATCCTTAAGTCCCATGGGGTTGGGTATATACCAAAGGCATCAACTGCTTAAAAAAAAATACCCAGCCCCTTATGCCCATTAAGCACCCCACCCCCTACAGTCTCAGTGTCTCGAGTAGTCTCAAACGATTGCCACTAGCTGGACTTTATTTTTCATTTACATCTTCCTCTTACCTTTTCAAGCCCCTTCTCGCCTATTTTTCTTTGCTGGCTGCTAATTTTGCAGGCTAGTCGGCGACCAACTTTCTTCCATTTCTCCGGGGGAGTGGGGAGCACATCCTCCCGACCACAGTGCCAGCAGGTTGGTATCCTCCCTGCCCCCATGTCGGCAGGGAGATTGTGGCTTTCTTCCCCACATTTTTACTTCCTCCATCCTCACCACTTTCTAGCTCCATATTAACCATTCCGCGTGATGTGACTTCATTGTTATTGCGCTGTAAATTTTGAGGAAAAATATCTCCGTACCCATCCATAAAGTTATTAAAAAGCTACGACACCCACTACCTTGTATTACACCCCCATGTATGTCGTACCACTCTCCCTGGCTATCTTTCACTCTACCCACACCTTACTTGTAACTATCCAATAGTTTACCACTCAATCCATACATTCTTAGTACCTGCTATAATCCATCTCTATCTACACCCTCATGGGTTTTCTCCATATCCATGAACCAGCATACACATTGCATCTCTCATCCACTGGGTTTTTTTTCAGCTCGCTGTCTCAGGGCAAATACTTGCTCCATACACACACCCCTGCTTGGTCACCCCTTTCCTTATTCATCTTCTATCAAACCCTCAGTTATCTTTCTGATACACCCAATCGAAATTGTTCCATACGTTTTCCCTACAACACAACAGGATTGTTCGCCTATAGTTCTTGCATTTGCTTTTCTCCCTTTTACACTCGGCAGTATTATTGCATTCTTTCAGTCTTCAAGCACTCATCAACTTTCAAAACTCGCCATCTACTTTTGACCTCCTCATCGCATACGAGTATCCTGCCATTCTTGTCCCGGATGTTTCCAGTTATTCTTGTCCTGGATGTTTCCAGTTATTCTTCCCCTTGTTCCTCACTTTCTCACTTATTTCTATATTTCCTTCCTGTTCCCATCAGGATCATCATTCATCTTCCTCTAGGCATTGGGATTCGTATAGTTTCGAAAAAGCGGCCCTGGCCGTCCAGGCTCTGGAGCTTATTAGGATTAAAGAAGTTAAGGAGATCATCCTGTCGCGATCTCCGCGACCACGCACCTACGAGGCTCGTGTAAAAAAAAACACCCTCTGCTCTTATCTCTTCCAGGCCTACGAGCGTGGTAGTTCCTAGGCGTATTAGAAACACTTCAATAGGATCTATCTTTCCAGAGCTTCCACCCCAGTCCGGCTGTGACTATAAGGGTTTGAGCATTGCTCCGGCAAATACCTCTCCCCTTCTGACTGCTTCACAAAAAACAAAGCGGTCACTTTCCTCCATGGCAAAGCCAAGGAAGGTAGTAGTGGTGCCTCGCCTGAACAGTTGCAAGGCTGACCCTTTAGAGGAGGGTAGCAATTAGGAAGCTTCAGCTCCCTCGCTCCTACCCGAAGTTGAAGTAGGCTCCGACGACCTCCGAGTAGATCTGATGAGCATTTGCCTTGGACTCGGGGCTAATCGGGAGGAGCTGCCGAGGCTCGTATTTTCCCATTCCCCTTTAGTTGTTTTCCTTCAGGAGACCATATTGAGTGCATCTTCCCTTCCCACCCTCCTGAAGTACAGGACTTCGCATTCCTCCCACCAACGGAATGGAGATCGGCCTGGCGGGTCCACAATTTATGCCTCTTCAGTTGTCCCTGTGCTCTTCTGATGCAGAAACAGACTTTGCGTGGGAGGTGCTCGATAACCCTGTAGCGATCTTTTTCACATTCAAATCTCGTATACCTTGCCCCCCCATCCTCCGAGATGCCGCCTTGGTGTTGCCTGGATCGAGCTCCGTGGTCCGCATTCCAAGAAATAACTAACATCTTTATCCCAGTCGAATAGTTCAGGACGGTTGATGAGTCCGTTGAGTTCTCCGCCATTCTCATTGCTGTGGGCCTGGTTTCTATTCATCGATGTCTAGCCTTTTTTCATGTAGTCCGCTTCTTTAATGGTCATCCGAGTGTGCGATTACCCTCAGAGGGAGGCGATATGCCTATAACCACTGCCCCTGCAATTTCGATCTCTTATTGTGCATTCCTTGTAGTACCATCTCCAACTAGCTCTGGCCCGCGTCTTGCTATGCCGAAACGCACTAGTTTCGGTTTTCTTTGACCAAGACCAAGATCGTGCACTTTTTTCGCCGAGATGGGCATCCCTCCGACCCGGATTGGTCTCAAATGGGGTTCGCTTAGACATGGTGGACTCGCACCGATCTTCTTAGTCATCTTTTCGACCGATGCTTTTCCTGGGAAGCGCTATTTCGCAGCCTTAGTCTCATGTATCCCGCCATAAAAAAAAGTATTCGCTTTGTGGCTTTTAGCACGTGGTGTGCTGTGAGTTCTTCCCTACCACTCTGGTCGCTTAGAACTTGACCTCGGATATGTGACCCCCTCCTCCCCCGGATGGCTATTGTCACTAGGGTATATTCGATCCACGACACTAGGCTCCGCTTGGCGTCTGGTACCTTCCTCACGTCCCCTATATGACACTCCTCTTCGATGTCCTGGCGATTCCACTCGCTTTACATCGGGCACAGTGCATGTGCGCTTGCACCTGTGAATTCAGCATCTTCCCAGATCGCCTACGACTCCCTCCGCTTTCGTCATCGACAGATCTCTAGGGTGCCTACGCCGAGACACCAATCAGGCTAAGTGTCCTGAGGCATTGGGTTCGCAGTTTTTGTGTCACCAAGGCTGCTGGGAGTCGGGGGGACGTCGAGATTTCCTTATGTTGGGATCCTGGACACGTAGGGATCGCTCGAAACGACCGAATTGACGAGGGAGCTAAGCTGTTTATACAGACTGAGCGACCGAACCTCCGTTTCGCCCTTCTCCATGCTTACTACATGACAGGAATCAGGTCCTTCAGGCTTCATTACAAAGAAGATTGTGACGCTGGGATTTTTTTTTTTACTCGCGTGCTACTACGCTCAGAATTTCCCGTCGACCTCCCCCCTCCCCTGCCTCGATAGTAGTAACAGTACCCCCAGAAACTTTGTTGAAGACGACTTTGTTTCCCAGACTACACTACAGTATGGTTGAATGACCTAATCTCGGGGAGATTCATGCAAGGTGCCTTCCCCGGTACCGTAACGATCGGGATCGTTACCGCTTGTCCCTGGTCCTCGGAGCTGGTGCTTATGCTCTAGATTGTGTTGTGTTAAGAGTGTTTGGAAGAGCTCCTTATTTGTTGTTTGATTCTTGGTTGCGCGTTTGGGTCCCTGGGGTAGGCACCCCCATTCCCACGGCACCTAGACGTGCTTCTTGTTTTTCTATTTATGTAGGTGTTGTTTTTTTGGTATGTAGCGCCATTCGTCACCTCTCATCTTGGACGAGATTCCTCTCCCGGATAATGAAATGCACATAAGGATCAGAATGACAATCACTGGTCAACCCGAAGGCACGGGGGAACGACTGTTGTTTGTTTATTTTTTAAATAGCTTTTTCGTGGCTGTACTCCCTTAGATGACCGCCTTACGAGGTCGCTAAAAATAAAAAGCATATGGATCTTGGCCGGGGTTAATTTTGTAGGCTATTCGTTGACTCGCTTTCATCGACTCATCCTTGGTGGTCTGGAGTCGTGGAAGGGTGGGTTACCCCCCTCCTCGTCTCTCCGGGGTGTAGTATTTAATATGCCACCACCCCCACCCCCACTTTTCTATTACTACACCCAAGGGGGTGCCAACTGCAACGTCGGGCAGCATGATAGAGGCGACCTCTGGAGAGTAGTATGCCCTCTTTTCTTCTTTTTTTTACTGGATCTTTATCTCCCCATTTCCTTGTTAGATTATACTATTTTCCTTTAGCTTTTTCTCACACCTTTGTCAGCTGTGTGTCTGTTATAATAATCCCATAAAGGCCTTGGATCAGGTTGGAGACTCGCACGTCGTTATGACTTTAGGCTTTTCTGTTTTTCTCTGTGGCGGATTGGACAACGCTGGCCTGTACACCAGGAAGCCCTTAAAAACATTTTGGTGGCAAAAGTAGTGCCTCCCCCCCCCCCCCCACCTCACCCGATCCTCTCTTTCCGCAGGCTGCATCTTTTCGGTCGGGACAGCACGATCCGGCCCGGATGGCTCTCGATCGGACCCGGACTCACCTCCAGTAATTACGACAGCCTCGCTTATGCCAGCTACTTCGCCAACAGCCAAATTACCACCGGGTGCACGGAACGCATCGAGGCCCTCCGCCCCAAATCCCCTCCCCCTAAGGTCAAGGGAGGGTCGACCCGCACCCGGAGTATCTCGTCGAGGGGTTCGTTTACTCGCGGCAGGGGCAGAGCCAGATAGCCACCAGAGGAAGAGGGAAAGCTCTGCTAGGTCCTAAAAGGGAAATTGAGGTTCCCCTTCCCCAGAGGTTTAAGTACACAGTGGGGTGTTTGGGACTCGGTTCGCTTGTTGGGGGAGGTGTACTGGGAGGACGTTTTCGGGAATACCTGCAGGAGTGAAGTGATTGAACGTATAGGAAAATTAGACTTTTGTGGTTGAAGAGCACTCTTCCGCAGGGTGAACATTCGCGGAGTTGTGGTCTTTCCTAGTGGGTTTCGTAATTTCCTTTTTATTCTGTGTTCATCGCCGTAAAGAAAAATCTTACTCAAATGCCAATGGACATAACACTCTGTGTTTCCCGGTAACATACCACTTACAAATTCTCGTCCTTGTACTGCAAGTCACAGTGTTTGATTACCCAAGGCTTGGACCCTCAAATTCCACATTTGTGGATCCTTTGTAAGACTGCAAATGAACTCGCTTATTTTTGAAGCCGTGATTTATCTAATACTCCCCATATCATTAAAAGGGAGGTTTATAATTAATTTCCATGAGTTTATTCATCTCATTATTTTTTATTTTTTTGTAACAATCTTCAAATTCCATAACATTAACAAATGTACAAATAACGGACCCATTAGCAGTATTATGGGTGTTATAAAAGTTGTATATATTCTATCTCTGTTGGCATCTCAGTTATCATAAATTTTCATTTGTGTGATCTATGAGCTTTTCCCGCTCGGTACTCATATCAAGAATGTAAAAAATAACAGTATTGAAAATAAAGTGCCTCTATGATTGCCTCATTATAGTACCATGTTTAGTTTCAAGTTAATTTAGATGGAAGCAAGTTTAGAATGTCAAATGCTATTATGGGATAAAGCAAAAAAAAAATTGCATTGTATTTCATAATTGCTCCTATTGCGTAAAAATTAACTCTGAAATTTTATTTTCTTGGGTATTTAACAGTGCCCCATCTCTATTCAGGCTAATAACACGAAAAAAAGGTAGCTTTGACCTTCAAAATGCTACTTTCTTTATCTAGCGTGGATGCGCGCCAAACCTACTTTATCTGTGAGAGTAGTGAAGCTGATAATACAAATTATGTGTAACATTCGTGTTTTTCATGTTTAGAAAAATGTTATTTTAACATAACTTTCAAACAATGTTCATAAATGTGAACTAGGCTTAACATTATTAAAAAAATAACAAATAGTTCCTACTCGGCTTTTGCCTTGGTAGACTTTATTTCTATTCTTTAACAATCATTTGAAATACAAATCCCTCTGTCAACACTTTCATCACAAGTTAAAACTGACTGTAATCATCACCGTAATAAAAGTAAAATAGTAATGGAAGAACAAGAGATTATACTATAGGAAGACACTTTATAAAGTTCAAAAGACTATTTTGTCTCGGTCATGGGGGTCAGTTGGTAACTTGAACTACTATCAGGCGATCGTACTTGTAGTACTTCAGTACATAATTCAACTAAAAGACACGAACCAGACATTGGGTTTCTTTGCTTCGATTGGGGACTAGTTAATGAGCGTAGTACGATTGCTTTCGAAAAGATCCTCACCATCGTCCTCCGTCTGTGTCTTCGTCAGGGAGAATGCCGCTCGCAGCTCAGATTCGTATTTGGGCAAGGCGGTGATAAGCTGCCTCAGCTCGGTCTCAGCCTGGAAAATGCCGTCCTTAACTTGATCGTAAATACCCAGGAGACTGGGGCATAGATTCAAGACCAAGGATACTTTCGTATAAGACGGTTAGTTCTGAGAGTATTGTTATAAGTAAACCAAGATTGTAAAACTAACGAGGGCATCTCTGTCCCCAAAATAGTAAATTTGTGGAATGTGAAAATGTGCGGGTGTATAGAATTGTCTAAAGATGCACCTGTTTGTAGCTAGGAGAGCCCGCAGGGATCCTGTACATGCAGGTTGAGGCCCGAAGGGTATGAAATCCCGAAATTTCAGTATATTTTTGAGTAAGCGATACTCGGCAATTGCCAAATAGGTTCGATGAATTCTCCGGGTCCAGCCTGCCATAAGGAAAAGGGGGCTGGGGGGGGGGCTATTGTATTGACAACTATAAATATATATATTTTTTTTTCTTTACGTTTTTTCCGTCCTTTGCCATTAACATATGCCAGCGAACAGTTTGGTGGCATAAATGCCTATTTAAAGATTTATCTATAAGCGCTTGTAATTTTAGGGTTTGTAATGCAACCTAGACTTTCTTGTACTTGTGGGTACTATGTTCCTATGTCTTAGACACTTGAACAACGATCTCCTCCGAGCTAGGCCTGGAGGGCATATTCCTTCAATGGAATTGCCGTTGACTCCTGGCCGACTGGGAGGAGCTGTGGAGGCTCGTCTCGTCCCGTTCCCCGTTAGCTATTTTTCTGCAGGAGACCATGCTAGGCGAGTGCCCCCTGTCCACCCACCCGGGGTATAAAGGTTTTTCGACCCCACCACCGCGGGATGGGAGCCGGGCTAAGGGATGCGCGGTTTACACCCGGCATTATGTCTCCGTTCTTCTTTTCACTTAAGATGCCTCCTTTCAGACAGTGGCTGTGCAGCTTCACCTGGATAGGAGGTATATTGTTATTTCTGTCTACATTACACCGTCAGCTGACTTCGACGCGGGTGACTGCCGCCGCGTCGTGGCACGGTTGCCGAGGCCCTTTCTATTGCTAGGAGATCTGAATGGCAGGCATCTTCTCTGGGGAGACTACTCAATAAATCTGAGGAGACAAGTCTTTGCCGATTTGATCGAAGAGCTTGAGATAGGTTTCCTAAATGTGGATTAGTTTACGCATTACTGCCCGAGAACCGCTTCATTTTCTTGCCTTGATCCTATCTCTGTGCTCTCCGGATGCACAGCCTGATTTTGATTGTGGGTGGTCGATGACCCCATTCAAATATCATTTTTTGGGCCGCTGCCGCCTGAAAGCCCACCTCGGTGGTGCTTGGCGCGGGCGCGGTAACCCGCATTTCATGAAATGAGTGAATTCTCTATCTCAGTCGAGAAATTTAAGTTGGTAGCTGAGGCCGTTGAGTTCTCCGGCAACATCATCGCCGCGGGCCTGACTACTATTCCCAGAACGTCTGGCCGTTTTGCTCCCCGACCACTTCCTTGGTGGTCGGCCGAGTGTGAGACGGCCCTCAAACAGAAGCGTTATGCCTACATGCGCTATAAGCGCCGCCTGAACGATTTCACTCTAGGTGATTTTCGTCGGGCTAGGTTCCGGTATATTTCGAAGCACGCCCGCCGCTCTTCTTAGCGGGCATACGTGTCTTCACTTAACGGGAAAGAACCCTCTAGCAGAGCTGTGGAAGCGAGTCAAAAGGATTTGGGGCAAGTTCTCGCAAGACCCCCCCCCCCCTCCTATAATTTTCCAGGAGAATGGGACCGGAATCTCGGACCACGCGTCCGTTGGCGGAATCCTTCGGACCGCTTTCTCCACATTCTCTAGCCGGGATGCTGCTCCGCCAGCATTCAATGCACGTCGTGATGTAGTGGAAGGTCGCCGGCTGGACTTTACCTCCTGAGGCGGAGAACCCTTCAACGACGGCTTTACTCTGAGTGAGTTGCGTTCTGCTCTTGATTCGTGCGCGGACACCGCCCATGGTCCGGACGATGTCCCGTACGCCATGCTTCGATACCTGGGTGAGTGAGGCATGGCCTTTCTGTTAGATTTGTTCAACAAGATATGGGTGGAGGGTCTTCTCCCAGATGCCTGGCGAATCGCTAATGTGCTCGCCTTTCGCAAGCCGGAGAGAGATCACTCTACTCCGACCAGTTTCCGCCCAATCTCTCTAACCTTTTGCGTGTGCAAGTTGATGGAGAAATTGGTAAATGTTAGATTAGCCTTTTTCCTGGACAGCCGCTTCCGCAAGTTCCACTCCACGTCGGATGCTCTGCTCCGACTGGAAAATGCCGTCTGCGAGGCTTTCCTTCATAGACAGCACTACGCCACGGTGTTTTTCGATCTGGAGAAGGCCTATGATACCGCATGCCGATACGGTATCATGGAGACTCTCCATACGATGGAGGCGAGGTGACTCCTCCCAATGTTTATATCTGAATTTTTGCGAGATCGTCGATTCCGCGTACTGGTGGGGGAAGCCCTCTCCGGCCCAAATGAGCAGGAAGAGGGTGTCCCGCAGGGAAGTTTCCTCAGTGTCACACTCTTTGCCCTGAGCATCAACGGCATCACCTCGGTGCTATCGGAAGATGTTCTCGCTACGCTCTACGTTGATGACCTTTCGATCTCTTTTGGCGCGGCCCAGATGCCAACTCTGGAGCGTCGACTCCAACAGGCATTGAACCGCGTCTCTCGCTATTCCGAAGCGCACAGGTTTCGGTTTTCCTTGGCCAAGACTAAGATAGTGTACTTCTGCCGCCATCCACGGCTCCACCCCGACCCAGATTTGTTTCTTCATGGGGTGCGCCTGGAAAAGGTTGAATCGCACCGTTTCCTTGGTCTTGTATTTGACCGACGCCTCACCTGGGAGGCTCATATTCGCCGCCTTAGGGCCTCTTGTACCCGCGCCATGGATATTCTCCGTTCCGTGACGTTCAGCGCTTGGGGCGCTGATGGGCTATTGCCTTACTTTTTTATCGATCCTTTGTTCGTTCGAAGCTCGACTAGGGATGCGAGTTTTATGCATCCGTAGCCGAGCGTTTATTGCGGAAGGTGGACTCGATCCACCACACCGGCCTTCGTCTTGCGACCGGTGCCTTCCGCACTTCCCCCATTGAGAGCCTGTTGGTCGTTGCTAGGCAGATCCCACTCGCTTTACGGCGCTTACAGTGCATCACTCGCCTGTACGCGCGAGCCCGGCGCTTCCCTCAGTCGCCAACAGCTCTCACTGCATCCGCAGCTGATCCCGATTTTGCCTATGCCGCCGATAGACGCAAGTCATACCTTAATCCCTCTGGGTTTAGGGCTAGGAAACTCTTTCGAGAGCTAGGTATAGCTCTCGGGCCGGTGGCGCCACTGGTTCTGTCCAGAACGCCACCTTGGAGGGTACCACCGTTGGCTATTTGTCGCCACGCCTCTGCTCCCAAATCTTATACAGCGCCGGGAGTATTGCGTTCAGCCTTTATGGAGCACACCTCGTGTCACTCTGGAACCGTGCCAGTGTATACGGATGGCTCCAAGTCCGAAGAGGGGGTTGGTTTTCACGCCGTATCCCCTCTGTTTGAAGTCAGCGGGGCTCTACTGGGCGCTGCCTCTGTCTTAACAGCTGAGTTGGTGTCAATACACCCCCTGGTACGGGAGATTACGCGACGTGCCCAGTTTTTGAGACCGGATCGTGATTTATAGCGACTCACAAAGCGCCTTGAGGGATCTCGGGACATTGGAATCATCGCACCCTCTGGTTTGCGATATTCGTGATGGCACGGTTTTGGTGAATCGGGTGGATGTCTAGATTACTTTCTTGCCTTGTTCCTACACATGTAGGATTTGCTGAGAATGACGGCGCCAAAGAGTCCGCTAGGACCGGGCGACCGGACCAGCCTTTCGCTCTTCCACACACAGACTACATGGCAGGAATAAGGGCAGCTCTTCGGGCTGCTTGGCAAAGAAGATGGGAGACGGTCGAAGGGAACTTAAAGTTGCGTGCCATTGCGCTGCGACTGTTCCCATGGGCCTATCCCCCAATGCCGCGACGGCTTCAAGTCGCTTTCTGTCGTCTCCGAATCGGGCACACTCGTGTGACGCATCGCCATTTAATGGAGCGCTCGCCTGCGCCCTTTTGTGACGACTGCGTTATCCCTCAGACTTTTCGTCACATTCTTGTCGAATGTCCTACTCTCGGTGATCTTCGCGCACCTTACCTGTCCCGGTACCGCATGTCCCTTGTACTCGGGACTAGCGCGTGCACATTGACTGGTAGACTTTTGGGGGTGGGCCGGCCTTCTCCCCTTTATTTAACTATTTATTTTTTTTTTCTTTATAGGTCGCACGTGCCTCTGCCGGAAGGACCTCCCTCCGACGCAGAAGCTTGCTTCCTGCTCGTTGCCCTTTCCTTTTTTAATGTTTTTTTTTAATCTTATTTTAAAGTAGCCTAGTACTAGTAAATTTAGTTCTAAAAAAAACAAAAAACGCACTAATAGGAATCACGCAAAATATCAAAATTCAATCCCCATCCGGAGCTCTGCCCGCTTCAGTTTCTAGTACGCACCGTCTTACATTCCCCCAGAAATTCATCTGTGGAAGTCGTATTTCTAATCAACTTTCTTAAAACATAGGTCCGTTTGCCAGTTCATTTCAGCTCATGCCAACACCTATCCTGAAAGCAAAGAAATTTTACCAAACCTCCGCCTCTCCTACGGTATCCAACGTACGCGAGAACCGTACACTCACCATAATAAAGCTCCACTTCTCTGAAACAGCGATCCAGCATGGTTTCAGAGCACAACATTCCACCATCACTGCCATCACAAACCCATCTCAAAAAGTATTTGACTCCTTCAATCAGATCCCCTCTCGTCCACACTAGCATTACATTCCCTCAAGCCCTAACAAGTCTTTTAACAGAACGCCTCTCAATAATACCGCTTTACAATGGCGTCACACAAGGCGGCATCCTTTCTCTGTTTCTCTTTAACTTTACTCATAACCTCTCATTCCCACACGATATGACCTTCACCCTCTGGAGACTTATTAGTTGTAGAGGTTTTGTCCTTACTTGTCCTTTGTTCTTAGTTCATTATTTTATCCTGAACACAAACGTGCCTTCAGTGTCTGCTGTAGATTTATAAACAAGTATGAATGTTGCAGTTAGCCTTTGAGGCACAGTTTCGTGGGTTTTCTTTTCATGATTTGAGGTATATATATGAAATATATTTTCTTAATATATTGGATACTGTTTTGATATTATATAGGAAATAATCTGACTTGTTCAGAAGAAATTGTTAACGTTTTTGTGAGGGGGAGGGGGTTGGGGGGCTACAGCCTAATTAGTAGCTTCTAGGGCAGAAGCGCCACTGGTTACAACACCTGAAAACAAAGGGGTTGCCGAAGGAATTAAATTTCCAGCCCCAGGTCAGATGGTTTAGAATGGTTATTTTTATCTTGAATCTTTTATGTTACTTTTGCCCCCTCCCCCACTCTCTTATTTTCTTCTGCTCTTATACTTTCCCTTTGGATAGACTCTATTTTGAGGGAAAGAAGCAGTCGCTAGATGGACACAATAGAAATATTGAGGGAAAGATGGTTAAGGCCATATACAGCTTTACTTCAGACATTGCTTAACTGTGGCAATTCTGTTTGAATGGCCATACGTCCACACGCCTGTAAATAATTGGGTGTAACGGTGAGCCAAGATTCCAATCTACTAATTTATACCGCTCGCGTAACTAAGAAATGTAAGGTTCATTGGCCAGCGTTCCAGAACCAGCTTGTAACACTATTCGAACCCATTGCAGGAACTGAACGACAGCTTGTATCGTTGCTCAAACCCGGGACGGTCGTGTACTCAGACTTGTGGACTATCGGACTTTTTGGAGGAGGTTGACCTTCTCCATTTTATTTGATTCTCCTTCTTAGTTTTTGTAGTTTTTTTGTGATTTTTAGAATAGGCTAAAATTTTAATTACGGCGGCCTATGCCCTCAAATGCAGTCCCCAAATGGGAAGATAAAAAATTACTCAAACCCATTGCAGGAGCTGAACACTATCTTGTAGCATCTCTCGAACCTATGTTTGTGGCTGAGCACCAGCTTGTAAATCAATCGAACCCATTGCTGCCACCTAACAGCACCCTGTAACATCACTAACCCATTCATGGGAATAAACACTAGCCTGTAAACCCATTTTAGCGGCCATGGATCCACCAATATGTACGTTTAGTACTCACCGTCGAGATCGATTCGAGAATTAGATGGAACTTCTCTCTCCACCTCTCCAAATTCTTTTTCAGAACTTCTTCCCTGATTTTGAGTAGGTGTAAGCTCTCTTCCAACGTCTTGATCGAAGGGGGTCTCCTATAAAAGTTCTAGCTTAGTTTTTACTTAAGTTCTCATGACTAACGAGACACTCGCTGCCCCAAAACTATTTCATTGGTATTCCTAACAGATTAGTTGAAGCAGTTATGTCGCCTACCCTCCTCCTACAAAGGTGGGTCAAGTGAAGCATGGTCTATGTTGCAGATGGGATGTGGAGAATTGTGTGCCCTCTTGACCCCAACTCGATTTGACTTAATTGTTAAGGTCGGGCAGATTCTGGAGATTTTTCACCCCCCTTAGCAATCTTTTTGTAGGAGACCATGCTGGGGGTGTGGCCCCTGCCCAACCTCCCAAGGTATAATGTTTTCGCGACTTCACTACCACGGGATTGGGGTCTGGCAGGAGGATGCGCCATTTACACCTGTCACGATGTCTCCGTTCTTCTCTTCGCTTTAAACACCTCCTTTCAGATATTAGGTGTGCAGGTTGCACCTGGATAGGAGGTATACTGTTATTTCTGCGTACATTCCACCCTTCAGCCGACTTCGACGCGGGGAACTTCAACCGCGTCGTAGCACGGATGTCGAGGCCCTTTTTACTGGCTGGGGATTTAAATGGTAGACACACCTTCTGGGGTAGATTACTCGATCAATCAAGGGGTTAGGTCCGTGCCAACTTGATCGATGAGCTGGAGATGGGTGTCCTAAATGTAGATGAGTTTACGCATCACTGTCCGAGAATCGCTTCATTTTCCTGTCTCGATCTATCTTTGTGCTCTCCGGATGCACAGCCTGCTTTGGGGTTGGGCGTAGTCGATGACCTCCATGGGAGTGATCACTTTCCCATTCAAATATTTTCTGGAACCTCAGTATCTGGGGTGCTGCTAGGGTTATTGCCTTGCATTTCTATCGATCTTTGCTCGTTCGAAGATCGACTCCGAATGAGAAGATTACTCATACGCAGCCGAGCGTGTATTGCGGAAAGTGGACTTGATCCATTACACTAGTCTCCACCTGGCAACCAGTGCCTTGAGCACGTGCTCTGTGTTGTGCATAGTGCATTATGCGCCTGAACGCACAGGCAGGGCGCCTCCCTTAATTGCCTACGGATCTCTGCATCCGCAGCCGATCTCGACGGTTCCTATCCCGCCGAGGGAGATCAGTCATACCCTAAGCCCTTTGGGTTTAGGGCTAGGAAATTCCTTCTAGAGCTCGGTAGTGCCTCTAGTTATGCCCAGGATGCCACTGGAGGATACCACCTTTAACTATTAGTCGCCACAACTCTGCTCCCAAAGCTTCTATAGTGCCTGGAATATTGCGTTCAGCTTTTAAAGAACACACTTCGTGTTACGCTGGACCCATGCCAATGTATACGAATGGCTCCAAGTCGTCGCAACAAGGCGAAGGTAAGCGCTCCATCAAATGACGGTGCGTCCCGCGAGTATGCCCAATTCGAAGATGATAGAAAATTAACGTGAAACCGTCGCAGCAATAGGGATAGTTCCATATGCACAGTCGCGGTGCAATGACAAGAACCTTTAATTTCGCCAACTTATTTGTTAGGCAGTTCGTAGGGCTGACCCGATTCCTCCCATGTAGTCGATGTGAGGAAGCACGAAACCCTAGTCTGATCGCCCAGTCATGGACTCTCGCGCACTCATTTCAAGCAGTTCCTACATGTCCAGGAACCCAAAGAAGATGATCTCGACATTGGAAGACCGATATAGTGTGGAACGAGTCCACCTTCTTCAATACACTATTGGATTTAGATTTTTAAAACTCTCATCTTTAATGAAGGTTTGAACGAACAAAGCTTTTATCGGTAGAAAAATAGAGCAGTAGCCCTATCAGCACCCCAAGTACTGAACGAAGGATGTTCATGGCCTGGGTACAAGAAACCCTAAGACTGCGGGTTTTTGTAGGGAGGCCATTTGGCGACTGCCTACTTGAGCAAAAGTCGCCGTACTCAAAATAGGCCAGAGTAGGCTATAGTAAAAAAATAAATAAGGATAAAAACAAAGCAAAAAGTAAAGAGAAGGAAGCGCACGCCAGCGTCGGGGTTGGCCCGCCTTCCCCCGGCGCAGGAGCATGTGACTCACAATAAACAATCAAATAGAGTGGAGGAGCCAAAAAGGCGTATTCCCCGCAAGTCGGTGAGCACAAACCAGTCCCCGAGTACAACGGACAAGCGTTAGCGACCAAGCTCATCCCGGTATCGGGACAAGTAATGTGCGCAAAGATCCAGACTGGGACATTCAACAATAATGTGCCAAACAGTCTGCGGGACAACGCAGTCGTCGCAGTAAGGCACAGACGAGCACTCCATCATATAGTGGTGCGTCCAGCGAGTGTGTGCAATTCAGAAACGACAGAAGGCAACCTGAAGCCGTCGCGGCCAGAGGGGGTAGGTACATGGGAACAGGCGGGCACGCAACTTTAAGTTCCCCTCAACCATCTCCCATCTTCTGTGCCAAGCAGCCCGTATTCCTGCCATGTAGACGGTGTGAGGAAGAGCGAAACGCTGATCTGGTCGACCAGTCCTCACGGACTCTGGCGTGCTCATGAGCTACAATTCCTACATTTCTAGGAACCCAGCAGAAGATAATCTCGACATCCGCCCGGCTCGCCAAAACTGTGGATTCAGGGATATCGTAAACCAGAGGAAGCGGAGATTGCTACGCCACGAGGGCACTCAGGGTGCTTTGTGAATCGCTATAAATGACAACCCGGGCACGACACCTTATCTCCTGTACCGAGAAGTGAATTGCAACCGGTTCGGCCGCTAAGATAGACGCAGCGCCTGGTAGAGCCCCGCTGACTTCAAATAGAATGGATACGGCGTGGAAGCTGACCCCCTCTTGGGACTTGGAGCCATCCGTATACACTGACACGGTTCCAGTGTGACACGAAGTGTGCTCCAAAAGGGCCTAACGTAATATTCCTGGCGTTGTAGAAGCTTTGGGAGCAGAGGCGTGGTGACAAATAGTCAAAGGTGGTACCCTCCAGGGTGGCGTCCTGGGCAGAACCAGGAGCCCCACCAGCCGAGAGCTATACTTAGTTATCCCAGCGGCATAGCCACAGTCGAGATCAGCCGCGGATGGAGTGAGAGCTGTTAGCGACTGAGGGATGCGCCGGGCTTGCGCGTACAGCGAATAATGCACTATCTCCAGCATCAACAAGTAGGCTTTCAATGGTGGAAGTGCGGTAGGCACCGGTCGCCAGTCGAAGGCCGGTGTTGTGGACCGAGTCCACCTTCTACAATACACACGGCTGCGGATGCTTAGAACGAATAAAGGATCGATAAAAAACTAAGGTAGTAGCCATATCAGCTCCCCAGGCGATGATCGTCACTGAACGAACAATATATATGGTGCGGGTACAAAACACCCTAAGGCTGCGAATATGAGGCTTCCCAAATGAGGCATCAGTCAACTACAAGACCAAGGAAATGGTGCGACTCCACCACTTCGATGCGCACCCCATTAAGAAACAAGTCTGGGTCAGGGCGGAGACGTGGATAGCAGCAGAAGTCGACCACCATAGCCTTTGCCAAGGAAAAACGAAGCCTGTGCGCTTGGTCATAGCAAGAGACGCGGTTCAATGCCTGTTGGATTCGACGGTCCAGAGTTGGCATCTGGGATGCGCCAAAAGAGATCGAAAGGTCATCCACGTAGAGCGTAGCGAGAACATCTTCCGACAGCACCGAGGTGATGCCGTTGATGCTTAGGACAAAGAGTGTGGCACTGAGGACCCCCAGGGAACACCCACTCGCTGCTCCATTGAGCTGGACAGTGCCCCTCCCCTACTACCATACGCCGAAATGAAGATCTCGCAAAAATTCAGATATAAAGATTGGGAGGCATCCACTCGCCCCCATCTCGTGGAGAGTCTCCAAATCAAAAAGGAAATTGTAACGTAATGCCGTCTACGAAGGAAGGAATCACAGACGGCATTTCCCATTCAGAGTAGAGCATCCGACGTGGAGTGGAACTTGCGGAAGCCGCACTGTGCAGAGGTCAGATGGCCTTCGCTGTCCAGGAAAAAAGCTAATCTAACATTTACCAATTTCTCCATCAACTTGCCCACGCAGTAGGTTAGAGAGATTGGGCGGAATCCGCCATGGTGGAGTGATCTTTCTCTGGTTTGCGAAAAGTGAGCACATCAGAGATTCGCCCCGAATCTGGGAGGATACCTTCTACCCAGATCCTGTTGAACATATCTAACAAAGACCATGCTCCGCTCAACCAGGTGTTGAAGCATAGCGTACGGATATCGTCTGGACCTGGGGCTCTATCCGCGCACGAATCAAGAGCGCAACGCAACGCAACTCACTCAAAGTATACCTGTCGTTGAAGGGTTCTCCGCATCTGGAGATAAAGTCCAGTCGGCGGCCTTCCGCGATATCACGACGCGCATTAGATGCTGGGGGAGCAGGAGGGAGGAGGGGTCCAAGATTGCGGTCTCATTCTCCGGGAGAATGGGAAGGGGGCGTCCTGTGAGAACTTGCCACGAATCCTTTTGACTCTTTTTCCACACCTCTGCTACAGGAGTCTTTCCCGTTAAGTGAAGACACGTATACCTGCTAAAAAGAGCGGGGGCGTGATTTGCAATAGACCGGAACCTAGCCCTAGCTCGACGAAATTAACTGACAGTGAAGTCGTTCGAGCGGCGTTTATAACGCATGTAGACATTTAGCTTCTGTTTGAGGGCCGTCTCACACTTAGCTGGCCACCACGGGAGCGTTCGGCGTGCAAAACCACCACACGATCTAGGAATAGTAGTTAGGTCCACGGCTATGAGGTAGCCGGATTTTTTTTTTATTATTTTAAGAGCTCATTTGGCGACTGCCTACTGGGCATAAGTCACCGTATACCACATGGCCTAATGCTAGGCTATATTAGAAAACAAATAAAAACAAATAATATGTAACTAACAAATAACAACTATAAAAAATAATGAGAAAAAACAAGAGGACAAGAAGGAAGCATGCTCCGGCGTCGGGTGGAGGTCCGCCTCCCCTCTGCACAGGAACATGCGACCTACAAAAAGAAGCACGAAAAAAAGGTCAAATAAAGGGGAGAAGGCCGGCATCTTTCAAAAAGTAATAGAATCCATAAGTCAATTTGGACGAACCCTTCCTGAGTACAAGGGAAAAGCGGGAGCGACCTCGCTCATCCCGGTATCGGGACAGGTAATGTGTGCAAAGATCGCCCAGACTGGGATATTCAACAAGATACGCCAAACAGTCAGGGGGGGGGGGAGCGGTCCATTAAATAGGGGTGTGTCCCGCGAATGTGTCTAATTCGGAGACGACAGAAAGCAAACTGAAGCCTTCGCGGCATTAGCGGGTAGGTCCCTGGGAACAATCTCGGTGCAATGGCACGTAACTTTAAGTGCCCTTCGACCATCTCCAATCTTCTTTGCCAAGCAGCATTGAGAGCTGCCCGGAATCGGGCCATGTAGTCGGTGTGAGGAAGAGCGAAACGCTGGTCCTGTCGCAAAGTCCTCACGGACTCGTTGGTACCCTCATCGGCGTGCTCATTCCCCGCAATTCCTACATGACCAGGAACCCAACAGAAGATAATCACGACATCTGCCCGGCTTGCCAAAATCGTGGCGTTAAGATATCGAGAACCAGGAGGTGCGGTGATTCCAAAGACCCGAGAGCACTCAGGGCGCTTTATGAGTCGCTATAAATCACATTCCGGTCTCCGAACCGGGCACGTCGCGTAATCTCCAGTACCGAGTGATGTATTGCCACCAGCTCGGCCGTGAAGACAGACGTAGCGCCTGACAGAGCCCCGCTGACTTCAAACAGAGGGGATACGGCGTGGAAGCCGACACCCTCTTTGGACTTGGAGCCATCCGTATACACTGGCACGATTCCAGCGCGACACGAGGTGTTCTCCAAAAAGGTCGAACGCAATACTACCGGCGCTGTACAAGCTTTGGGAGCAGAGGCATGGCGACAAATAGCCAACGGTTGTACCCTCCAGGGTGGCGCCCTGGCCCGAATCAGGGGCACCACCGGCCTGAGAGCTATACCTAGCTATTGAAAGAGTTTCACAACCCTAAACCCAAAAGACTTAGGGTATGACTGGCGTCTCTCGGCGGCAGAGGAGTCGTCGAAATCAGCTGCGGATGCAGTGAGAGCTGTTGGCGACTGAGGGAGGGGCCGGGTTCGCGCGTACAGGCGAATAATATACTATGCACATCATCGAGCGAGTGGCATCTCCCCAGCATCGACAAGTAGGCTCTCAGTGGGGGAAGTGCGGAAGGCTCCGGTTTCCAGGCGAAGGCCAGTGTGGTGGATCGAGTCCACCTTCCGCAATACACGCTCAGCTGCGGTTGCATAAAACTCGCATCCCTACTCGAGCTTCGAACGAATAAAGGATCAAAAAATAGTAAGGTAGTAGCCCTATCAACGCCCCGAGCGCTAAACGGCACGGAACGAAGAATATCCATGTCCAGGGTGGAAGAGACCCTAAGGTTGAAAATATGAGCCTCCCAGGTACGGCGTCGGTCAAATACAAGACCAATGAAACGGTGCGATTCAACCACTTCCAGGCGTACCCCATTGAGAAAAAAGTCTGGGTCAGGGTGCAGCCGTGGATGGCGACAGAAGTCCACCACCATAGTCTTTGCCTAGGAAAACCGAAGCCTGTGCGCTTAGGCATAGCAAGAGACGCGGTTCAATGCCTGTTGGATTCGACAGTCCAGAGTTGGCATCTGGGCTGCGCCAAAAGAGATCGAAAGGTCGTCCGCGTAGAGCGTAGCGAGAACATCTTTCGGCAGCACCGAGGTGATGCCGTTGATGCTCAGGGTAAAGAGTGTGACACTGAGGAAACTTCCCTGCGGGACACCCTCTTCCTGGTCCAATGGGCCGGAGAGGGCTCCCCCCACCCATACGCGGAATTGACGATCTCGCAAAAATTCTGATATAAACATTGGCAGGCGTCCTCTCGCCCCCATCGTGTGGAAAGTCTCCATTATACCGTATTGGCATGCGGTATCATAGGCCTTCTCTAGATCGAAACACACCATGGCGTAGTGCTGTCTCCGAAGGAAGGCCTCGCAGACGGCATTTTCCAGTCGGAGCAGAGCATCCGACGTGGAGTGGAACTTGCGGAAGCCGCACTATGCAAAAGACAGATGGCTTACTTTGTCCAGAAAAAAAGGCTAATCTAACATTTAGCAATTTCTTCATCAACTTGCATACGCAAGAGGTTAGAGGGATTTGGCGGAAATGGGGTGGAGTAAAGTTATTTCCCCTCCAGAACTGGTTGAACAAATCTAACAGAAAGTTCATGGTTTCGCTCACCCAAGTGTCGATGCATGGCGTACGGGACATCGTCCGAAACATGGGCGGTGTCCGCGCACGAAGCAAGAGCGGAATGCAACTCACTCACAGTAAACTTGTCGTTGAAAGGTTCTCCGCCTCTGGAGGTAAAGTCCAGCCGGCGGCCTTCCACGACATCACGACGTGCATTGAATGCTGGCAGAGCAGCATCCCGGCTAGAGAATGTAGAGAAAGTGGTCGTGAAGGATTTCGCCACGGACGCGGGGTCCGAGATTTCGGTCCCATTCTCCTGGAGATCGGGAGGGGGACTCCCGCAAGAACTTGCCCCGAATCCTTTTGACTCGCTTCCACACCTCTGCTGGAGGGGTCTTCCCGTTATGTGAAGCCGCGTATGCCCGCCAAGAAGAGCGGTGGGCATGCTTCGAAATATACCGGAACCTATCCCTAGCCCGACGAAATTCATCTAGAGTGAAATCGTTCGGGCGGCTCTTATAGCGCATGTAGGCATGACGCTTCTGTTTGAGGGCCATCTCACACTCCGCTGACCACCACGGGAGTTGTCGGCGTGCAAAACGGCCAGACGTTCTCGGAATAGTAGTTAGGGTTGCGGCGATGAGGTTGCCGGAAAGAATTCAAAGGCCTCATCTATCGACCTAAACTGCTTGACTGAGACAGATAAATCATTCATTTCCTGAAATGCGGACCACCGGGGCGAGCTCTCGGATGGCAGTGGCCAAGAAAATGATATTTGAATGGGAAAGTAATCACTACCATGGAGGTCATCGACAACACTCCGCCCAAAATAAGGTTGTGCATCCGGAGAGCACAAAGATGGATCGAGGCAGGAAAATGAAGCGGTTCTCGGACAGAATTGCCTCAACTCATCCCCATTCAGGACCCCCATCACTAGCTCGTCGATCAGGTCGGCAAGCCTCATCTACTAATCTAAACTCCTTGAATGGGACAGACAAATCAGTCATTTCCTGAAGTGCGGACCACCACGCCCGCGCCAAGCAGCATCGGGTCGAGTTCTCTGGCGGCAGCGGCCCAGAAAATGATATTTGAAGGAGAAATTGATCACTACCATGAAGGTCATCGACCACCAACCAGCCCAAATTAGGCTATGCATCCGGAGAGCACAAAGATAGATCGAGGCAGGAAAATGAAACGGTTCTCGGGCAGTAATGCGTAAGCTCATGCACACTAAGGACACCCATCTCCAGCTCGTCGATCAGGTCGGCAAGGACCTGACTCCTGAGATTGATCGAGTAGTCTCTCCAGAAGGGGTTTTCTCCCGTTCAAGGCCCCGAGCAAGAGAGCGGGACTCCGAAACCGTGCTAGAACGTAGCAGAAATCACCCGCGTCGAAGTCGGCTGACGTTGGAATATACGCAGAAATAACAGTATACCTCTAATCCAGGTGCCTGAAAGGAGGTATCTAAAGCAGAGAAGAACGGAGACATTATGCTGGCCGTAAATGGTGCATCCTCCTGCCCGGCCCCAATTCCGTGATGGTGGAGTTGCAAACCTCTTATACTCAAGAAGGGTGGGGAGGGGACATGCGCCCATCATGGTCTCCTGCACCCCAAAAAACAATAGCTAAGGGAAAACGGGAGGAGACAAGCCTCCGCAGCTACTCCAGGTTGGCCCAGAGTCCGCGGCAATTCCATTGAAGAAATATTCCCTCCAAGCCTAGCTCGGAGGAGATGCAAAGGCCCACTTTGGAGAGAAAACCCTCACCGGAATGGCCATAAGCTTCCCGGGGGCAAAACTCCAGGCACTGTTGCCCGGACAATGCGCTGAAGGCGCGGTCGCCTTCGAGAACTTATCGGGAGAGGTTGGGCTCACCATGCGAGTCTTTTCCTCCCAACCGCCTCCTACCTTAGGCGACCGGGGCGGCTTCGGAGGCGGGGGACCCTCTTTTGGAAGATCCACCGTCTCCGAGCCACCCAGCCTACCCCTGGGTGTGGGCAAAGAAACCGAAGCTCATTTAGTGCTTTCCTCCTTCCGGGGGCAGCTTTAGGAACCCCTGAAGATGGCCTCACGAACATCTTTAAGGGTGTTGCCTCCTGTGAGTCTAACGACAGGGTCGAGTCGCGCGGCTCTTTCGCTTTACGGGAAACGATCACGCTGGTGGAAGGAGAGGGCAGCCCTGGTTTGAACCACGGCTGGGTGCAAACCGTTTATGCCGCCAGCTTTACCAGGGGAGCGCATGGGGTGGGTAGAACCAGCAGAAGGGTTTCGAATGGGTGCGAAACCTATCGTATTCGTCTATAGGAGCGATTAGTATGGCCGAAGCGGTGACAGTAGTAGCACCTCCGCGGAAGTGGCATGAATGCACCGACTCAGGAAGCTTCTCATAGTCGAACGTGACGTAGAGTGTGGGGGTGGGTTTCGAGACGCCTTCCAAGCAGAGCCAGGCGCGCCCAGAACAAGTCCGTAGCCTCGCGAAATGAGAGACGATCCTGGGCCTGAACGGCTAGTATTTCCTTATCGAAGAGCTACGACCACATTGCTTCGAAGAAACGGGGTGCGACTCTCCACAATTGACATATTTAGCCACACACGATTTGGACTTATTGTCTGCGGCTTTGAAGCAACTTACACATACTCCGGTAACCACGACTTTGCACGTCTACACGATCGATTAACAAGGCCGAAGCGGTGATAGTAGTAGCACCTCTGCGGCAGTGGCACAAATGCCTTCACGCAGGAGCGATACCAACAGGCACGCACCGACTCAGGCAGCTCGTCATATTCAAACGTGACGAAGAGTGTAGGGGTGCGTCTCGAGGCCCCTCCTTGTTTTCTCATCACACGTTCGAATTTTACCACTCCATGGTCGGTTAGCTCTAAGATGATGTCATCTATGGAGTAGTCCACGATTTCCCTCTCAAAAATTACTCCTTTCACGAAGTTCATGGTAGAGTGTGGCGTCACACCCACTAGAATGCCAGCAATTGTCCGAAAGGCACTAATCATGGCCGTCTAGGACGGATTCGACGTATTCACCAGAAGGCTGCCATCCGAGAAACGGGTCACTTCGGGTCTCCACCAATCACGTTAGGTAAAGCTCTCCTCTGATGGATCATGTTGCCTTTAGCCAACATGCTGCCATCAGTGGAGCGAATAACGAGGAAGCATTTGAATATATATATAAATATATATATATATATATATATATATATATATATATATATATATATATATATATATATATATATTTTATCTATTGTTTTCAATAAATAGATAGTTTTATTCTTTTTTATTCTCGTCTTGCTTGATTTCACCTTATCCTCATTCTAGATAGGTCGATGGTTTGCCATTAGAAAGTTATCCTCTTTCATTCTCCATCTTATTACAATAATAATAGAAACATATTCTGATATCTAAATTATTTTATCTCAATAATGACCCAGTTAAACTTGCAAGGAAAGCGCTGATCTTAAACGACTGCATATTAAGATGGCTGGACGGCAAATGAGCAAGACAGTTGGGATGGAAACTGAATAAGACGTGCCGGATTTAACTAAGTTTGACAGCCGGATGACAACTGAGAAGAAAGTAGGGCGGCAACTGAGACGGCCAGGTGGCTTTTCACTTTCACAAACTGCCAATTTCAATCGGGGTTTTTTTTTACAGTACACGCGTGACCCCGTGGGAGATAGAACCCTCCCTCCCATAAAGGCACTTCCTGTTCCCCTTAGGGTTGTTACTACTCAAAACTAAGAAGCGAAAACAAACGAGAGCATCTCCCGCAGAAAGTTTGTAATGAGAGATCTATAAAGAAAGTTGTGAAAAGGGAAGAAGTGTTAAAATGTGTGAAAGACATACAGTCGCTGATCCACCTCCAAGTTTCGGGGGCCAGGAGGGAACGCTATCTGGCTGCTCTCCAAGATCGACTTACCTCAAACTATTCACAGTAACGCGCTCTCCGATCAAGGGCTCCCGCGGAGTCTTCGCCAGGTCCTCGATGTTGTTCAGCTGCAGAAACAAATACGCGTTCATGACCCCGATCACGACCAGGAGAAGGACCAGGATTCGGACGTTCCATGGGCCCCCGTCCTCAGCTTTGGCTGGCTTCGGCTTCATATCTGGTCAAAATGGATCCCTTCAGCTACTCTCCAAGACGGACACTCCTTTGACCCTGACCACTTATTGACGAGTTCACTGAACTTGAATGTGCGAACAAAACGTACGCTTATGGGGTGTGGGCAAGTTTCTCAAAGTTAGGATCCCATTGACTTACTTTTGCTTTTTCGGATTGTGTTCATCCTGGCGAGGATGGCGTCGTCTCCTCCGTTGAACTTCTCTGCCTCCGCGTACAGAGCCGACACCATCTCATCCACGGTCCCTTGCAAGCCGTCGTAGGAATTCTTCTCGATCAGCCCTGCAAAATCCTTCACTCAACCCTCGTGTAGCTGTAGTGCTCACATTGAAAGATTGAATGAGACAACCAAAGAGACCTCAAAAATGTGCATTTTGAGTTTTTATAATATCTTATAATGTGTTTACATTAAACCAAAAATAACATTCGATGAAATGGATTCCGAATGATAAGTGCTGTGAAGGGAGCACTATGATCTAGATTAAACAGTTTAATTATATTTCTCCAAATTATAATCATTCTATTAATCACTTGCTTATTTTTACCAGTAACTAAATAATTTTTTTATCTTCGTTATTAGAAGGAACTTTAAATGAACTTAAAAAGAGAAACTAAAGACTGGAATATAGTAATTTTAGATTAGTAAATATAAAATTCTATAGATAATAATTTCAATCTTATTTCCTCAATGTATTAAATATAAATCGAGTTGAATTAACGATAAAAATAAAATATTTGAAATAGGAGAAATTGTGACAGTTGGCAACTATTCAAGGGATGATTTATAGGAAACTATTAATATAAAGTATTTGTTTTGCGTCTGTAAGATGAGATCTCTTTGATTAAAAAAGAAACAATTTCACTATAAATTTATCTTCAAAACTTCTATTTTTTTCTAATTTAAAAACGCTCTATATTTAACCTAGCTCTATCTAAGAGATTTGTTAAAGGAATCTACAGAATCTTATTGAAATGCTTATGATCAATGATCCAATAATTGAAAGATTAAATCAATATGTAAAACATTGCAAATTAAATCCAGTAAAGTGAAGAAATATATTATGTTAAATTAATATTAAATGTATTAAGCGGTCGAATATGAACTCGGTTTGTTTATTTGAGGTCCCCAAAGAGTAAGGCATTCTTTCGCCGTAATATTAAAGAAAGTGCATTAATTCCTTGTATATTATTATATAGCAATTGTAAGACTTGATAATTGTGTAAGAATTGCTAAAATAAGTTAATGCACGTAGAGAGAATTTATTTAATATTATGGGAACTAATCAAATATATAAAGTAATAATAAGTTAATTTTAAAATACCGCATGCATGTATGCGGTCCGTGTATGTAAAACGAGAGCTGGACTGAGTTTAAAAATGAATTTTTATCAAGAAAAACATTGAATCCTGCTTCAATATTCCTGTTACCTTTAAGGAAGCCCCTGATCACCTTTACCCAGACTACAATCAAGCAAGAAGAGAGCTTTCTACTCTTTAGGAGTCAGTTCCTTGTGATTATCAAGCATTCACAGTAGAAGCAAACAGGCCGAGCCGAATCAAGAAACCCATTTGGCTGCCCCAAGAGTGGTACCAAAACTCGGTGACAAATCACCCTTGGTAATCACACCGCTCTGGAAGAGGCTTCCCAACCTACTCAACTTATAACATAATAAATTCCCTCCTATGCATACACAGGAACAACAATATTTGCCTCTCCAAAAGACTTTTGGCATGGATGTATACAATTAAGATTGATGCTTTGGATTACTTAACTACACTATTCATATATTCCTGGGGCATATTTAAGGACAATAAAAATAACTTACAAGTTTCGTAGGTTTTAAGACTCTTCCTGTTAAATTAATAAAAGTGAATGACTCGTGGGATTCGATCTTCGTGGATATCATCAGGAGCAAATTCTCAAGGATGGTACTCAATTAATGGTAGGGAATCCTCATAATTTTCGGGCTCCCGCTTCCCAACCGGCATTTTTTTTTAATCATAAATAGGTTATCGATCGAATTAAGGTCTAGTGAGCTACCAGAACATGGGCACAAGTATGTGGTGGTAGTGGTTTCCAAACATGATGCCACCGGATACTTTACTATGCTGGCGAATGCATGGAACACCACTGAAATCCCCAGGGATTGTTCGAAGTTGTTCCGAGGCATAATTTTTGGTACATTTCTTCCTTAAACGTTTGATTTTTTTCGGGGGAGAAATTTGACTTTTCTAGAAACTTTTAGCCATGACTGTAACAATGTACTGTATAAGTTATAGACACGTTGTAACTGTGTGCCGAGCACTACATCCCAAATCGCCATCAATCGAGGCGTCACACATCTCAATAAATCACTGCCATCATTATTATTCTCACTAACCACTGTAGTACCATTCACACTACCTTCCCCCTAAGGGATTCAAAATCTGACTTTTTAGCACAGAATTTCTACAAACTTGTTCTATGTGGGACAATATTTTGCAGAGTATCTTTTTCATCGCGGACCTGCTGCACTATATGTTTGTACTTCTGCCTTCTCTCTCTCTATCTCTCTCTATCTCTCTCTCTCTCTCTCTCTCTCTCTCTCTATCTCTCTCTCTATCTCTCTCTCTCTCTATCTCTCTCTCTATCTCTCTCTCTCTATATATCTCTCTCTCTATATCTCTCTCTCTCTCTATATATATCTCTCTCTCTCTATCTCTCTCTCTCTATATCTCTCTCTCTCTATATATATCTCTCTCTCTCTCTATATATCTCTCTCTCTCTCTATATCTCTCTCTCTATATATATATCTCTCTCTCTATATATATATATCTCTCTCTCTATATATATCTCTCTCTCTCTCTATATCTCTCTCTCTATATATCTCTCTCTCTATATCTCTCTCTCTATATATCTCTCTCTCTCTATATATCTCTCTCTCTCTATATATATCTCTCTCTCTATATATATCTCTCTCTCTCTATATATCTCTCTCTCTATATATCTCTCTCTCTATATATATCTCTCTCTATATATATATATCTCTCTCTCTCTCTCTCTCTCTCTCTCTCTCTATCTCTCTATCTCTCTATCTCTCTCTCTATCTCTCTCTCTATCTCTCTCTCTATCTCTCTCTCTATCTCTCTCTCTCTCTCTCTCTCTCTCTCTCTCTCACGCTTGGATATACTCAGTACTCACCCCTGAGAGAATAATGGCGTCAAATCCATTTTAACACCCCACTAGTGCTGGATATGGCACCGACACGACGTTGTACTGGACTACCAACACAACGTACTACTGTACCGAACATTGTATTTGCTACATTGAACAGGAGTACATTGAGATTAACTAATATAATAAATTATTAAATAATATTATTAATTATTAACGATTAATTCAATTAATTAAGTAAATTACCAATTATTGTATTACCATAAACATTGGTATCTAAAGAATGATACTACTTATTGCATGAGGGTATTATCCTAAACGAATTCATATTTATTGCATAAATGAATAATAATTATAATAATCGCTGTAATGAAATAGAAATGGTAATGGTAGATATTGGTGTTTTTGATAATTATGATAGTAATGATAATGATAGTGCCCCTTTAGTAACGTTAATTAATGTATATTTTAATAATGATTGTAAAAAAACAGATATATATGTATTAATAATTTGTAAAATGAAAATATATGTATTAATATTTTTTTAAAGGAAAATATATGTATTATTTTTTTTTTTAAATGACAATATATGCATTAAACATTTTTAAAATGAAAATATATCTATTAAGAATTTTTTAAATGAAAATATATATATTAATATTTTTTTTTAAATGTAATTCAACTACATCTCAAATTAAAATTATCTATTGCCTTAACTATAATTTACGCTTCATTAGGTTAAGTTATGTGGTCCCCTCTTACGGAGTCTATGCCCCCTCTAAATCTTAGCATTTTACTGTGACCTCTTTCAAATGTGTCATGGCCCCCGGTTGGGAAATGAAAAATACGAATTCCTCGATCTCTTTCTCTGTGGCCGAGAATCGTCCTATAAAAGAGCAACCCGATTCCAAGAACGAACAGAGTAGTCGCTATCTGCTAACTAACCTACTTAGTATTTTTAGGTACTTGTACTCATTCCTTTCTGGATTCTAGATTCGCTATCTCTTTATAAATATGGCGTTACCCCTCCCCCGCATCAATAAATCTACCTTTGACGATAAAAATGGTCGATTTCTTAAACTTAACGTTGGCGTAGGCTTTGAATCTGCTAATGGTCGCGGAGGAGTCTGGGCTCTTGTCCTTGATGATGCAATAGTGGAGCAAGATCTTGAAGTTGTCTCCGTAGGGTATTCCGCCATTGGTCGCCACGCAGTTGATGACGTAAATGGAGTTCTCCCGATTCACGTCGCATGTCGTCTGTGGGGGAGTCACTAGTAGTTTCTCAAAAGACATTGCAATCTATACCGAGGAGGGACTATAGAGGGAAAGCCCTAACATACAGCTTGAAGGGAAAGCATAAAATACAACTTGAGGAAGAGCCCTAATATACAACTGAAGTGAAGTCTCTAGCATACAGCTTGAAGGGAATGCTTAACACCCAGAGTGAAAGAAACCCATAATATATAACTTGAGTGAAAGCCCTAACATAAAGCTTGCACCATCTAATCACCATTTATTTCGGCCATTACAACATCACCTAGGTGGCAAAGTTTACTCTATTATGAAAGAGGTGGAAAGGATATCAAATCATTCCTCAACATCGAATGAATTCTTCAAGAAAGGAGGTATCCACCGTTTGGTTAAACGATGGGAAGGAGAGCAAAGGCATTGATGATGAAAGATACGAGGGGCGGTCAATAGGTTTTGCAATTCGGATATAAGGAAACGAGATATGAGGAAAAGTGTTTTATTATTTTTCACTATAACTACCCTCGACTTTAATGCACTTGCGCCACTTGTCCCTGAGGCTTCGAATTCCCGACAACCAGAAATCTCGCGACTGCTGTTCAATCCACTCCTGGACGGTGAGCTGGAAATCTTCATCGTCCCGAAACTGGCGTCCACGCAGTGCAGCCTTGAGCTGGCGGAATAAAAAGCAGTCGCTAGAGGCCAGATCTGGACTGTAGGCGCATCGTTGAGCTCCTCGAATCCACAATCACGCAGGGTAGCTTGTGCAACTCTGGCCTTTGACGACGTTGAAGTCGATCATGGGGCGTGAGGTTTCCAGGGACCCAACGGGCAGAGATCTTGGTCATGGCCAAATTGTCGAGGAGGATGTTGATAACACTTCCATGTGATATTCCAAGTTCTCGCTCGATTTCTTCGACCTTCACCCGTCGATTTTCGAGGATCTTCCTCTCCATACGGGCCACATTGTCCACGTTGGTCACGGCTGACGGGCGTCCTGGACGGGGGTCATCTTCAAGGGACTCACGACCATGGCGGAACTCCCTATTCCAGCGAGCAATGGTTGCACATGAAGGGGAGGTGTTGTTGTACACTGCAACCATGCGTTGATGGATCTCTTTTGCATTCTTGCCTTCCTTGGTCAAAAGTTTGATCATTGCGCGGTGCTCAACCTTCTCCATTGTTTAAAGATTTGTGACTGACGATCTGCGATCAGCTACGCTTCTTAATTAGACGAGGCAGGAACGTGCGGCTGCAGGTCCTGACTTGTCATACCTTGTCCTAACACTCCCACAAACAGCCATCCCCTTCCTTTGTTTTGCCCTACCGATTCGCAAAACTTATTGACCGCCCCTCGTACTTTTCAGAATAAATGTTTTTAAAATTAAAAATGATTTTGTTTTCCTTTAGAAAAAAAACTATATACTATATTAATTTCTTAACAACCTAATATTATGGCGGTAACCAACGAGGGTATATTCGAAGGAAAAAGGTATTTCAAAACAAATGTTATCTTAGAAAATGTGCACACGTGTACACGCATACATACAAAACAAAAGTAAATATTTGTACGCAGGCAAAGTGCTCACTTATTCGAATATACACACAAATATACATTTTACCACACAAGAACATACACATTAGTTCTACACAGACACAAATACTTATGGTCACCGACTAACTCGCACACGGATTAATTCCTGCACATATGCACACACATCCATTTATTCATATGCATTCATTCGCTCACACAGATAAACAGTCATATTTAGAGACATTCCTTAATTCCTCGCAAAATTTTAATATATCCCACGGCCTCTTTAAACTGGATCCTGTTATTAAAAGGCTTATTTATAACGAAATTGTCCATTTTAAATCTTAGCCCTCTGATAATTTAGTTATGTTTCTCTCGTTTATTTCTCTATTTTGTGCCCTTTCGTTGTACATGGGCGGGACATTACTCTGCTGTCTCTCATATATATACTAGCTTTGTAAAATATTTCGTTATTCCTTGATAATGAATTGAACAAGTTCAAAAGTACTTGGATTTTTTTGCATATATATATATATATATATATATATATATATATATATATATATATATATATATGCAATGAAGAAAGAAAAATGCATTTCTTTTCTGCTGCGCTGATTCTCGTTATATATTGAAACTCCGGACTATAAAGAACGGATCACTTGAATCTATATATATATATATATATATATATATATATATATATATATATATGGTATTCTTACGGTGTTTGTATAGTTAGATGCATTAATTGCAAAATAGTTATCTTTGAATCCTATTAGGGTTGAGGAATAAGTTCTTGCGGTTTTTGTAATGTTGTGTTGATTTAAGTTTTGTTGACGTGATTTTTGCACATATTAAGAAACAATAATAAATAATGAGAGCAAAATTTGCAAAGGTTAGGCTACGTCTCTTAACAGCGTAGACTATTAGGCTTTTGCTTAGGCTACGTCTTGAAGTTGAATAATAAGTCATTGCGGTTTATTTAAAAGTTGTGTTAATTTATTTTTTGTTCTGTACCCTCAAAATGGAATGTCAAGTTGAAAGAAAGGCGCATTTTCGACACTTGTTGTTATTCATTTTCAATCCAGATGGGAACAATGCAAACGCAGCCAAAGCTCGTCGCGATATTTGTGTTGTGTACGGAGAAAATGCTTTATCAGAAAGGACAGCTCAATGGTGGTTTTCACGTTTCAAAAACGGTCATTTCAATCTTAATGACGAACAACGTTCTGGTCGCCCCATTAAGTTGGATGAAGATCGATTGAACGACCTTCTTCATACAAATCCTCGTCAATCGACTAGAGAATTGGCTGTACAATTGGCGTGTGATCAGAAAACTGTAGTGAATCCCTTTCATTCGATGGGGAAAGTTCAAAAACTCGGTGCATGGGTTCCGCACGCCTTTTGAGCGAAAGCAACAAACTTCAACGCTCCACGATTGCTGCAGGTTCGCTGCTTGTCACAAGGCTACTCGTGGATATGAGGACAGATTTCTTCACCGCATCATCACTGGTGACGAAAAGTGATGTGTTTATGTCAACAGGAATCATCGAAAACAATGGCTTAGTCCCAATAAAAAAACACTTCCGTGATTAAAGCAAGGACTTCATCCACGAAAGACGATACTGTGTGTGTGGTGGGATTGTGAAGGCATCATTCTTTATAAGCTCTTTGCGAACAACGAGATTGTCAATGCAGAACTTTACTTTCAACACATGTATCGACTCGCCGAAGCTATTAGTGAAAAGCGACCTCATCGACGTTATGGAGTCCTTCTGCAACACGGCAATTCTTGTCCTCACATTGCCAATATGACAAAAGACGCCATCTAAACGCTTAATTTTGAAATTCTGCCGCATCCTCCATATTCGCCAGACTTGGCTCCATCGGATTTCCATCTGTTCCGATTGCTCTCCAACAATTTGCGCGGCGTTTCGTTCAATACTGATGTGGAATTAAGAACCTGGTTAGACAAATTCTTCGAGTCAAAATCCAGAGATTTTTATAGCAGAGGCATCGAAAATCTTGAACGTTGGGAAGAAGTCGCAAATAAGAACGGAGAATACATTATTGATTAAATTGCATATTGTTATCAATTAAAAATGAAGTTTTTCTAAAATTGTTAATGGTAATGAATAAATTTGATAAAACCGCAAGAACTTATTCTTCAACCCAATAATTGTTTTGTGTACCCTCCCACATAACTAATTGGCTAATCAATTATATTTAACTAACTAAATGTTACCATAGTGATAAGTGTTGGTGAGTGGACGGCACACAACTATTCTCACCGAAAACTTTGCTATTTCCAGTCCCAATCCAGGCTGAAAAATGAGTAGGGTTGCGTGAGGGGTGCAGATACCTCATCCATAAACCAAACATGGTTGTAAATAATCCTTAGTGATTGTACGTTGCCTACAACTGAATAAAAAAAAATCTCACTCAAAGCATCGCCCTGAACACTGTGGCCGTGGAGCTTAAATTTCGACATCGTTATCTGTTTTGCCAACAAAAATTCCTCCCAAGGAAACCAAACTGGTCTTTATGTCGATAAATTGCTACTGGGAGTAATGCACTTGTAAGAACAACTTCGGTACCATCAAAATGTTCAAAGAGACAGGTAAAATTTCTCCAAAGAAGGCTTCAGGAGGTCTAAGGGCATCTACTGAGCGTCAAAAATGCCTCCTTTTGCGGACTCAGCCTCAGAATTGTATGCCTACCGGTATGGAACTTTATCAAGAGTGGAAAGAAGCGGGTGTCTCTGCATCTGCACATACGGTGGGACGAAGAATTCTAGATAAGGGTCTCGTGACAATGAGGACGGCGAATAAGACCCTGCTCATTTAGAGAAACATCAAGGGCAGGTTGTCTTTCAGCATAAGGCACAAGGATTGGAGGATGGAAGAATGGGGTATAGTTATTTTCTCTAGAAGAAGCCTCCTTTTCACTGTTTGGGACATCTGGAAGATCCACTGGCCAGAGAAGAAAAGGAGACGTTACCATTAGTCCTCCATCATTACAACATTGAAGCATCCTGAGACCATTCATGTATGGGGATACTTCTCAAGTAGGGAAACTGGCCCCCTCATACTTCTTTCCCATAATACGGCAATGGACAAAGAAAATGTCCTCCAGGAACACCTTACCAACGATCCAAGACCATTTTGGTGAAGATCCATCCGTATTCAACATGATGGAGCATCGTGCCATAAAACTGGAATGGCAGCAAAGTGGCTTGAACAAAATCGCATTGAAATATTGGGTCTTTGGCCTGGAAACTCCCCTGATCTTACTCCGATTGAGAACTTGTGGGAGATTCTTAAAAAGTGGGTGGACAACCTCTTATGATTGTCAAGAGAAGAATGGAACACTATCGATTGGCATATTCTCAACAAGTTGATGTCTAGCCAGCCAGATTGAGTTGCAGAAGTCGTGAAGCCAGAGGGCCGACACACTAAATACAAACTTTATGAATTAAATATGTTTTTCGCGTATTAAACTTTTGATTTTTAGAAATATCATTTTTGCTTGTTTTATATTCTACTATATAGAGTGCGATGGGTAATTTGTTGCTGTTGGCAACTCTGAATTCCGCGCATGCGTGTTCTCTGGCGTTGGTTCTATCTTCTTCTTATCATAATAGACTCAGTTGTACAATCTTCGAAAAATTTGGAAAAGGGAAGCTGTGCTGCTTGAGATTTAAGCCGGGAGCCACAATACGAAGATCTACGAGTGTTTAGTGTAAATCAGCGAATGGTGCAGAGGATCAAGAAACAGTTGGATTAGTCAGGTTGTGATTGCGATGGTATGGCAGTTCGGAAACTTCCCTCTAAACGTTTCGAGAGGAAAAGAATCTGCATATTTATCGCAAAGATACAGGCCATCATTGGCAATGATCCCATCGAGTCAGTGAGTTACAGAGCGAGGGACAAGGGAGTGTCAGAGTCTCTTATGAGGCAGTAATACACAAGGACATCAGCTACTAATCATACATGATGAGAAAGGGCCAGAACCAAGTTGTGAATCGCCAAACAACCGCTGGATCACTTTCCCCAACCATGTAGCGAGAGTCATGAATGCCAAGTTCCCGGTCCACAATATGGTGTTTGTGGTGATCTGTAACGATGGCGACGTTATGCCTGAAAGGCTACATCGAGTGCCTGAAGGAGTTGATGTTGCCCTGGATACAGGAGATGGCCGTTAGAAGGTCATACGTGTGGCAGCAGGACTCTGCACCATGTTGCACAAACAGGAGGATCCAGTCTTGGCTGCCAGACAATTTCTTTGACCACATCTCTCCAAACATCTCGCCTCCTAACTTCCCAGACCTCAACCCATTGGATGTGGGACGTGGTTGAGAGAGAGAGAGACCAATAAGACCCCGTGCGCCACCAGGGTGGAACATAGGTCCAGGATCACAATAGTTTTCACCCAGTTAAACAGGAGGATCATCGACAAGGCCACCAGCAAGTACCGGTGCCGCCTGGAGGCTGTGGTTGAGGTCGACGACTATTTCATTGAATAAAATTACTACTATTAATCCTCCTAGTCTTTAACATGTAACTTTGGTATATATATATATATATATATATATATATATATATATATATATATATATATATATATATATATATATAGTACAAGAGGAATAAGAATTGGAGGCGAATGAGCAAATGAGACAAGAAACCGGAGTTTTTTAAAGGCAAGGGAGAGTGACATTAGAAGAACCCAGAATGAAAGGGAGCAGAGGGCTGCACAGAGAAGGCGATCCTTTACCGAGAAGACATAAATAACGCCAGGGAAAAAAAAGTTTTGAATTCCTGGCCGGGACTCGAACCCTGGTCTGCTGATTGTCGGTCAGATGCTTTACCGCTAAGCTACCAGGCACAGTAACTATATTTTGCCCAAAGCGTTACCCCATCAAACCCAGTATCTCCCTAAGCTAGGAACCTCCAAGGAATTTTTATACCACATCCTCTTACCCGCTCACAATTTAAAGGCTCATTCGCGTCCAATTCTTATTCCTCTTGTACTATATGTATTTATAGTCAGCTACACCAGATTTCTGCATCTTTCTTCTTTCTCTCTTCAAATTTTATTTGAAAGACAGAAAATAAAAATGGCATACCCCTGTGGTGGTTGTATTATCACCCGCAGAACCTGTATTTGCTCTTTCTTTGTATATATATATATATATATATATATATATATATATATATATATATATATATATATATATATATATATATATATATATATATATATATATATATATATATATATATATATATATATATACATATATATTTATATATATATATTTATATATATATATATTTATATATATATATATATATATATATATATATATATATATATATATATATATATATATATATATATATATATATATATATATATATATATATATATATGCGCGCACAGGCGCATAATTCACGGAGCAGAGCAAGTGGCATGTCCTCGGCATCGACAAGTAGTCTCTCAATGGGGAACTGAGGAAGGCACCGCTCGCAAGGTGAAGACCGGTGTGGTGGATCGAGTCCATCTTTCGAAATACATGCTCTGCTATAGATATATATATATATATATATATATATATATATATATATATATATATATATATATATATATATACGTTAAAACTATGGATTCAGCAACCATGAAATACAGGCAGCTATCAAAAAGGAAATGGACAAATTCTACCTCACAGAAGAGAATAACAACGGAAACAATAACAGAGAAAACAACATAAAACTCTTCTATAAAAATACCATGAACACGGCGTACCGAACAGACGAAAGGATAATCAAGGAAATTATCAACCGATCGATACAACCTACAAATACTGATCAAAATATATCGCTAACTATATACTATTAAACTAGACGAACCGCCACCCTCATCATGAAAAAACAATCTGAGGCCGAAACCTGAACCTAAGCAAAGAACCCATGTAATTATGAGTATAAATGCAACCTAGGAGACTGCAAGCTCCTCCCCCACTCATATATTGGTATGACTGAAACAAACTTATCACGAAGAATGACCTACCACCTGACGAATGGCGCCCCCAAATACCATACCAGCCAAAACCATGCAATAATTGTCAGCAGAAAAATGTTAGAAGAGAACACTAAAATTATCGACTCCGCACCTGATCGGCGACAATTACCATTTCACCTGAGGTGTCAATGATCTTTTGGGGTAATGATGAAGAAAAATTAAAGGATATCTTGATCACAAAGGAGATAGTGACAAAGGAAATTGATAAAATCAAAAGTAGTAAAGCACCCGGCCCTGATGAGCTCTTTCCTAGAATTTCAAAAGAATGTAAGGATGTGTTAAGTGAGCCCCTAGCATGCATCTTTAGAAAATCATTGGAGAGTGGCATTGTGCCAGTGGCATGGAAGAAAGCCAATGTGATACCTATATTTATGAAAGGGGATAAAACAAATATGTCTAATTACAGACCAGTAAGTTTGACATCAGTGGTAGGGAAAATGATGGAATCTATTATAGCAAGGAATATTAGAGATCACTTGGATAAGCATAAGTTGATAAAAGAATCACAGCATGGCTTTAGTAAGGGTAAATCCTGTCTGACTAATTTGCTGTCTTTTTATAGTAAGGTGTATGAAGCAGCAGATAATGATGAAAACTATGATATTTTATACTTGGACTTTAGTAAGGCTTTTGATCGAGTGCCACACTTACGGCTTCTGAGCAAAGTTAAAGCACACGGGATCGATGACAGTATATTTAGGTGGATTCAGTCATGGCTTGGTGACAGACAGCAAAGAGTTAGTATAGATAGAGTTAAATCTGAGTGGGGGTGTGTTAGCAGTGGAGTTCCGCAAGGATCTGTTTTGGGTCCCTTGCTATTCTTAATTTATATTAATGATCTTGACATAGGTATAAGTAGTGACCTGAGTAAATTTGCTGATGATACTAAGCTAGGTGGGGCCATTAGGGCTGATTCTGATGCTGTTGTAATGCAGGAGGAATTGACCATTCTGTCCAATTGGGCCGAGAAATGGCAAATGAAGTTTAACATAGACAAATGTAGTGTACTTAGTATAGGTAGAAATAATCCATTGAATAGTTATAAATTAAATGGCAGAATTTTAGGGAGGACCGATTGTGAGAGGGACTTTTGTCATCAGTGAAATTATGTTATGTTATGTGACTTGGGTATTTTGGTAAGTTCAGACCTTCGTCCTAGAAAGCAATGCCTAAATGCTAAGAATAAAGCTAATAGGATATTGGGATTCATTAGGAGGAGTGTAAGCAATAAGAGTGCTGAAGTCATTCTAAAACAGTATCTGGCGCTAGTTAGGCCTCATCTAGACTATGCAGTACAATTTTGGTCACCATATTATAGGAAGGATATTGATTTGCTTGAGTCTGTGCAGAGAAGGATGACAAAGATGATTGGTGGGCTAAGGAACTTACCTTATGGTGAAAGGCTCAGAAAACTAAATCTACATACATTGGAAAGGAGAAGAGTCAGAGGGGAATTGATTGAAGTCTTCAAATGGGTAAAAGGATATAATAAAGGGGATCTGGGTAAGGTTCTTATACTTAGTGAACATGACAGGACACGTAGCAATGGGTTTAAGCTTGATAAGTATAGGTTTAGGAAGGAGATTAGGAGGAATTGGTTTACAAATCGTGTGGTATATGAATGGAATAGGCTCACTAGACATGTGATAGAAGCCTCCTCTCTGGGTAGTTTTAAGAATAGATTAGATAAATATATGGATGAAGCTGCTAGATGGGACTGACTTTTTTTTATGTACTTATGTATATATTTTTCTAAGGAGTGGGGAGATTATATTTTGCGGTTGCATGAATGGACATAATCCTCTGGATGCATTTTATGTATATTGTAGATTAGATCTGACGAACTCCTGTAAAGGGTGACAATGTTCATGACCTTTCTCTGGCAAGAAATCTTTTGTGTGTTGAATGGAACAGGAGCTGCCAAGTGTAGGCCATGAATGGTCTTTAGCAGTCTCCTTCTTTTCTTATGTTCTTAACCAAAAATTAATATTCAATTCAAATTGAATACTACCTAGCAACAAGAATCGGAATAGAAACGCACGGGAGAGCTAATCTCAGGTATCCAGGTCATTTATCTATCTGGATACGACAGCAAATTTAATCTTCTACCTGCGCTCTTGACGTGTCCCACCCTGTCAAGGAGTTTGCCAGTGCACAATACGTGAGTGACTTCTATGTTCGTCTGTACATTTACCGTCTATTCATGATATATAAAACAATTCTTATGATTTTCTCTTGTATTTTCTGGTATCTCTGAAGATGTTACGAGTTGTAACGAAACGCGTCAGATAAATAAAGTGTTTTTACCTAAGGAATCTTCTATTCCCTCGCTATAATTTCGAAATCGTGCTATTATGAACTTTGGAGAACTTATACATGGACTCAATCCAGACATAAAGGCAAATATAAGACAAATTGAAAGATGTGAAAAAAAAATCACAAATGCAAAATTAACAGTCGCTTTTAACAAAACTTGTTACGATGAATATATATATATATATATATATATATATATATATATATATATATATATATATATATATATATGCAACAAAGCAAACATGGAAAATTAATACGAGGATTCCAAGTACTTTCTAACTTTATTTCGAAATAAAGTTCGAAAGTACTTGGAATCCTCGTATTAATTTTCCCTGTGGGCTTTGTTGCATTTATTGCTTACTCACGCGATACTTTGTGAGTTTTCCACACATATATATATATATATATATATATATATATATATATATATATATATATATATATATATATATATATATATATATATATATATATATATATATATATAATATATATATATATATATCATCACTTTCTATAATTTAAGAAGGTTTTTTTTTTAGTATTTGAATAATAATTTCATCTTAGTTTGTTATGACTTATGCAAGTATATTTTAAATTTTTATCAAGGAAATTTCTGAATTTCTTTAGAGTTTGAAAATACAAAATGGTTAAGTTCAGAAAAAATATGATTATCCAATGCTTTAGTATGTTTTAAAAGAAAATTAATTACATTTGGTGAAGTTTTTATTTTATCTTTATAACTATATTATAGCAACGTGATATTTTCAAATGGGTGAAATTTAGTTTAGAGTTCTTTTTAAAATTATTATAATTGGTGAAGTTCAGAAAATTTATAAAAATTTAACCATGGCTGCTTTTTTATAAATTTTAATCTTAATAGCGAAGCAATTGCCTGGCATATATATATAAACAAGCCGCTGTTCTCTTCCTTAACAGGAAGAGCTTGATTACACAGGCACCCCTACGGGGGGTGGCCTACGGCCTTATTTGCTAATCTTAACCGCCTTTTTCAATCCCCTTTATAGACTCTTTATTTTAACACCCTGAACACCCTTTTCTTCTTTATCTTAATCTTCTTCTTCATCTTAATCTTCATCTTCATCTTCATCTTCATTTTCATCTTCATCTTCATCTTCATCTTCATCTTATCTCTATCTTCTTCTTCTTCTTCTTCTTCTTATTCTTCTTCTTATTCGGTCTGTGTCCTACGGCCTATCATGATTCTTTTTTCTTTTCTCCATCTAAATTTGCTATAATAATTTCCATGCCAAAATTTTAATAAATTTTCTGAACTTCACCATTTGTAATTCTTTTAGTTTTACAAAAGTCACAAAAATTCGATACTTATATTTAATTCTGAACTTTACCATTTTTTTTTTTATATTATAAAGGAATTATTAGAAATAACTTTGACAAAAAAAATAAATCTACTTAGGTGACAACCGAACTAAAAGAAAAAATCTTATTCAAACACTTTCAAAAAATCTCGTTCTTAAAATATAGGGTAATGGATGAACTCTGTTATTTTCTAATATATTGAAGTTAGGCGTCAAATTATGTAGCGCAGCCTGTATAATTACGCACTTGGAATTGGAAAGTAATTTTAAGCAATGAAGCTTATGAACCACAAAATTTGTTTGCCATGACTGTACAACTTAGCGCAAACATACTCCTCGTACATGGACGCATTTTCACGAACATTCATCCATGCAAACATACCTGAACTTGGGTGACCTTTGAAGTAGAGGGTCCCAGAGCCCTGGAAGGAAGCGTCGCTGTCATCGTCAGAGTCCGCGTGTGGCAGCCACTACCCGGGTCCTTGGTCCACTCGGTAAAAACTATGTCTGTGAAGGAGATGGGAACAAGTAGAGCGCTCTCATCGGCTTATTACCACAAAGTAAGGAAAACTGGTGCCTCTCAATAAGGGTATGTCTACGGAATTTAACAAAACGAACTTTACCCTTCACCATAATGATGATATTAGTAATATTTATACTATTAATAAAATAAATAATTTTAATGATAATAATGCAATTGATTGTTCGTCCGGTTGAACATGTGGTGCAAGTGGTCAACCCACATATCGGTGTGCGCAAAGCAGGAACCGGCATCTCCTAGTTAGGCTTAACTCTTACTAACGCCTACGGAACCATCAGAATCACCCCCACCACCTTACCTATCAACGGGATACAGAAAAAGCGAATTCTCTTACAGCTACAAGAGTACCTTCAAGAGCATAAGTTGCCGTAATTACATATTCAACTTAGTGCTAGGCTACTTTAAAATTGCCCAAAACTAAACAAAGAAAAAAAACGAACAAAAAGTGAGAAAAAACAAAACAAGAAGAAGGGGGCAGGCTCCGGCGTTGGCCAGAGCCCCCAAAATCAGATAGTCCAAATGTGTGTGCACGAATCCGTCCAGATTATAAGGGACAAGCAGTAGCAATCCCGCTCGTCCCTAAAAGGAAACAGGTAAAGTGCGCGAAGATCACCCAGACTGGGACACTCAACAAGAATGTGACGAACAATCTGGGGGACAAAGAGCAGCCATCGCAATTGGGTACAGGGGAGCACTCCTTCAAATGGCGGTGCGTGCCATGAGTGTGACCAATTTGAAGACGATAGAAAGAGACCTGTAGCTGTCGTGGCATTAGGGTTAAGTCCATGGGAACAGTTGCAGAGCAATGGCACAAAAATTTAAGTTCCCATCGGGCGTTTCCCAACTTATTTGTCAAGCAGCCCAGGAGGCTGCCCCGATTCCTGCCATCTAGTCAGTATGAAGAAGAGCGAAACGAACATCTGGTTGCCCAGTCCTCGCGGACTCCTTGCAACCCTCATCGGCGGGCTCATTCCCCGCAATTCCCACATGTCCAGAAACCCAGCAGAAAATTAATCTCGACATTTGCCGGGTTCGTGGCAACCAACACATCAAGGAGATCACGAAAAAGTGTGTGTGGAGATTCCAATGTTCCCACACCACTCAGGGCGCTTTGTGAGTCGCTAAAGCTCACAATTCGGTCTCATAACCAGGCACGTCGCGTTATCTCCCGTAGCGAGCGGTGTATTGAAACCAGCTTGGCCGTGAAGACAGACGCAGCGCCTGGTCGAGTCCCACTGCCTTCAAACAGAAGGGATATGGTGTGGAACCGACCCCCTCCTGGGAATTGCAGTAATCCGTGTACATTGGCACGGATCCATTGTTACACTAAATCTGTTTCAAAAAGGTTGAACGCAATATTCCCAGCGCTGTGAAAGCTTTGGGAGCAGAGGCGTGACAACAAATAGTCAAAAGTGGTACCATTCAGAAAGGCGTCGAGGGCAGAACCAGAGGGGCCACTGGCCAGAGAGCTAGACAGAGTTTTTGAAGAAGTTTGCTAGCCGTAGACGCAAAGGGCTTAGGGTATGATTGGCGTCTCTCGGTAGAGGAGACACGGGCAAGATCGGTAAATTATGCGCGTACAGGCGCATAATTCACTGTGTATGGGGCAGAGCAAGTGGCATGTCCTCGGCATCGAAAAGTAGTCTCTCAATGGGGGAACTGAGGAAGGCACCGCTCACCAGGCGAAGACCGGTGTGGTGGATCGAGTCCATCTTTCGAAATACATGCTTTGCTACGGAAGAATAAATCTCTCATCTGTATTTAAGCTTCAAACGAACAAAGTATCGTTACAAGCAAGGTGTTCCCTTTATCTACACGCCAGGTGGTGAACGTCACGGAACGAACAATGTCAATGGCACGAGTACAAGAAACCATAGTACTGCGAACATTAGCCTCCAAGGTGATAATATTAGGTTGAGGAATAAGTTCTTGCGGTTTTTGTAATGTTGTGTTGATTTAAGTTTTGTTGATGTGATTTGTGCACATATTAAAAACAAAAATAAATAATGAGAGCAAAATTTGCAAAGGTAAGGCTACGTCTCTTAACAGCGTAGCCTATTAGGCTTTTGCTTAGGCTACGTCTTGAAGTTGAATAATAAGTCATTGCGGTTTATTTAAAAGTTGGTTAATTTATTTTTTGTTCTGTACCCTCAAAATGGAATGTCAAGTTGAAAGAAAGGCGCATTTTCGACACTTGTTGTTATTCATTTTCAATTGAGGCGGAACAATGCAAACGCAGCCAAAGCTCGTCGCGATATTTGTGATGTGTACGGAGTAAATGCTTTATCAGAAAGGACAGCTCAATGGTGGTTTTCACGTTTCAAAAACAGTCATTTCAATCTTAATGACGAACAACGTTCTGGTCGTCCCATTAAGTTAGATGAAGATCGATTGAACGACCTTCTTCATACAAATCCTCGTCAATCGACTAGAGAATTGGCTGTACAATTGGCGTGTGATCAGAAAACTGTAGTGAATCACTTTCATTCGATGGGGAAAGTCCGCACGTTTTGAGCGAAAGCAAAAAACTTCAACGCTCCACGATTGCTGCAGGTTTGCTTGCTCGTCACAAGGCTACTCGTGGATATAAGGACATATTTCTTCACCGCATCATCACTGGCGACGAAAAGTGGTGTGTTTATGTCAACATGAATCATCGAAAACAATGGCTTAGCCCCAATAGAAAAAAACACTTCCGCGATTAAAGCAAGGACTTTATCCACGAAAGACGATGCTGTGTGTGTGGTGGGATTGTGAAGGCATCATTTTATGAGCTCCTTGCGAACAACGAGATTGTCAATGCAGAACTCTACGTTCAACACATGTATCGACTCGCCGAAGCTATTCGTGAAAAGCGACCTCATCGACGTTATGGAGTCATTCTGCAACACGACAATGGTCGTCCTCACATTGCCAATATGACAAAAGATGCCATCCAAACGCTTAATTGGGAAATCTTGCCGCATCCTCCATACTCGCCAGACTTAGCTCCATCGGACTTCCATCTGTTCCGATCGCTCTCCAACAACTTGCGCGGCGTTTCATTCATTACTGATGTGGAATTAAGAACCTGGTTAGACAAATTCTTCGAGTCAAAATCCAGAGATTTTTATTGCAGAGGCATCGAAAAACTAGTTGAACTTTGAGAAGAAGTCCTAAATAACAACGGAGAATACATTATTGATTAAATTGCTTATTGTCATCAATAAAAAAAAGTTTTTCCTAAAATTGTTAAGGGTAATGAATAAATTTGATAAAACCACAAGAACTTATTCTTCAACCCAATATCACCAAGCAAACGGTGCGAATCCACCACTTCCAGGAGAACCCCATTTAGGAACATCTCCTAGTAGAGATGAAGCCATGGATGGTGGCAGAAGTGCACCACCTTAGTCCTGGCCAAGAAAAATCTAAACCTGTGTACTTCGGTATAGCGAGAGATGTGGTTAAATGTATGTTGGAGCGCACCAAAAGAGATCGAAAATTCGTTTAAGTAGAGCTTAGCGAGAACATATTGCGGCACACCGAGGTGATACTGTTAATGCTCAAGGCAAATAGAGTGATACCTAGAAAACTTCCGTGCGGGACGCCCTCTTCCTGCTCCATTGTACCGAAGAGGGTTTCCCCACCCGTAAGGGTAATCGGCAATCTCGCAGAAACTAAAAAAATAAGATTCGGAGACATTTCCTGAGCTCCATCGTGTAGAGAGTCTCCATGATGCCGTATCGCCATGTGGTTTCATAGTCCTTCTTCAGATCTAAAAGTACTGTGTTGTAGGATGTCTACGCAGGGAGGATTCGCATACGGAACAGAGCATCTGACGTGAAGTGAAACTTGCGGAAGCCGCACTTTACAGAAGACAGGTGGCCTCCACTGTCTAGAAAGAAGGCTAATCAAACATTTGCTAATTTCTCCATTAACTTGCACACGCAGAAGGTTAGATAGATTGGATGGAAACCAGCCGGGGTAGAGTGATCTCTCCCCGGTTTGCGAAAAGGAAGAACAGTAGCAATTCACCAGGAGGGGGAGGATACCACCTGTTTAAATCCTGCTGAAAATCTAACACAAATGCTATGCCTCGCTATGTCTGCTGAAAATCTAACACAAATGCTATGCCTCGCTCACCTAGTTGTCGCAGCAAGATATGTATGCCTGCCAGGAAGAGCGTCTGGCGTGCTTCACCGACAGTAAAATCTTCCGGGCGGCACTAATAGCGCATGTAGTCATAACCCTTCTGTTTAAGAGCGGTCTCATATTCGACTGACTACCACGCAAGCGGTCGGCGTGCAAAACGCCCAGACGTTCTAAGAATAGTAGTTTGACCCACACGATGAGGTTACTGAAGAACTCAACGCCCTCATCCACCGACCTAAACTCCTCAACTGGGACAGTGAAATCAGTCATTTCTTGAAATGCAGACAAGCTTGTCCGCTCTAGGAACCACCAAGGTGTTCTTTAAGGCGACAGCGGTCCTGAAATGATAATTAGAATGGGAAAATGGTCACTATCATGGAAAATATAGAGCACCTCCCACCCAAATTCAGGTGTGCACCCTGAGAGCAGAGGATAGGTCGAGGCAGAAAAAAATAATCTTTTCTCGGCCAGTGATGCGTGAACACATCCACATTTAGGAAACCTATCTCCAGCTCGATCAGGTCGGCAAGAACTTGACCCCTGTAATTGATCACATAGCAGTAAAAACATCCTCGGTAACCGTGCAACTACAACGGTGGAAGTCCCCCGCGTCGAAGTTGGCTGACTGTGGGCAGGGAGCACGTGACCAGTATGGTCTCCTGCAGATAAATAGCTAACGGGGAATTGGAGGAGGCCAGCCTAGGAGGCTTCCTCTCAGTTAGCCCAGATTCCATGCCAATTCTATTAAAAGGAATATGCCCTCTAGGCCTAGCTAGGAGATTTGGGGGCCCTCTTAGAAGAGAAGACCTTCAGGGGAATGGCTGTACAGTTACCAGAGACAGAGCTCCAGGCGTTGTTGGCCAAACAAGTCGTTGAAGGCACTATTACCCAAGATGCTTATCGGGGAAGGTTGGTCTCGCATTGCGAGTTTTTTCTCCCTCCGCCTCGAAACCTTCGGAGACGGGAATCCCTTCTTTAGAGGATCCAGCCTAGCACTGGCTGTGGGCGTAGAAGCCAAAGCTCCTTTGGTACTGTCCTCCTTTCTTGTTGGGGGTGGGGGGAAGCTTTGAAAAATCCCGGAAGACGAGAGTCTAACGACGAGGTGGAAGCACGCGGCCGGTTTCGCCTTACGGGAAACGGTCACCTTGGGGGAAGGGGGCAACCCTGGTTTGAGCCGAGGCTGGGTGTGTACTCTTTGTGCTAGCTAATGCTCTCCTCTGATGTATCATATTGCTTTTGGCTAACATGTTGCCATAAGTGGAGAGAATAACCAGAAAGCTAGTGAAACCAGCGAGATCAAAAGCATTGGATAGTTTCTAAATGAGGGGCCCCGACGTAATCGAGATTCCGCTCATTGCACTGTAGGTACTTCTATTTTTTGTCTGGGCCTTCCCGCCCAAAGACGCCTGAGGGTCGGAAGTACTGATGTCCGCTTCCCGAAGCGGCCTCGAAATCGTCTTTCCCGCGAGCCACTGTTGTCTGAGAGGAATCGCTACTCCTCTTTTATTTGTTGCTTTTCTCGTTCTTCATTTTCAATTCTTCTTTGGACAGGAGGGTGGGGAGTCAACTAGCTTGTTTCCACCATCGGAAGGGGTTCTAAAGCCTGACGAACCGGCCTCAGCAAGATCTTTCTCCGAAATCAAGAAGGGCTCTGCTGTTAAAAGGATACAAGTCGGGAAGGAGGTGCCTCCTGTCCTTTTGAGTCCTCGGGAGCAGGAGCCGCCCGAGTAGAAGCTTACACAGAGGCAGAATCATGTTCGGTGTTTGGTATCAAGCCAAGATTTGCAGCCATTGAAGATCTTGCCATTTGGGACCGTGTTACCTCCGGAACCATGCCCAACTTAAGGGAATCCTCCAAGTGCCATCCCCTCCCAAAATGACATCGGTGATGACCGAGCACTCTTTATTCTTGTTGTCTATGGTCGGTTAGTCGATCTCCATCGGGAAAGAGCGGGAGGCAGACACGCCGACCCCATGCAAACTCATCATTGTGCAGTACTGCAGGTGGTACGGCCCGACGGACTCTGCTATCTTTTGCCCCTCTAAAGAGGTTGGTCATATCAAACTGCTCCTAGTGAGAGCAGTTGATTCTGGACTTTCTTGGCATTCCCATGTAAAAGGGTGCTGAGTTGGAGTCGTCCAAGGGCGACTCTAAAGAATGGGGTGAGGAGGAAGTCACCTTATCACATGGGGGATGATTAAACCTCTTCTCCACTAGAATAATGTTGTAAGGACCCGTGAGAAAGAAAATGGAACCCAACCTCCTTGTCTGATGTGAAGATGCCCCGGGCGGCTCCAAAGATGTCAAAGGGGAAGCCTCTTTGTCGCATATTTGTGGAAAGAATGGAGATCTTCTACCGGTCAAAGGTGTTTTTTTGTGGGGGGAGGGGTTATTTTAAGAGCTCATCTGGTGACTTTCTACTTGGGCATTAGTCGCCGTATTCAACACTGCCTAGTACTAGGCTACTTTAAAATAAGATGCAAAAAACAAAACAAAAAACATAAAAAAAGAAAAAGGTAGGAAGCAAGCTCCGGCGTCGCGGGGAGGTCCTCCTCCACCCGGCGCAGGAACGTGCAACCTACTCAAATAAAAAAAACAACTAGTTAAATAAAGGGGAGAAGGCCAGCATCCCCCCCAAAAGTCTATAAGTCCACAAACTCGTTCCGAGTACAAGGGACAGGTGGTAGGGTTAAATTGGTGTCTCGTGTTACCCCTTCCTCCATGACACATATGGAGGGCGAGGTCGCGCTTAGGGGCAGCTCTCCATTCATTACCGGTCGCCCACTATTTTTTCAGCTGCAGCCATGGTCAATGGAAAATGAAAAACAAAACAAACGGAAGGTAGATACTATGACCTCCCAATGCTTTTGGAGGTTTATAGAAAAGTCTCCATAGGATCATAAAATTCCAGGAAGTGATCATTTACACATACTCGTCTCACGTGTTCGAGCTAAGTTGAGCCTTGACAAGCCAGCCCGCTCTCAGGCAAAATTGTCTTCGAGCTTTGACCATAAAGAATGGTGCTGATTTAGCCACCTTTTATGTGTACTTGAAGGTGTGCGGAGTCGACGGCCCAACACACCCCGTGCCTAATACTTGCCTTAGTCGGCGAGCTTTTGGCTCTCGCAGCAAGTAGGAACCTTATGGTGTACACTGCCTCTCGACTAAGGACCCATAAAGAACGATACTGCGCCGGGCAGCCATCGCTTCTGTAGATAGAAGAGCAAGTTTTGACGGAGGTAGGCGGGTATGTAATAAATAGAAGTAGAGATAGGCGTGTCCACTAAAGAGTAGGTTGGGTGATCACCTATTATTATTATACCCCGGCGCTAGGTGATCCCAGGATGGTACCCCGTAGGGGGCGCAGCGATTTGCCATCCTGGCCGCCGCGCTGACAGGACTCAGCACCCCGTCCGTCCCCAGCTTAGCCTCTTCTCCTTCCTTCAAAACACTTGTTTCCTCGCTTTTCATACAACCTCTCCTCTTCACATTCTATCAATTTTACGCCGTGTTCAAGGTGGAGCCGCCATGCCGATGGACTGCCAGGCCACCATGCGGAAGCGGTGGTCCCAAACGGCGGCGCCTGGCTCTGCCCGGCCTGTAAGCACCTATTGCAGTGCAAGCTACTGCGAGAGATGATGCGCTATTGCGTCCCGCAGAAAATTAAGGGTCACCATGCCTGATGATGAACATTTAAAAAATCAACCCTCAACTTCCCCTTGCTCATCAACGGAGCCGCCCTAGGGCAGCTCCAGCGAAAAAAATGAAGGTCCTTCCCCCTGTGCTTGCGCAGGGGACCCGCCATATCTCTCTAACCGAAGATGAGGCTTACTCCTCTCCTTCGCCTACGGGTATAGAGGACTCCCCCTCACCCCATTCTCTGGAAGTGCTTTCGGGCACCTTCCTTTTTCCAGCGGGAGTCCCCTCTGTTCTTTCCAAGGAGACTGCCAGGCCCCTTCGGTTGCTTCCCTCAAAAGACCTGCTGGCAAGAATATTGAACCTTGCCGGGGTCAAGGCCTGTGCCTCCCCACACAAGACTAATGACGATACTGCCAACGGGACCAGCGATGTCTTGGGGGCGGGGATGGCCAACTAGAGGATCCCCCTGAGATAGACATGGTCCTTGAGGCAACCCAGCCTCAGACGGTAGGACCTTCCATGGGGGTAAATCCGGGCTCGGTTCCAGGCACCGAACCCGAATCCACCCCTATGCAAGGTCCTCCTCAAACGGCTAGGGTTTCCGAGGCAGTACAAGGAGGGGAGGGATCTCTTCCGCCCGGTGGCCCACGACTACCATGACCTTCTCTATATCGGAGAAGGACCTGGCTGAGGCCGGTCCATCTCGCTTTGGGGCTTCTTCCGACAGAGGTGAGAAGCGGGTTCATTCCCCGCCCTCCTCAGCAAAAAAGAAAAAGACTAAAAAGACAAAGAAGACTCGGGGCTCCTCACCATCCGCGGGGGCTACGGGGGCGGATAGGTCTGCTGCAACTTTGGCAAGCGACCAAGCCAAGATCGGCACATCTGGCCCCTCTGCCCCCCAAGGTGCGGAGCCCCTGACTATGACAAAGACCAAAAGTGCACAGGGCGGAGCCTCAATGACATTGGGGCCCCTGATTTAGAGGTTACCTGGCGTATTCGAGCCCGCTGGCTTCAAACGCTTCCTCGTTATTTGCTCCAGTGATGGCACTATGTTGGCCAAGGGCAACATGATCCATCAAAGGAGAGGATTAGCTAGTGCAATTGGTAGAGAGCCGAAGGTGACCCGTTTCTCGGATGGGAGCCTTTTGGCGATGCGGCGAATCCCACCAAGATAAGTGCTCTTCGGACACTTCATGGCACCCCGGTGAGTGTGACGCCGCACTCTACCATGAACTTTGTAAAAGGAGTAGTTTATGCGAGGGAATTCGTTGACTACTCCATTGAGGACATCACCTTAGAGCTGGCCGACCATGGGGCGGTCAAGGTCGAACGTGTAATGAGAAAACAGGGAGAGGCTTCGAGACCCACCCCTACACTCTTCGTCACGTTCGACTTTGACAAGCTCCCTGAGTCGGTGCGTGCCGGTTGGTACCGCTACCGCGTGAAGGCATTCGTGCCACTGACGCGGCGGTGCTATTACTGTAACCGCTTCGGCCATACGAATCGTTATTGTAGATGTGCAAAGTTGGGGTCACCCGAAGTCTGTGTAAATTGCTCCAAGGCCGCACACGATCAGTCTAAATCGTGTGTGGCCAAGTGTGTCAATTGCGGAGAGCCGCACCCAAATTCTTCGAGGCAATGCGGTGCATATCTCCTTGAGAAAGAAATCCTGGGCCGTTCAGGCCCAGGATCGCCTCTCATTCCGCGAGGCTAAGGACTTGGTCCTGGCGCGCCCGGCTCTGCCTGGGACGTCATATGCCTTAATAGTTAGAAAGGCACCCTCTGCTCCTGTCCCATCCAGGCCAACGAGCACAGTTATTTTCGCGGGCTCTATTCAACCCAGGCGCTCCCCTGGTAAAGCTGGCGGCAAAAAAGGTTCATACCCAGCCCCCGCTAAAACCAGGGCTCCCCCCTCTTTCCCCAGCGTGACCGTTTCCCGTAAGGCGAAATGGCCACGCGCCTCCACCGACTCGTTAGGCTCACAGGACGCAACACCCCTGAAGTTGGTCGCCAGGCCCTCTTCCGAGGTTCCTAAAGCTGTCACCCGAAAGAAGCTTCGGCTCCTTCGCTCACGCCTAGTGGTTGAGCGAGTGGTTCGGAGACGGTGGTTCCTCGAAAAGAGGGCCCCCCGCCTGCGAAGCCACAATGCCCGCCTAAGGTTTCGAGGCAGAGGGAGGAAAAGACTCGCATGGCGAGCCCAATCTCCCCCAATAAGTTCTAGAAGGCGACAGCGCATTCAGCGCTTTGTCCGGCCAACAGCGCCCGGGGTTCTGCCTCCAGGAAGCGTAGGGCCATTTTCGTGAGAGTCTTCTCTTCGAGGAGGGCCCCCGCGTCTCCTCCGAGCTAGGCCTGGAGGGCATATTCCTTCAATGGAATTGCCGTGGCCCCTGGGCCAGCTGGAAGGAGCTGCGGAGGCTCGTCTCTTCCCGTTCCCTGTTAGGTATCTTTTTGAGGGAGACCATGCTAGGCGCGTGCCCCCTGCCCGCCCTCCCGGGGTATAAGGGTCTTGTGATCCCACCAAAATGGGATGTCCGGGCTGGGGGATGCGCAGTTTACACTCGGCATGATGTCTCCGTTCTTCCTTTCTCTTTAGATACCTCCTTTCAGGCAGTGGCTGTGCAGCTGCACCTGGATAGGAGGTATACTATCATTTCTGTGTACATTCCACCGTCAGCTGACTTCGACGCGGGGGACTTCCGCCGCGTCGTGGCACGGTTGCCGAGGCCCTATCTCTTGCTTGGAGATCTGAACGGCAGGCATCCTCTCTGGGAAGATTACTTAATAAATCCCAGGGGACAAGTTCTTGCCGATCTGATCGAAGAGCTTGAGATGTGTGTCCTGAACGTGGATGAGTTTACGCATTACTGTCCGAGAACCGCTTCATTTTCTTGCCTTGACCTATCTTTGGCTCTTTAGATGCACAGCCTGATTTTGATTATGGGCGTGGTCGATGACCTCCATCGTAGTGATCACTTTCCCATTCAAATATCATTTTTAGGGAAACTGCCGCCTAAAGAGACCACCTCGGTGGTGCTAAGCGCGGGCGCGGTGGCCTGCATTTCAGGAAATGACTGAATTCTCTATCTCAGTCGAGGAGTTTAGGTCAGGAGATGAGGCCATTGAGTTCTTTTCCGGCAACCTCATCGCCGCGGGCCTGACTACTATTCCTAGGACGTCTGGCCGTTTTTCACGCCGACCACTCCCATGGTGGTCGGCCGAGTGTGAGACGGCCCTCAAACAGAAGCGTTATGCCTACATTCGCTATAAGCGCCACCTGAACGATTTCACTGTCGCTGAATTTCCTCGGGCTAGGGCTAGGTTGCGGTATATTTTGAAGCCCGCCCGCCGCTCTTCTTAGGCGGGCATGCGTATCTTCACTTAACCGGAAGACCCCTTTAGCAGAGGTGTAGAAGTGAGTCAAAAGGATTCGGGGCAAGTTCTCGCAGGACCCCCCTCACGTTCTCCAGGAGAATGGGACCGCAATCTCGCACCCCGCGTCCGTGGCAGAATCCTTCGCTACTGCTTTTTCCGCATTCTCTATCCAAGATGCTGATCCGCCAGCATTCAATGCACGTCGTGATGTCGCGGAAGGCCGCCGGCTGGACTTTACCTCCAGAGGCGGAGAACCCTACAACGACAAGTCTCCTGCGAGTGAGTTGCGCTCCGTTCTTGCTTCGTGCGCAGACACCGCCCATGGTCCGGACGATTTCCTGTACGCCATGCTTCGACACCTGAGTGAGCGAGGCATGGCCTTTTTGTTAGATTTGTTCAACATGATCTGGGTGGAGGGTCTTCTCCCAGATTCCTGGCGAATCACTACTGTCCTCACCTTTCGCAAACTAGGGAGATATCACTTTCTTTCCACCTGTTTCCGCTCAATCTCTCTAACCTTTTGCGTGTGCAAGTTGATGGAGAAATTAGTGAAAGTTAGATTAGCCTTTTTCCTGGATAGCGGAGGCCATCTGTCTTCTGCACAGTGCAGCTTCCGCAAGTTTCACTCCACGTCGGATGCTCTGCTGGGGAGATGCCACTCGCTCTGCGCCGCGTGCAGTGCATCACTCGCCTGTACGCGCGAGCCCAGCGTCTCCCTCAGTAGCCAACAGCTCTCACTGTATCCGCAGCTAATCTCGACGGTGCCTATGCCGCCGAGAGACGACAGTCATACTCTAAGCCCTTTGGGTTTAGGGCCAGGAAACTCCTTCGAGAGTTAGATATAGCTCTCGGTCCTGTGGCGCCCCTGATTCTTTCCAGGACGCCACCCTGGAGGGTAGCACATTTGGCTATTCCTCGCCACGCCTCTGCCCACAAAGCTTGTACGGCTCAGGAAGTATTGCGTTCGACCTTTCTGGAGCACACCTTGTGTCACGCTGGAACCGTGCCATGTATACGGATGGCTCCAAGTCCGAAGAGGGTTGTCGGCTTCCACGCCGTATTCCCTTTCTTTGAAGTCGGCGGGGCTCTGCCAGGCACTGCGTCTGGCATCACGGCCGAACTAGTGGTAATACACTACTTGGTACGGGAGATTACGTAAAGTGCCCAGTTCGGAGACCGGATTGTGATCTATAGCGACTCACAAAGCGCCCTGAGTGCTCTAGGGGCATTGGAATCTCCGCATCCCCTGGTTAGCGATAACCTTGACGCCACGGTTTTGGCGAGCTAGGCTCATGTTGAGATTATCTTCTGCTGGGTTCCTGGACATGTATGAATTGCGGGGAATGAGTGCGCCAATGAAGGCGCTAAAGAGTCCGCGAGGACTCTGCGACCGGACCATCGTTTTGCTCTTCCTCACACCGACTACTTGGCAGGAATACGGGCAGCTCTTCGGACTGCTTGGCAAAGAAGATGGGAGATGGTCAAAGGGAACTTAAAGTTGCGTGCCATTGCGCCGCGACTGTTCCCATGGACCTATCCTCCAATGCCGCGACGGCTTCAGGTCGCTTTCTATCGTCTCCGAATCGGGCAAACTCGTGTTACACATCGCTATCTGATGGAGCGCTCGCCAGCGCCCTATTACGACGACTGCGTCGTCCTCCAGACTGTTTGCCACATTCTTCTCGAATGTCCCAGTCTGGGTGATCTTCGCGCACGATACCTGTCCTGGTACCGGGATGGGCGGGGTCGCTACCGCCTGTCCTTTGTACTCGGGACGAGTTTGTGCACATTGACTTGTGGACTTGTTGACTTTTGGGGGAAGGCCGGGCTTCTCTCCTTTATTTAAAAAGGTTCTATTTTTATCTTTTTTTATTGTTTTCTTTGTAGGTTGCACGCTCCTTCACCGGGGTGAGGGGGACCTCCCGCCGCTGCCGGAGATTGCTTCCTAATTGTTAAGTTTTTCTTATTTTTATCATTTTTATGTTTTCATATTTTTATTTTAAAGTAGCCTAGTTCTAGGCTGTCGTGTTTCCGGCGACTTATGCCCACGTGGGCAGTTGCCAGATGGGCTCTATAAAAAAAAAATAAAAAATCCCAGGATGGTATGAAGTCCACCCAGACACCATGTTTAGCGGACTGAATTCTGTCCAGGTGAGAACAGTTCCTCCTGGTACAAGGTGCGGTTAGTAAAAAGGTGAGGGTATAGTAAGAAAAATTAATAATAATAATAAAAGTTAGAGTAGCGGTAAGGGGTAGCGAGAGGGAAGAGCATCAATAACTTTCCCAGGTCCCATCAGAGAGTTCATGTCAACCCAGTGACAGGGCTTCCCTAATTTACACTCAGACCGAGAGGGTGTGCAGCTCCTTGGGGTACCAAGTGCAATTGACTACAGGAAGTACCCCTCTGCGGGAAAACACACACCATTTGTAATATCTCCAAGCAGAGCAAAAAAGATATTCTGGAATGCGTTGTCATTCACTTTTACCATGTTAAGAATAACGCATTCAAAGGTATTGACATAACTCCTACACCTAAGCTCAAGTTTACCTGTACTCAGACAAAACCCAGTTACCTGACCCCTTTTCCAATTAATGCCGGTGGAACAGCACCCTTTACTTACCACACCCACCAGAAAACACCACCTACAAATCATCGATGTCATGGCGCACTCACCAGAGCAATTGTTCTCGAGGTAGATCTCCTTAAGGAAACGCTCGTCCTCGAACAGGAGTCTGTAGACTTCCTTAGGGAGGAGGAAGATTAGGTCGTTGGCGAGTTCCCTCCCCTCGTGCTGCTCCGAAGCAAAAGGGCACTCCCCACTCCACGTATCTGACAAAAGGATAAGAAAAGGTCTTGAAACCCAAGATTTCATTCTACACCCGATGATGAGCACAATGGCTCTTGTGGATAGAGAGAACCGGTGTAAATTTATGCATCCAGTCGAAACCACATATCGCACGTGCCAGTTTGTGTGTATGTGTGTGTGTGTGTGTGACAAAGTAACAAGTTGTCGATTCTAACATCTACACCTGCACCTACTTTGAGACATCGTGACGTCATCGAGCGGAGGCGGAGGTGATGTCGGTAGGGGAGGCGGAATATCATTCTTCTCCTTTTTCTTCTGTAGGAAAAATAATAAAAGTCATATTAAGGTTAAAGAGGAGGGTGGGGGATTTGAGCTGACTCTGTTAATTTTTTTTAAGTGACACTATTAAGTTTTAGAAAAGTAGTTTGAAAGTCAAGATATGGAAAATGTGTGGATAATCGATTTGTAAATTAACTATATAAAAACAATTATATCAACACTTATGAACAAAAACATCAAGAGGTACGCCTAGGTTCCTCATGGGAAGTCCGCCTCTACCAGGGCACTCCTTTGAACTTGGAACACTCTGTGTACACTGGTACGGCTCTACTGGCAAGATACTTTAAGCTCTGTTCAAAAAATCAACTTTCTTATTTTCATATGTTCTTTTACATTTTTCCATTCTTTTTGACCCAAAAAAGCCGGAATTCACAACTCTTTTGTCTTAGGATGTCGGGGACCGTTGCCTCAGAACTTTGAATGTTCCGTCTTGAAATTGGCCAACAGCCCCAGTTCCGGGGTCCCTTGAATCATGCTTTACACTATAACTGTGCACTTCGTCATAGCGAGAGATACAGTTCGAGACCTGTTGGAGCCTACGCTCTAGAGTTGGCATTTCGGCCGCACCAAAAGAGATCGAAAAGTCGTCTATGTAGGTCGTAGCGAGAACATCGTGCGCTAACACCGATGTGTACCGTTAATGCCAAGGACAAAGATTGTGACACTTGGGACACTTCTCTGCCGGGCGAACTCTTCTTGCTCCCTTGGGTGGGCCGGAGAAGGAATCCGAGATTGCGGTCCCAGTCTTATTGAGAAAGGGAGGATGGTCTTGCAAGAACTTGCTCAGAAACCTTTTGAGTCATTTTAACACATCTGCCCGCAATGAAAAGAGGCGGACGTGCTTCGAAATATACCTGAGCCTAGCTCTATCTCGACGAAATTCCCTAACGTTTAAAGCTTTAAGGCGGTGCTTATATTGCAGGTATGCATATCGCTTCTGTCTGAGGGCCATTTCACACTCGCCCGACCACTAAGGAAGCGGACCCCATGCAAAATAACTAAACGTTTTATAAATAGTAGCCATGCCTACGTAGTTAGGGACCCAACTGCAGTGACGTGGTGTGGCAGAAGTCCCCCGAGTCGAAGTCGACTGACTATTGAATGTACGCAGAAATAAGAGTATACTTCTTTTCTTGCCTACGCCTCAAAGCCTTTTACGGATGGAGTGGCTTCGGAGACGTGGGTTCCTCTTTTAGAAGGTCCCGCGTCTTTGAGTCGCCCATGCCAGCTTGGGTGGGGGCGTAAGAGCCGAAGCTTATTTGATGCTATCCGCCTTTCTGGATACAGCTTTAAGAGTCACCGAAGACGACCTTACGACCAAATTCGGGAGGTTTTTCTCTTGTGAGTCTAACCACTCAGTGTAGGCGCGGCCGTTTCACTTTACGGAAAACGTTCATGCTGGGGCAAGAGGAGGATCCCTGATTTTAGCCGAGGCTGAATGTGAACCCTTTGTTCCACCAGCTCTAACAGGTGAGCACCTGGGGTGTGTCGAACACGCATAAGGGTTCCGAAGAGCGTGGAAGCGACCGTAGTAGTAGGCCTGGAGGGTCCAGGAACAGAAGATGACTTTTTAAAAATCGATGGATAAGACGTCCAAGGTAGCGCCGGGCGCGCCAGGACCAAGTCTCCTTAAATTTACAAAAGGAAAGACGATCGGCAACCTGAATGGCCAGGATTACCTTCTCCAGGATAACCGCACCACACTGGTTCGAAAAAGCAGGGAGTGGTTCTCCTCAATTGACACGTTTAACCATAGACGATAAGGACTTATTGTGTACGGTCTTATAGCAACTTACACAGACTTCGGATAAACCCGACATCGCACGTCTACACGAGCGATTATTAGGGCTGAAACGGTAGCTATGCCTTTGGGGGGGGGGAGCCTATCTGTCGACTGCCTAATAGGGCAGAAGTGTCACCGCACTCACAAAAGAGCCTACTACTAGGATATATTAAAACAAGGTCTGGTGACCAAAAACTCGCGTGCCCTCACTTATTCTGATTCATGTCCTTATGACATGAAAACTTTGAATAATTTGCGGAGTAACCTTAAGAGGACCTTGGCAATTCTATCATTCGAAAGAGAATGTTAACACCTTAATGGCTTCAAATTTCGTTAGAATCAGCCGAATAGTTATGATGTTATTGCCACCCAAAACTAATTCCCTGGCTAACATTAGGAGGATCTTAACAATTATATCAATTCGAAAGAGAATGTAAAAGAACATAATGGGTTCAAATTTTGTTAGAATCGGCCGAATAGTTATTATGTTATTACCAAAACAAAATAATTCCCTAGAAACCTTGGGATGACTTTGGCAATTATATCATTCGAAATATAATGTAAAATAACACAAGCGTTTAAAATTTAGTTAGAAAGGTCGGAATAGTTATGATTTTATTGCCAAAAGATAATAATTCTCTGGCTAACCTTGGGAGGACTTTGGCAATTGTATCATTCGAAAGAGAATGTAAAACAACATAAGGATTTCAAAGTTCGTTAGAATCGGTAGAATAGATACAATGTTATTACAAAAAAAAAGCAAAACGGGGACCGACCGACATAATGACATGTAGAGTCGCTCGCAACCTGACTCGCACGCGACTAAAAACATAACACTATGTAAATAACAATGATAAAAAGTACAAAGGGTAAACAAAACAACAAAGAAGAAAACAAAGCAAAAAGGCAACAAGAATGAAGCTCGCTACGGTGACCTACAAAAAAAAGAAGAAGAACCAGTGCCAAAAATAGTAGAGGAGGCCAGCCTCCTCCCAAAAGTCATATAGTCCACAAGTCTCTGTGGACGAACCAGTCTCGAATACAAGGGACAAGCGGTACGGACTCCGCTCGTCTCGCTATGAGGACAGGTAACGTGCGCGAAGATCACTCAGACTGGGACATTCAACAAGAATATGCCGAACAGTCTAGGGGACAACGCAACTGTTACAATAAAGTGCAGGTAAGCGCTTAATCAAATGCAGTGCTCCCACGAGTATGTCCAATTCGGAGAGGACAGAAAGCAACATGAAGCCGTCACGGCATTGGTAGGTCAATAGGGACAGTTACGGCGCAATGACACGCAGCTTTAAGTTCCCCTCGACCGTCTCCCATATTCTTTGCCGAACAGCCCGGAGAGCTGCCAGTATTCCTGCCATTAATCGGTGTGAGGAAGAGCGAAACAATGATCTGCTCGCCAGTCCTCGCGGACTCTTTGTCGCCCTCATTCAGCGTTCATTCCCCGCAATTCTTATATAGCAAGAAGCCCAGCAGAAGATAATCTCGACATCCGCCCGGCTCGCCCAAACCATAGGTTATGGATATCGCGAACCGGAGATACGGATATTCCAATGCCCGAGAACAGTCAGGGCGCTTTGTAAATCGCTATAAATCACAATCCGGTCTCCGAAACCCGGCACGTCGCGTTATCTCCCGTACCGAGCGGTGTATTGCAACCAGCTTAGCTGGGAGGACAGACCCAGCGCCTGGCAGAGCCCGGCTGACTTCAAACAGAGGGGATACGGCATGGAAACCGAGCCCCTCTTGGGACTTGGAGCCATCCGTATACACTGGCATGGTTCCAGCGTGACACGAAGTGTGCTCCCAAAAGGCTGAAGGTAATTCTCCCAGCGCTGTAGAAGCTATGGGAGCAGAGGCGTGGTGACAAATAGTCAAAGGTGGTACCTTCCAGGGTGGCGTTCTGGGCAGAACCAGGGGTGCCGCTCGAGAGTTATATCGAGCTCTCAAAGGAGTTTCATAGCCCTAAACCGAAAGTGCTTAGGGTATGACTGGCGTCTTTCAGCGGCATAGGCACCGTCGAGATCAGCTGTGGATGCAGTGAGAGCTGTTGGCGATTGGGGGATGCATCGGGTTTGCGCGTTCCAACAAACAATGCACTGTGCACGGCGCAGAGCGAGTGGCATCTCCCCAGCATAGACAAGAAGGCTCTTAATGGGGGAGGTGCGGAAGGCACTGGTCACCAGGAGAAGATGGGTATGGTGGATAGAATCTACCTTCCACAATACACACTCGGTTGCGGATGCATAAAACTCGCATCTGTAGTTTAGCTTCGAACGAACAAACGATCGATAAAAAAGTAAGGCATTAGGCCTATCAACGCCTCAGCCGCTGAACGACACGGGACGAAGAATATCCATGAGGCGGGTACAAGACTCCCAAAGGCTGCGAATATGAGCCTACTAGATGAGGCGTCGGTCAAATATAAGACCAATGAAACGGTGCGAGTCCACTACTTCCAGGGAAAACCCATTTGGAAGCATGTCTGTGTCAGAGTAGAGCCGTGGATAGCGTCAGAAGTGCATCACCTTAGTCATGGCCTAAGGAAAATCGAAGCTCGTGCGCTTCGTCATAGCGAGAAACACGGTCCAATACTTGTTGGAGTTGATGCTCGGGTCGAAGAGTGTGACACTGAGGACACTTCCCTGCGGGACAGCCTATTTCTGCTCCATTGGGCCGGAAATGGCTCCCACCACCCGTACGCAGAATCGACGATCTCACAGAAATTCAGATATAAACATTAGGAGGCGTCTCCTCGCCCCAATCGTGTGGAGAGGCTCCATGAGACCGTATCGCCATGCGATATTATAGGCCTTCTCCAGATCTAAAAACACCGTGGCGTAGTGCTATCTACGAAGGAAGGCCTCGCAGACAGCATTTTCCAGTAGGAGCAGAGCATACAACGTGAATTGGAACTTGCGGAAAGCGCGCTGTGCGGAAGAGAGATGGACTCCGCTGTCCAGTAAAAAAGGCTAATCTAGCATTTAGCAATTTTTTTTATCAACTTGTACACGCAGGAGGTTAGAGTGATTGTCCCCTTAACGAAGTAATCTAAGCATTTGAGGCACTTGCTGAAGATTTCCCTGGAAATGCATTATGCATATTAGATTATTTTGAGGATACCTACATTGGTAGGCCATATAGAAGGATGCGAAGACCTCCGAAATTCCACATGCAAATATGGAATACAAGGACAACAAATGAGCTCCCCAATACAAATAATTCAGTGGAAGGATGGCATCGTAGTTTTCGCTCAAATATTGGAAGTTCTCATTCTAATATTTGGGTATTTCTACAAAGCATTCAAAAAGATCACGCGCTACAAGAAGCCACAATGGAACAAACTTGCGCTGGTCATCCTTCAAGAGATCAGAAAAAAACTATAAAGATACAAGAAAAAACTTCGTATCTCTATGAAGTACGAGTATGTATATTAAATGCTATTTATTTTATGTTTCAGGTAGTACCTACCATGGCCTGAAGTGGAGAGCATCGTGCATTTGTTTTAAAAGTTTCTTAAGAACGGTGAGTCCGTCGTAACGACGCAACGTTCCTTCCGAAGACACTATGCGCTTCGTCGTCATGATCCCGAACCGAATGGAAAAACAATTCGTTGGTGGTTTCTAACTTTAGACAAACATCATCGGCTTTAAACAAGAAAAGTCCTGGCCGTCCTAGGACCGCTTGGGCCAGAAAATGTTGCAGCTGTGACAGCTTCAATACAGCAGTCTCCCAGGCGTTCCTCACGAAAACACGCATTTGCCTTACACATGTCCGTTCGAAGTGTTCGTAAAATCTTACACAGGTCTCTCCACATGCATCACTACAAGATGATGATGGTTGTACAGGAGCTAAGCGAGATGGATTAAGAAACCCACACAACTTTGTGTCGGGACATTCTCCAGACCATCCTTCTAACAGCTGTTCTGTTAATAAACAGAACTTTCGATACTGGTCACTCAATAACCCTCGTGAACTCCACAAACGACCACTCCACAATGCGAATGGTATATGCCTTGGTGTGCCATGGGTGATTTCGGCGTGTGGGGTCCATATTCTTTCGAAGAAGAAGGTGTTACATTAATTGTCAAATCGTACAGTTATTGTAAACTCCTCGAAAGGTTTCTCCATCCTAAAGTCGTCCAGTTACTCGCCGCTCATATTCCGGATGATGTATGGTTCCAACAAAATGGTGCAAAATCGCATACGTCTCAACCTTCATTCGGAGTCCTCCGTGAGATGTTTCCGGGTCATCTTGTTTCTCTGCGAGGCGATATTGGGTGGCCCCCACGTTCCCCGGATTTAGCCCCTTGTGATTTTTTTCTATGGGAGCACCTCAAATCACGAGTGTATCAACACCAGCCAGCAACTGTAGAAAATATAAAGGCAGCAAAGTAACTCAGGAAATCAATGCAATTCCACGGGACATGGTTCAAGGGGCTATGGTGAACTTTCGAGAGAGACTTCAAAACTGCATCAACATTGGCGGTGGTCACTTAAGTGATACAATTTTCAAAACCACTTAAATCACAATGGCATTTAATGTACTTATTATAAATACAAAGTTTTTTTCTCTTATGATCATGTGTTTCTTTTTTATTAACATTTAAAATCGGGGAAACCTTTCTGCCTCTACCTGTACATTTGAAGAACGTCCTATTTTAGACTTTCTCTGGGGAGTGAGTTACAATGTCTTTAATAGTTCACAATTTTTTAACACATATTTTGATTAAGTAGTCAATAGAATATTTGTTTATTTTATTTCAATTTTTACAAATTTGTAAATCGAATATGCTAACATTATTCAATAATTTTTTGTCATATACAACTTGACTTTTCATTTTTACAAGTTTTGCAACTTGTACTCGTCTATAAAATATTGCAATGAATTTTTGTAACTTACAACTATATTTTTGATTTTTTAGAAATTGTACATTTTTTAATTTGTTTTTATTTTTTACAAGTTTGTAATTCATATATGTATAAAGCATTTTTCCAAGAATTCTTTGCACAATACAACTTATCATTTAGAATTTTATAAGTTTGTATAATAAATGTACGAATATGTTAACTATGATTATAATTAAGCATATTTCCATAGACATTTTAATATTTTATTCCATAATGTCTGTAAATTTGAGGCAATTCTTTAAAACTGGGGCTTTTTCCTCGTTTTTTTTCCTTGGGGGGGCCTTTTTCCTCGTGGAGCTTTTGTCCTTGGGGGAGCTTTTTTTCCTCCGGAGGATTTTTTCCTAGATCTCTAACCCCTAGGCCAGATGGACCGGCCTCAGCCAGATCGTTCTCTGAAATGGAGGTCTTGGCTGTCACAGGGGCACCAGCCAGGGGAGGAGATCCCTCCTATCCTTGTGGATCCTCGGAGGCCCGAGCCGTCTGAGGAGAAGCTTGCACAGGGGCGAACTGGGGTTCAGTGCTTGGCACCGAGCCCGGGATCGACGCCATGTAAGATTCTACTGTCTGGGGCTGGGTGACTTCAGGGACCGTGCCCATCTCTTCGGGGGCCTCCATGTGACCATCCTCCCCAAAGATATCAAGGATCCCACTCGAGGAACCTCTTTTTCTTGCCTTGTGCCGGCGAACCGGCATCCGTCGGTTGCGCACGCAAGTAGCACATTAGGGGGCACAAGCCAATGGGCCCTGCCATCCCTTGATCCCTTAAAGTGGTTGGCCCTATCGAGCTGCTCTCACCGGGAGTGGTTAAGTATGGGCTGCCTGCCTGCTTTCTTTGCAGTCCGCTTGGAAAGTAAAGGGGGGACTGCCGCTGGAGAGAGGGAGTCGCTCAAGGGCGACTCCAGAGAAGGGGGTGAGGGGGAGTCCACTGCACCCGAAGGCATAAGAGAGGAGTAAGCCTCCTCTCAAGTCAAAGAGTTTTGTAGGGTCTCCTTTGGAGCTACACGAGGGCAGCTCCAACGCTAGTAAAAGGGAAGGTGAGAGAGGTTTTGTTTATTTACATCATCGGGCATGGTGATCCTATTTTTAGCACGGGACGCCCACGCTAATCACCCCCACGCAGTAGCCTGCTCTGCAAGGGGTGAATACGTGGCCGGCAAAACGAACTGCCGCCATTTTAGGCCACTCCTCCCGCCTAGTAACCTGTCAACCCATCGGCATAGAGGTTCCACCTTAGGCACGGCATAAAAATTGATAGACAGTGAAAGGAGAAATAAATAGTATGTGAGGAAGGTGTGGGTTGGGGTGAAGCAGGTTGTTAAAACCCACTGCACCAAACCGGAGCTCAGGGGTGAGAGGAGGTTGTCCTCTCTCTATTCAGCCCTGATCTGGGTTGATTGGCTGAGAGGAAGCTGGTTGGCGTCTAGCCTGTGAAATTAGAGGCAGGCCAAATAAAGTTGTGTGAGAGGTGGTATGGAGAGTGGGGAAGCAGGCTAAGAAGACAGGGTGTCAAAGATGAAGAAGGTAAGCAGGGGCCGGACGGGGCGGCAAGTGAGTACAGCGGCAAGTAAAGCAAATTGCCGTGCCCATTACGGGGTAACCCATTGTGGGGGCGTTCCTAATTTGCACTCTGACCGTGAGAGAACGGTTCCTTCTGGTATCAAGTGCAACTAGCCAAAGGATTGAAGGGATAGTCCTAGAGTAGAAAAAAATACAAAGTAGCACTGAGAGGAAGCGACCCAACACCTTTTCCAGGCCTCATCAGAGAGTTCAATTCAACCCAGTGACATCAGGGCTTCCCGAATTTTCACTCAGGCTGAGAAGGCGTCCAGCTCCTCCAGATACAAAGTGTAACAGGGTACACAAGGTACTCTTATGCAGTGAAGAAGATAAGGAGAGTTGGTCCAGAAAGGCTGAAAATAGGTGTTTGCGAAAGGAGGAAAGACTAAGCTGGGGCCGGTTGGGGCGTTGAGGCCCTTCAGCACAGCGGCCAGGAAAACAACGCTGTGCCTAGGAAACAATAGGCCCTAAAGGTCTGCTATTCATAGCTTTCCTTGGCTGGCTTTGAGAAGACCCTTGTTTTTCTCTAGGTGAGCAAATGATTCTCCCACGGTAAGTTTTGGTCGCTTTGGTCGCCCCTGAGAAAGCAAAGGGACGTGGGCGCCGAAATAGCAGTCATCGAGTCACCGAGGCGCAACTATGTGGAAGGGAAAAGGAGGAAGTTTCCCTACTAGGAAACAGAGAAAAGGAGGAAGACCCTCTTCGCTAGAAGAGACTTGGAGAGACCCCTGAAAATGCACATAGGGATCAGGGGTGTTCCCATTTTTAGAGGTGGAGCTATCCGAAGGCTTCTCACAAGATGTTAAAGGGCAAACCTGTTTACCAATTGACCATGGTATTATGGGAGCCTCTCCTCCGATTCAAGAGGTAACTTGATTCACCTCACCCTCCCAAGCACCTAGAAAGGTCGGAACCGTTCTTGGAAGCAACTGTCCTTTCGACTCGGACATATAATTCTATTTCCCTCTGCTGTAGCCTATGGTAGTTTATAAAAACAAATTGAAAGTAGATACTATGACCTCCCTATATAGGGAAAATTTTCAATATGATCATAAAAACGAAAAATGTTATCATTTAGAGACACTGGGACTGGGGATGTAAGCTAAGATGGCCCTTGAAAACATGACCCGCTGTATCAGTCGAATTTGTACCCCTATAAAGGATGGGACCGGCGGAGCCAACGCTAAAATACACTGGAAGTGGTGAAGAGAGTCGGTAATCCACCATATCTCAGCACCTAATACCTCTTCGTGCCTCGCATCTAATAGGGACCTCACGATGTATCCTGTCACCTCACCAGGTTCTGGTGAGGCCTGAAGGGCACCGAGCCACCAGAAACTCTTTGGGTAGTATGATAAATAGTTGGGAAGCAGATTAGGGTAGGTAATAAGGAGAGATAGGGATAGGAGGGTCCACTAAGGAGTAGTTTGAATAATCACCTATTATCATCATTATCATCACTATCATCATCATCATCACTATCATCATCATCATCCCTATTATTATTATTATATGTAGTGTATGAGTTATTTTTAGTTATTAATGAACTAGATAAGACATTTACCACCATTAAATTTAGTGAAATTTTTGACGTTATTGCGATATTTCAAGCAGGACGTTCGAAACATTTTAAACGCTTTTGTTTCAAAACAGGGATGCCAAATTTTCCTCAATTTTTCCTTTTCCAGCTTAACTTTATATACTTATTTCGTTTTTAACCGTTGATATCACAAAAAACATTTGCAATAACAGCTTGTTTTTTATTCCTATAATTAATTTTATAACTTAACGTGCTATGAACAATATTATTAGATAGCACCACAGCACAGCAAACCTAGTAGCACTCATCCCAAAATATTCAAGGATTTATGAACACTATGAATAATTATATCATAGCTAACTTTTGTCCGAAACATTTTGAAAAATGTGACACGACTAATTTGAGCAACTGTACATATTTTTAATGCAACGTTTCGTCCTTAAATCACCCGCTTAAAGCGGTGATGTAGCTTCATTCACCTTACTGCGAACGTTCCTAAGTTCCCACGTCGGTTCTCCCTTTCTTGTACTAGCCGATTCCATTTCTCCAAACTAATAATGATTAAAAATCAATAAATACAAATATTTTTTTAAAAAAATCACGCAACATCTAAATTTTCAGGCATTTTCGTCGTCAGAAATTCAGTTATCAAAATTTTAACATGAGTGGGATTTTTTGGGGCGTTGGGAGAGACAAAAACGCTGCGAAATCTGTTCGTAACAATGCTAAGAATAAGACTAGTCAATATGGTCCATTGGTGGGGAACCGGGCGGCTCTGGATTCACTATCAACTAACATTATCTTTCGAAGTGTAGAATTTGATAACAGATGTGATAAGTGACGGAGACTTTAAAAGTGAGTCCTTATTATTTCTTCCTCCTCCTCTTCTCTTTCGAAGCCATCGCTGGTTTTCACTTTACATTTAATTAAAAACATTCTTTTTATTAATTCTATTTAATTAAAAACATTCGTTCTATTATTAAGTTAAAGCTAAGGAGCCAAAACTAAGGAAGATATCACCAGGAAAACGTCGTAAAGAATACGGTGAAGAAATGATGAGGAATAATGTACGAAAGGTATATAACCGGAGTAGTTTAACGAAGAAACTACTCAGAGGGCCGGGGCAATCAGCGTGAATTTCGATTGAAAGCAGATTGAGTGATAGAAATCGAGCAACGGTCATTTTTTCAGCGAAATATTAACATCAAAAGGTAGATTGAGTGATATTTCGGAGTTTTATGGGCAAAGATGGATCAAGCTAAATTTAAGCCTCAGAGACCGAGAAATAAAGACCATCGCTCGAGTGGTATCGCTCAAAATGATTTTAATCTACTGGAATCGAAGCTTCGAAGCACGGAGACCGGAATTTCGATCAATTACCCAAGATTGTTAAGTGACGGTGACTTTCTCTAACACCAAAACTGATCTAACCCCACACGAATCATCCATGACCTTGGCTTATCCGTTAACCTTCTAAACTTATAGGGTGGTCAGAAAGTCTTGTCACCCCCTGTTAATATTTTAATTTTCTATTTCCAATGGTTAATACGAGATCTTACAGTTTGGAAGAGAGGCTGATTGCAAGTGTATGTGCACATGATCGTGTGCATTCTGGCAAGAGGAAGATGTGCGACATGAATTCACTTTAAGATTCGGTAGACTAACTCCTCCGAAGACTAAAACCAGTACATGTGTTTGTTATTATTACTTTTCGGTAGGGTGTGACAAGACTTTCAAACCACCGTGTAGATCATTCTTCCAGGCTTTGCAATGTATTTAAGCGGAAACAACTACCTTTGAAGCGTCGCCTTAGAAGTTTCTAAATTTCAGTTCAGTTATAAGTATATACTACTTAACCTTAAAACCATTTAGTGGTACGAGTCTTTACTTATCAGTTGTACAATTTTCTTTCTTCACTGACTAATTTCTTAGACCCTGACTAACTAATTTAAACAGTTATTGAAAAATCTGTTCCCTTTTTCTCTTCAATTGCATTATGTACCCTGGTTTGTTTATAATAGTACAGAACCAAACGTGATCTTACATTTGTTATAATTTCACCGTCAGCCGACTTCGACGCTGGAGAACTTCCGCCGCGTCGTGGCACGGTTGCCGAGGCCCTTTCTCTTGCTCGGAGATCTGAACGGTAGATACCCCCTCTGGGGATACTACTCGATTAATCCTGGGGGTCAAGTCCTCGCCAACCTGGAGATAGGTGTCCTAAGTGTAGATGGGTCTACCGCTTCATTTTCCTGCGTCGATCTATATTTTTGCTCTCCGGATGCACAGCCTGATTTAGGGTGATGGGTGGTCGATGACCTCCATGGTAGTGATCACTTTCACATTCAAATATCATTTTTTTGGCCGCTGCCGCCCGAGGGCATGGACCGGTGGTGCTTGGCGCGGGCGCGGTGGTACGCATTTTAGGAAATGACTGATTTCTCTATCTCAGTCGAGTAGTTTAGGTCGGTTGATGAGACCGTAAAGTTCTTCTCCAGCAACCTCATCGCCGCAGTCCTAACTACTACTCCTAGAAGGTCTGGCTGTTTTGCACGCCGACCACTCCTGTCGTGGTCAGCGGAGTGTGAGACGGCCCTCAAACAGAAGCGTTATTCCTACATGCGCTATGAGCGCCGCCCGAACGATTTCACTGTCGGCGAATTCCGTCAAGTTAGGGCTAGGTTCCGATATATTTCGAAGCACGCCCGCCTCTCTTCTTGGCGGGCACACGTGTCTTCACTTAACAGGAAGACCTCTCTAGCAGAGGTGTGGAAGCGAGTCAAAAAGATTCGGGGCAAGTTCTTGCAGGACCCCCTAACTGTTCTCCAGGAGAATTGGACAGCAATCTCGGACCCTGCGTCCTTAGCGGAACCCTTCGCAACCGCTTTCTCCGCATTCTTTAGCCGGTATGCTGCTCCTCCAACATTCAATGCGCGTCGTGATGTCGTAGATAGCCATCGAGTGGACTTTACCTCCATCGGCGGAGAATCCTGGCGCCGATGAGGTCGCCAAAGAGGCCGCGAGGACTGGGCGACCAGACCAGCGTTTCGTTCTTCCTCACACTGATTACATAGCAGGAATACGGGCAGCTCTCCGGTCTGCTTGGAAAAGAAGATGGGAGACAGTCGAGGGGAACTTAAAGTTGCGTGCCATTGCTCTGCGACTGTTCCCATGGACCTACCCCTAATGCCGCGAGGGCTTCAGGTTGCTTTCTGTCATCTCCGAATTGGACACACTCGCGGGACACACACCATTTGATGGATCGCTCGCCTGCACCCATTGTGATGACTATGTTGTCCCCCAGACTGTTCGGCACATTCTTTTTAAATGTCCCAATCTGGGTGATATTCGCGCACGCTTCCTGTCCCGGTACCGGTATGAGCGGGGTCGCTACCTCTTGTCCCTTGTACTCGAGGCGGGTTCGGGCACACTGACTCTTGGACTTTATGACTTTTTGGAGGAGGATGGCCTCCTCCACTTTATTTTACTGAGTTTTTGTTGCCGCTGTTGTTTTTCTGTAGGTTGCTCATTCCAAAGCCGCGGGGAGGCGGGCCTCTCCCTGACGCTGGAGCGTGTTTGTTGCCCTTTTTCTTTTTTTGTTATTGTTGTTGTTTTTTGTTTTATTAGGCATATTTTTATTTTAATGTAGCCTATTACTAGGCTGTCGTGAGTACGGTGACTTATGCCCAAGTAGGCAGTCGCCAGATGAGCTCCTAAAAAAAATGTTATAATTGAATTAAGAACCTTTTGTTGGGGCGGTAAATCTTTGACCATTTCTTTGGTGGAGAAAATTTCCCCTTAAAACTTGAGCAATGGCTTTTTTCCTTTTGATCAGATCTTCTTTTTCATCATTGAAATTTACATTTGGAAAGTTAAAATTGCCACCTATAAGCTAAGAAAGAAGACGTAAGAGGAGGGGGAGTAGAAGAAAAAGAAAAAAAGAAACGAGAAGAAACAGAAAAAGGAATTAAAAAGAAGGCGGAGAAAAATAAATGGAGAAAATAAGATAATAAAAAAGACAAAACGAAAAACTAAGCACAAGAATAAAATCCAGAAAAATAAAAGAAAAGGAAAAATTAACACAGAGTAGCACCGACCTTAGGATGCACTCTGCTTAGGCTTGTGAAAGAACGGGGGGGGGGAAATGTGACGGATAAAAGTGACGCACTATTTTATACGCGTACGGTTATGTATAAACTAAGAGAAGAAAAAGAAAAAGGAAATAAAAAAAACATGAATATGAAAAGAATAGAAAAGGAGGAATTGAAGAATAAATGGAAGTATAAAGTAAGAGAAGGAAAACAATAAGGAAATAAAAGAGGAACATGAATATGAAAAGAATAGAAAAGGAGGAATTGAAGAATAAATAGAAGTATAAAGTAAGAGAAGGAAAACAATAAGGAAATAAAAGAGGAACATGAATATGAAAAGAATAGAAAAGCAGGAATTGAAGAATAAATGGAAGTATAACGTAAGAGAAGGAAAACAATAAGGAAATAAAAGAGGAACAGATACGAAAAGAATACTAAAAATATAGAAAAAGAGGAATTGAAGAAGAAAAAGAAGGCGAAAAGTAGAAGAAAAGAAGTAATTTTAAAATAATAACTTGAAGCGAAGGCTCGAAATCCCCGCTTTTTTTTCCAATGGAGATAATTGGATTTAAAATGAAGAGGCCTCCGCGATGCCCATGGCATAAACATCCACCTCATACTTCACCTCCGCTAAGAGGTGAAGTAACCATTCCTTCCTAGAGGGATTCTCTTCTACTTCACTTTAATCCTTTGACCCTCCACCCCCCCTAGAAAAAGTGGTCTATTGATCCAAGTTTACTATGTTCATCTCCACCTTGACACTACTTGGCTCGTCTCCAACTAGGTCAAGGTCGAGCGGAAATCGATTGGGAGATCGAGAGATGAAGGGAAGGTCAAGAGGAAGCTTTAGTTAGGCCTTTGCTGTAGTTTCTAAATACATGGCGACTTTTAGTTGTTATTTTAACTATCCCCGGAGAAGTGGCGGATCCAGGATATATATGGGGGAGGGATAACCTGAATTCTCTCTGCGGAGTCTGAGAAAAGGGCATTAAACATTAAAAAATAACAGCACCTCATAAAGGAGTGAGCACAACTCTCTCAGATCCGATTTTTTTTCCACACAAGAATATTATGAATTGTGGTTTATTGTAATTTTTGGACGTCAGCTAAGATATAATACTCAATTTAATAATTATTTTTATGATTCACCATGTATCATATAAGATACATTCGATCGCAACGGTTTAAACAAGTATTTATATATATATATATATATATATATATATATATATATATATATATATATATATATATATATATTCTATATTATTACATAACTCTTTCTGAATAGCAGAATACAAGGATGGCTTAAAATAGAAATATTAACATAAACGGGTCTGAAATCTGGGAGGGGTTTTAGCCCCTAAGCCCCTCCCCTCGATCCACGCCTCACCCGGAGGAATTCAGGTACGTTATTGGAGTAGCAATATTTGGCACCCATTCTTTTGATTGTTCTTTTTTAAATTTTTTGTTTATGTCTGTCCTATACTAGTTCTATTTCCATTCGATACTATTCCTTCAAGCCTCCTAAATCATTTTGATCAGATTTATCTAATTATAGGCTTGATCTAGAGGTTAAATTGCGGCATTTTTATTACCTGTCAAAGTTTTTCAAGGTTGAGATTTTCGATAAAATTAAAATAAAAGATAAATAAAAACGCTTGTCTTTCAAACCTGACCTTCATACTGAATTCCTCTGAGCTGTAAACATCACGTGTCGAGAATCGCTGACGCCTTGTGACAAGAATTTAGTCAGGCGTAAAATCGTATCACGTAACCGAAATAATAAAAATAAAAAATATAAAACATCGAAAAATATTAATGCCAAAAACAATAATAATATGATCACTTCTACGCTAATCATAATAATGACGCCTCGGAAAATATCATAATACTGGAAGCATCTCAACGTAAGCGATATTAATAATAAAAAAGTCTGCTGACTAAAGTCGCGTCCTTTTACTTATTCTGATTTATGACTTTACGACCTTCAAAACTTTCGATAATTCCATGACTAACCTTGGGAGGACTTTGACAATTATATCATTAGAAAGAGAATGTAGAAAAACATAAGGGTTGCAAATTTCATTAGAATCGGCCAAATAGTTACAATGTTATTGGCAAAACGAAAAAAAAGCAAAACGGGCCGAGAGACTGAATCAAAATCAAAACTGGGTGAGGCCAAACCATTTTTTTTTTAGAATTTCTTAGTTTATTTATACAAAGAAGGGATAATGGCGTAGACAGTATTGGAGAAGGATAGAGAGGTAGTATGTTTTAGTTAGAATAAAACGAATAACAGAGAAATAAAAAAAAAGGACTAGAATTCAATGCGTTAAAGATATTTCGCAAATAGGAAGCGGAACGCAAACATAGAAAAGGGATGTTTAAAAATTAATGTCAACACAATAGCAACGAGGCCGTTTCACGCAGAAACTTTGTAAGGAGAGATTTGTAGAGAAAGTGAAGATGGCAAAAGTGAAAATGTACGGAACATATATAGCCGTAGACTGAGGACGTTTAGGATGAGAGCGCAAGAAACCCCCCAGATGTCGGCTACAGCATGGTCAGTTGGTCTCCCATGCTGCACCTCACGTGTCCTTCTGTGTAACCCAAGGAATAAAAAACTGAAAAGAAATATGAAAAGGCAAACTAAGGATATAAACACATACATATGTAACAAAGAATACAGGAAAATAATAGGAAGATTCCAAGTACTTTCGAACTGCATTTCAAATTCATTCCTCATAATAAACTTGAAATAAAGTTAAAAAATACTTGGTATTTTCATTGTATTTTTCTTGTGGGCTTTGTTGCATTTATTGTTATTCAGTTGATACTTTGTGAGTTTTCCGCACCGCATATATATATATATATATATATATATATATATATATATATTGAAATACTGCTATTTTTTAGGGCCGGGCAAAATCTAGAGAAGGTGGACAAGGCCTTTTGCCAGAGAGGTACTCACCAAGATCCAAATTTATTCAAGGTCCAAGGCGATTAATCTTAGCCAAAGCGATGGAGCAAAAAAAAATCCCCCCAAAGGGGCTGGACGGAAATTAATATAGCGTAAAATCGAATCACGCACACTTACACGCTTATAGCACACACACACACACACACACACACACACAAACACACAACAAACAACGGAATCAACACACTAATCAGGGCTTGAGTTTCAGACTGGATTAAAAACGCCGCAAATCCAAGAATTTTCGTTTCAAGAACGTGGTTGAGGATTATGTCTGGGGACTAGGGGTGGGTGGCTATAAGCTCCCAGTCCAAAGGAAGCTCCCACTATTACTACTACGACTGATACTACCATTAATTCTTCATCATATCGTTCAGACAAACAGCTTCCGTATCGAGTCCGGTCAAGTACAGAACATCCTCCAAAGTTAAGGTCACTTTAGCTTGCGCCATGGGGCTAGGGGTATTTTTCTGGGACTCCGAGGTGGGGGCTGGCTCCTGGCAATCCTTTGTAGGACAAAGGTTCTCCCTCTCAAGGTCAACCTTAGTAGAATCGACATTTGATTTTACATCCCCCTTCGGATTCATTATACCCTTCACTTGTGTACACCAAACACTCCAAAAAGCACGATTAATACACTAATATACGTATGACATGTACGTAAGACTCCATAAACAGGCAGGGTGAAGTTAATCGGTATACAATTTCACTCCCAAGCGTATTTCACACAGGATTTTACACACAGCTCACACAGTCTCAGATACTTCTCTACGCTAAATGCGATGGAAGACTAAAAGGTTCACTCATATATTTTCTTTCCCCTTAGTAAAAGGGAAAAGAAGGGGAAGGAGAGAGCCTCCTCTCTGGACACTTCGTTCAATGACGTCATCAAATGAGGGGAAATCATCTAAGAGGTTTCCCTGACGTCATAGAGCGTCACCATTTGATCGTCAGCCAATTTCGCGAAGGTCAATTAAATACGTAGAATGGAGGGTGGCGACGTGTAGCTGCGGAGGGGCTGGCAAATTCGGATTTATAAAAAAGCCAATCAGACAGAATAGTATGCACTTTTTTAATGGTTAAGTGTAAACCAATAAGTAAAATATTATTATCTAGCGAACCTTAGACGAAGCAAAATAAAACTAAAAAATAAGATCCTAGGTAAGCAAAACCCAATGGAAAAACCGTAGAAAACCTCTGAAAAGCCCTAAAAAGAGCGCCCCCTAGAATAGCACAACAAATGAAAAACTGAACTCATCAAAACAGCAACTCTTAAAAGCAAAGGAAAAGGAAGAAAAGCCAAGAACCTTAGAAACACTTAGAAAATCCCTAGAAACAGCAACTCTTAAAGCAGCAGAACATGTTAGAAAAGCCTATAAAACAGGAATCACTTAAAAAGCGAAAGAAGAACATTATACAAACTTAGAAACGCCCTAAAAACAGCGTCCTTGAGAAGGAGCATAGACAAACAGAAAAGTCATAAAAAATAACAGTAATGATGGACCAGCAAAGAAGAAAGAGAGAGCCTTAAAGCGGAAGGTAAGAGTGAGGTGTATTGGAGAAGAAAGGGAGAGCAGTTGATAGATTGAGAGAGGAGATAGGCCGCATTTTCCCTATTTGCCCTCGACTCCGTATGCTTACAAGTTTTCAAACATACCAGTGGACCTTGTATTCCTGTCAGACATGGCTTATCCCTCAGGCTTAAAAACATTGAGGGGGGGAAGCGAGCCCTAACGCGCTTTTCCCCTAATGTACTAATTCCCGCTAAGGCTTACAAACTTGCATTGATAAAGTTCGGCTTCAGTCATGAGTTAAATAATTTATCTGCAAGCAAATATATGACGAGATGGAGGCGGTAAATGAATATTCCTTTTGATCGACTCTAATCCGCAGAATTCTTCCTATCCCAGCTCATTCTCTTAAGGCTACGAATTATTTATGTCAAAATGAATGATAATTATAAATTAAATAATTATACCCATATTTGCAAAGTTCAAATCTCTGTCGATATTGGGCAATCCTAGAAAAGTTTTGATATTCCTTTTCCCAGGATTTTTATTTTGGCGGAGGAATTCTTTGTTTTTCATCGACTTTCTTTCCAACTTAGGTTGTTTCCAGCTGCTCATTTTCTTGCATCGTTTTTTCCTAAAAGGTGGATATGTTTATGACCGATGGATTCATCTCAGCAACCGGTGAATGACTCGGTTCATTCCAACCATCTGGAGGAAGCATCTCTCGCAGTCTGAAAGTAGAATTCCATTGCTAAAGTTTAGCCTTGCAACTTAGAGTGGGATGCATTTGTAGAAGATGTATCGTCCGTAAATACTTTAATAACCATTTTTTTCAGCCCTAAGTAGATGCCCATTAACGTGGAGCTCAGTATCTTTACACAGATAAATAATCAATGTTTTCTTTCGATCCTCCAGTAAAATATCACATCATAATATTGATATTCACGATTCGAGTGTTGAGATAGTGGATAAATATAAATCATCATATGTCACATTCCCATTACATTTGTTATAATCAGTTAATCTATCTCCAAGTATGGAGTGTTACACGCATCTATCATTTTCTGAAATCTATAAAATTCATTTAACTTCGGTCGAGTATCTGAATTTAACGCGGTGAATCTATAGGGCAGCGGTCGGCAACCTTTTGTAGCTTACGGGCCAGAAGCAAAGTCTATGAAGTGATGGAGGACCACATTCATGATTTGCATTATAAATTTAAATTCGGTACCTAATAATAAATAAATGAAGGTAATAATAGTAAAGCATGAAACTATAAATTATAATAGATTTTGTTTATTTTAGTTCGTATACATTATAAATTTACATTGAACTATGAATATTTATAAGGGACACAATTAATGTGATGCTTGATGATGTTTTTGGCTCGAAAGTTTTTCAACATCAGTTGATAAGGAGGTTGAAGTCAGAAGCAGTATGTTTTTAAATGGTCATCCGTGATTCGTGTCCTTGGCTTCTTTTTGGTGTATTTTACTTGGGAAAATAATTGCTCACACGGAAATGTGCTACCGAACACTGATGCTATTTCCATCGCATGACCAGTCAAGTCGGTATACAACCCCGTCCTTCAAATTTGATGTCTGAGCGCACAATGCTTCTTGGTGGATTATGCAGTGCACTTTCATGACATTGTGTTTACTTCCAAGACCTTCCAGAAGCAGAACCACGGCACCTTTAGTTTGTCCAACCATAGCCGGAGCTTCATCGGTTGTTACGGATACTAGCATTAATAACTCCAGATTCATGTTTGTAGTACACTGGAGCAGTGCTTCAAGAATGTCTGCTCCTGTAGTAATGCTTCTTATAGATATAAGTTGAACAAATTCTTCAAAAATCTCGATAACTTTGCTCATCCGCCGAGAAACACTGCAAATTGTGTCGTGTTGGTAGAATCGGTGGTCTCATCAAAAGCTATTGAGAAGTTTAAATTGTTGTAATGATTTTTTTAAATTAATTTTCAGACCCGCTGACATTTCTTCTATTCGTCCTGTAACTGTTCTTGCAGAGAGACAAACATGCAAAAATAAAGTTTTTGTCTCGGAACATAAAATGTCTCCTACAGCAAGCAAGCATTTTTTCACGAATTTCCCGTCAGTGAAAGGCTTCATGTTTTCTGCTATCAGTTTCGACGCTTCGTAGCTTGCACGTATACTTTTTTCTGATAACATGTTTGGTTTTTGAAATATCGAACTTTATTTTTCTAAACTCACTTTACATAAGTTTACGAATTTCGTCCTTCCTGGTTTGCCCAATAAATTCACTGAACTTGGGGTGTTTAGTCTTATTTCATGACAAATAAGGCAAATGGGATTACCGAAGCGTTGAATTGTTTTTGAACCCTAGGTCATAATTTTGAAATCACCTAGTAGTATTAGCAATTCGAAAGCCTAGCCTTAGTTTGAAATCAGGGTTGCCAATGTTGGAAATCATAAATTCTTTACACATCGAGAGTATCTTAAAAATATGTACTTTTCGCGCCAAACCGAAAGCATATATGACGACTACGATGCCTAAAAACACCATTAGTACTGTTTTAATACTAAAAACACCGCGTAGGTCTTCTAAAGTTTCACGCTTTAGGCTATTTCCACCCCAAATTATCATTAAGGTAATTTCGAAATGGGGGCCCTACACACCGCGCAATTATAAAAAAACTTGTAATGTTCCTAATTCGAAAGTCTAACATTAGATTTGAATTCAAAAGGCGATTGCTAAATGTCGTTAGGCCTCTAGTTTCTCGACCATATTCCTTGACTAGAAATATAAGCCTTACCTTTCTTTCACCACTAAAGATAAACAAAAGTTTTGTTTCCTTACCTTACAATGTATTTTGGCGGCGGATACAGCGTGGTAACCGCATTCCAAAAAATGATGAAACCGCTCCTTTAGTCAAGGAAACTTTCGGCAGAATAAATGAAGAGTTAGATATTTCTGAAAGAATTGTTTCTCTTCTGCCAAACTAAAAAGGCCACTGTAGACTCTAAACCTATCTGCCTTGTGATTGGTCAAAAATGATGTCATGCCAGGTCACGCATGCGACGGTGGGCCGCTGCCGGGAGTAAGAATGAAGGAAGACATATAGTAAAGACGGTGTAAAAAGCTCTCCGAACTTAGAAAAAGTAACAAAAGGTTAGGTCCTACAAGAACATTATAGTTAAAAATGAAATACAAATTGGAGGGACGATCGACTTTCACCGGACAGAAAACTCATTTGAACAACCATAATGACTAAAAAAAAAAATTAACGTGAAGAAAATAAAGTAGTCTTAATCCGTAAGTGAAATTAGTGTGTCCCACTTAAACCAGATAGGCTTAATGCTTAACAAAGGATACCCGAAATAGTTCATCTAGATTGCTAACGGAAACGAGCTGATTCACAGAAAATAGTATGATTCTATCGATGTAGAAAGAAGCCAACTTATCTTAATTACTTTTTCAAATATTCGCAGGATCTAAATGATAGTGAACGAAAGGAAAAACGGGAGAACGTATCTGTGAACTAAACAGGCACCTTACTGTATCAAATGAAGTAAGAATTAAATTAATTGCAAATGCAAATTACAAGCATAAGGCTTTAAGTTTAGTAAATACTCAAAAGTAGGTGAGGCCTCTTAACTAAAGCAACTGAACGCGGATGCAAACATCCTTACGGAAAGGTCACAATGATGTCTTGTCAGTGGAGAACCTGAATAAAAAATGAGCAAATTTTAGGGTGACCGCTATGGGTACTCATAAAAGTATTATCTACTCCCAGCACAAGAGTATTATCTTCTCCCTGCACAAGAGTACTATCTACACCTTCATAAGAGTACCATCCACTGCCTTCAATAGAGTAGCAAGCACTGCCTTTACTAGAGTACTATCCACACACTTATAAAAGTACTATCCATTGCCTGCCCAAGAACACTATCCAGTACCCTCATTAGCCTAACATCAATTACCTTAACTAGAGTATCATCCACTACCTTCATTATAGTATCACGTACTGTCTTCATTGAAGTACCATCGATTACCTCTAAAAGAGTCACATCCACTGCCTTCACTATAGTACCATCCACTACTTTCACTAGAGTTTCTTCCCGTGCCCTCGCTAGAGTACTATCCGCACTTGCATAGGAGTGTCTTCCATTTATCTTACAAGAGTACTACCGATACCTTCATAAGAGTACTATATACTGCCTCACTAGAGTATCACCATTCTGTGCACAAGAGAACCATCCAGTGCCGACACAGAAGTATTATCTACAACTTCATAAGAGTAACATCCACTCCTGGCAGAAGAGTACTATCCACCGCCTTTACTAGATTACTATCTACACCTTTAAAAGAGTACCATCCAGTACCTTCACTAGAGTACCATCCAGTGCCTCCTCTCGGAGCAAGAACATGCGACCTACAACAAAGAGAGTCAAATTAAGGTGAGGAGGCCAGCCTCAGCCAAAAGATAATATAGTCCGCAAGTCTGTGTACCCGAACCCGTCTCGAGTACAAGGGAGAAGTGGTAGCAACCCCGTTCGCCCCGGTACCGGGAGAGGTAACGTGCAAAGATCCCCCAGACTTGGATTTTCAACAACAATGTGTCGAACCGTCTTTGGTATAAGGCAGTGGTCACAATAAGGCTTGGGAAAGGGCAAGATGGCGTTGCGTCCCAAGAGCGAGTGTGTTCAATTCGGAGACGACAAAGGGCAATCTGAAGCCGTCACGGCATTGGGGGGTTGGGTACGTCTATTGGAACAGTCGCGGCGCAATGGCACGTGGCTTTAAATTCCCCTCGGCTGTCTCCCTTCTACTTTGCCTGTATTCCTGACATATATTCGGTGTGAGGAAGAGCGAAACGCTGGTTTGATCGAAAAAAACATGAAGTATTGCTTTGTTCAAAGGAAGACCTCGCAGACGGCATTTTTCAGTCGGAGCAGATCATCCGATATAAGTGGAATTTGTGGAAGCCGCACTGTGCTGAAGATATGTGGCCTCCGCATCCCAGAAAAAAAAAGCTATTCTAACATTTACCAATTTCTTCATCACTACGCACGCGCAGGAGGTTAGAGAGTTTGGGAGGAAACTGGCCGGGATAGAGTGATCTCTCTCCGTTTTGCTAAAGCAAGCACAGTAGTGATTCGCCAGGAATCTGGCAGGATACCCTCTACCCAGATCCTGTTGACAAACTTAACAGAAATGCCCTGACTCACTCACCCAGGTGTCGAAGCCTGGCATACGGACATCATCCGGGCCAGGGGCGGTGTCCGCGCACGAACGACTGCTGAACGCAACTCACTCAATGTAAACCTGTCATTGAAAGGTTCTCCGTCCCTGGAGGTAAAGTCAGTCCAGTTGGCGGCTTTCCGCGATATCACGACGTACATTGAATGCTCACGGAGCAGCATCCCCGCTAGAAAATGCAGCAAAAGCGGTCGCGAAGGACTCCACCACGGAAGCAGGGTTCGAGATTGCGGTCCCATCTTCCTGGAGATCAAGAGGTGGGTCCTGCGAGAACTTGCCTCGAATCCTTTTGACTCGCTTCCACACCTCAGCTAGAGGGTTCTTTCCCGTTAAGTGAAAACATGTATGCTCACCAGGAAGAGCGGCGGGTGTGCTTAAAAAGATACCGGAACCTAGCCCTAGTTCGACGAAATATATTGACAGCAAAATCGTTCGAGCAGCGCTTATAGCGCATGTAGGCATAACGCTTATGTTTGGGGGCCGTCTCACACTAGGCTAACAACCACGAAAGCGGTCAGCGTGCAAAACTACCAGAAGTTCTAGAAATATTGGTCAGTCCCACGGCGATGAGGTTGACGGAGCCACTTACACAGAGTTTGCGTAACCCAGACTTTGCACGTCTACAGGAGCGATTCACATTGCCGATACGGTGGCAGTAGTAGCATCTCCGCGGTAGTGGCACTAATGCCTCCACCGGTAGTGATATTGACCGGCACGCCCTGACTCAGGGAGCTTGCCACAGTCGAACGTGATGAAGAGTCTAGGGATGGGTCTCAAGGCCCCCTCCCTATTTTCTCATCACACGTTCAACCTTAACCGCTCCTTGGTTGGCCAGCTCTAAGGCGATGTCATCTATGGAGTAGTAACACTCACTACCTTCACTAGATTACTATCTACAGCTCTATAAGAGTAGCATCCAACACCTTCACTAGAGTTCCATCCCCTTCCTGTACAATAGTACCATTCACTGCCTCCACAAGAGTACTATCCACACCTTTATAAGAGTAGCATCCAGTCCCTTCACTAGAGTGCTATCCATAACTTTATAAGAGTAGCATTCAACACCTTCACTAGAGTCCTATCCCCTTCCTGTACAAGAGCTCCATCCACTGCTTTCACTTGAGTACTATCCACACTTTTATAAGAGTAACATCTCGTACCTTCTCTAGAGTTCCATCCCCTGTCTTAAAAAAGAGTAGCATCCACTAGCTTCACTAGAGCACTATCCACACCTTCATAAGAGTAACATCCACTCCTTGCACAAGAGTACCATTCACTGCCTTCACTAGAACACTATCCACAGCTTTCTAAGAGAACTACCCAGTACCTTCACTAGAGTTCCATCCTCTGCCTGTACAAGAGTACCATCCACACCTTTATAAGAGTAGCATCCAATACCTTCGCTAGAGTTCCATCCTCTGCCTGTACAAGAGTACCATCCACTGTCTTCTCCAGAGTAGCCTCTAATCTCTAATCTCAATACGTAAACAAAGTTCAAATCAAATCTTAGGCGGTGGTAATGTAACAAATTGCCCATAAAGTTTCGTGCCCTCCTGCCCCTTTATCCTCATGAGTAAACTTTGGCTATGCAATTTCAAATTTTTACTTACCGTAACTTTACCAGTTTATAATAAAGTCACGGTAAAGAATGTCATCGATGGTTTTCATTAGCATGGTTTAATTAGCATTAGGGGGCGGGGCTTCTATGTCTGAAGTCAAGAAACACAGCATAAAAACACGATAGGGGGTGCTGTTTCTGGGCTACAATTTGGGGCTACTATCTAGGCCTTATGACGTCAGACGGTAGCTTCGCATGTGGCCAATCACGGCGTTATATTTGTTTTTTCCTGTCTTCCATATTATTTAGTAAATGCCTGCACTTTTACTCAATTATATTATTTTGTAATGCATTGATTTTTTTTATAATTACTAATGTATTAAATTTTTTATGTTTCCTTTACCTATTTTTGTGAAACTAAACCCTTATTTTCACACACTGGCAACCATTAATTCAACTTTATTTCAAACATTGGCAAACCCTGAAACCGAGCAGTTAAAAGAGCGCGATTCTTACGAACCCGGTTTGTTCGACTTCAATACTTGTTTTAATTCCTCATTCAATTTAACAGACTTTTTTATAGATCATGGCCTCATTTTAAAAGCGAAGATTTGCTGCAGGCGTGGAAAAGAAGTGCGGCTCGATTATAATAGTGAAAGATGGAGATAGTTTAGCTTTTGTCGAGAAGCGAGTATATTATTAGGTAATTTAAGACGACGATATCGCTGCCGGCATTTCGCAATCGCCTTTTGCATTCAAAGCTAATGTTAGCCTTTCGAATTAGGAATATTACGAGTTTTTTTTAAGTTGCGGTGTGTATGGGGGTGCAACCCCCCTAATTAAGTAGGGGGAGCATGGTGGGAAACACCCCATTTTCTAAAATATATAAGAAATGTTAATTTGGGGGGCAATAGCCTAAATTAGGCGGCGCTATCGTCTTTGTTATTTTGATAAATGTGCGATCAGCTCTGCACGTTTATCGAAATAATAAAGACGTGTCGCCTACTTTCGGCTATCTCTGCCAAAAATTAACATTTTTAGTTACTTTCGAAATGAGGGACTTCCCCTTATGACATCTTACGTCATAAGCCAAAATTGTAGCCCAGAAACAGTGCCCCCCGGCCTATCGTGCGCACCTAAACTGAAGTATGACCCAATGAGCATTAGAGCGCCTAACGTTGTCTGGCAATCGCATTCGAATTCGAACCTAATATGGTAATACTTGAGTTTATGGCGCACGCTAGGGAGCATTATTTCTGGGGTATTCTTGTGGGTTACAATTAATGCGATCGGCTCTGCACGTTTATCGAAATAATAAAGACAATAGTGCCGCCTACTATAGGCTATTTCTCCCCCCAAATAAAAAAAAAATAAATTACTTTCGAAATAGGGGTACTTCCCCCATACCTCCACTTAATTGTGTGGGTTGCACCCCCCCCCCCCTCACACATACACACACACATTTAGGCGATTGCTAAATGTCGGCGGCGCTATCGTCGCGTTAAATTACCTAATAAATAATCACTTCACGACAAAGGATAAACCATCTCCACATTTTACTATTATAATCGAGCCGCGCTTCTTTTCCACACCTGTCACAAATCTTCGCTTTAAAAATAAGGCCATAATCTATACAAAAGCCTTTTAAATTGAGCGAGGAATTAACAAAAGTCGTATTAAAGTCTAACAAACCGAATGCACAGGAATCTCGCTCTTCTAACTGCTTGGCTCCAGGCATGGCTACGGCTCCAGGCAGGCCCGTAGCCACGGGGTGACTATGGAGGGGCTTAGTCCCCCCAAAATCTGATTAGCTCCTCAAATTCTTTTAGCCTAAAATAATAATATGATTTCAGTTACACACAAGAGAGAAGTTCTCACTTATGTGAAACAGATATCTTCTGGAAGAGTTTATTTTGTCTGTGGCTTCAGCTTCATATTACCACTTTGGTTTTGTGGACTGCCTGGTTGGCTTACAAATTGGAAGAACTGACTGCATAGTAAAGCTCTGTAATTGTATTTTGTCCCTAGCCATTCCATAATTTAAAATGCTAGTACATTCAAATTAAGAATTCGTCACCAATTCTGGAAGTCCATTCCAATAATTTTGTAGTAAACACCATCTTAACAAGAGGGCAATCCTCAAATCACGGTAACTCATTTGCAATTCTATTTCCCAAACTGACTATATTAAATATCATTTTATAAATCAATTTTATGATAAAAATACAAGTGTTTGTATGTATTATCATAACAAAATCCTATAATCTCAAATCAAGAAACCAACAATAATGCTATTTATGCACTCTGAACTTTTCAAGTTTTGTTGGCTTGGTAGTCGCGGTGGCTAATAACGAACTGGCTGGTAAGTAGCTTTTTCTTATCACTCCATTCCAAACGTTAGATACATGAAATTACGGCGAAGCGAAAACTTAAATATCAAGATGGTATTTTTTTAATGTGTGGATAAAATGAAAAATTCACCTAAATCTCACTAGTAATCGCTCTTATGGCAAGTTTTCCAAATTTTATTTTCATTTCTGGGTCTAAACAAAGAGTAAGCTTTCCTTTTTAAATTTTCACTCTACAACCCGCTTAGGGGTAATAACAAATATATAGTATAGTAAATCCACGTCTGTAAAAGTCTTTTCAATTCATAAAATGAGTGAAATATTATAGTGAAATGACCGAAAAGTGGAGTAGCAGAACATGAAATGAGTGGACGAGTCCTAATATATTGTTAAATATTTTAATGCCACCATGGTAAAGTAAAAGCTATTGATTTACATTTAAACAATCTAGGATCTATTTTAATAGTAAAATATCCTCATCTATCCACTGTGAAGCATAATAAGATGGATATCAAAATATATATGTATCTAATTATGTCTACATTATCATCATAGTGAAGCCAGCAAATAACATTCCCAAGGTCATGGTGAGGTTATGCCACATATCATGGAGTAAAGACTGGTACCGGAAGAAGTAGAAAGAAGTAAAAATTATGATAAAATGCCTGTACCCTGTGGCCTGCCGCCCCCAAAGTGTTATTTTTTATTAATGTTTTTTTGCTTATTAAAATTTTGTTTTAATAAAGTTTCAGCTTTGGGATTTTTCAATCAATATCTTGAAAATCAGGCGACCATAAATGTTTTTCCCCCACTCTCCCCAGCAAAACTATATGCATTTTCGAACAAAATTCATCCATTTAACCCTATACACTCTAAAAGCTGTTGTATTTCCCTAATATCGCTTG